>JBBPDB010000011.1:9055866-9071345 GCA_037974465.1 Brachypetersius altus
AAGCGCGGCTTCAAGTTTTGTCACTTAGTATGTGTGTGTGTGTGTGTGTGTGGGTGTGTGTGTGTGAGAGAGAGAGAGAGAGAGAGAGAGAGAGAGAGAGAGAGAAAGGTACAGTGACAAAGAAAAGGAGTGAAAACTGCCCAGGTCCACATACCGAGAATATGATGACCCTCTTCCGAAAGCATTGCCCTGTTTGACAGCTGCCACAGTTAGTGTTGGCCAGTTGCCATAGCAAGGCCATTTGCCTCTCTCCTTGCCCGTGCACTACTTTGTGCTCCCTCAGTAATGCCTTCATGCTAGTGTGTCATCATTCCTGTGCCCTGACCTTTCATTATTTCCTCTTGCCCCTTACTGTTAGAATCAGCAGTGGCCCTTTAGTGAAACCATAGGGTACCTCCCAAACTGTCCCCATGCCCGTCACGCACTGCCACCTACGCCCCTGCCTCCACCAGGTGCCCATTTGGCCTGTTATTAGAGTGACCTATAAGTTGGCATTCAGTGTGGGGAGTGGGGAGTGATGGAGCGATTTACTCTATTTTTGCGTGGCATGGGATCATAATGTGGCTCTGCTAGTCCTCCCTTCAAATCAATAGAGGCACTTTCACGTGTATTGTATATAAAAAGAGCTTAATAGTGTACAGAGTATGACAGTCCGAGGTCTGAACTATGTCTTAAGGTGATTGATTCTTCAAGTTTAAACATTCCTGAAATCCTAAAAAAGCAGAAAAGTCATCTAAAATTACCACCTGTTGTCTGTTTTATAGTATTTCATTTTAAACGGTCAAAACATGACGGTAAATGCAAACATATGAACAGTAGCTTTGTAGGTCACCTAGAAGAGGAACGCTGAGTGAATGTACAAGGCAGATGTTTCTAACAAAGTGTATAGTTTTGAATACCATTCAGAATGTGAAAACACAGTTTATTGGTGGTTCAGTCATTCAGGTCATCAAGATTTTTTCTTAGAAGGAAACCACAGATATACTCTGGGGTTTTTTGTTGCTTTTTTCCTTGACAGAATATAATTTTTCATCATTTAGTAATTTTGTAGCATAATTATTAACATAAATTCAGCTACATTTCCATATAAAATATAACTGTGAACCATATAAAAAAGAACCAGTGAAGTCTGAATTTCAAAAAGTCAGAAATGTCTTTATTTACAACGATTCAGCAGCAAATCAAACATAAGCAAAGTAACAAGTTAACTGAAACCAACCACTGCCAGATGTTAAACAAACATTTCTTCCACCACCAACATGAAGACACTACTTATAGACCATTAACAAACCATAGGGGAACAAACTACTAACATCAAGACAACACTTTTTAAGGGAAATGTGTTAGGCTGTGTTTAAAATGAAATGAAAGTATTTTGGGAGCATATTTAGGGTTTACCACATCACAAATTCAGTTTTTCACAATGTTGGGGGTTTATTGTAATGCATATTGAATATGGAACAATATTAGGCTTCCTTCTATTTGGTTTTTGTAAAGAACATTACAAGTCCCTGCTTATATTGCTGCCTCTCTTTTTGTATGCCTAGAATTCTACTGCTTCCTCGGCTAACCCCTCTGCCAACAGCTCAACCCCTCTTTGTCGCTCACTCCCACCCTCCTCCTCCTTCATTTCTCCTCTCTTGCTCCCTCTCTCTTGCTTTCTGTGGCAGTCATGATGAGGTAGAGCCACTGCAGCTGACAGGCCTGAACGATTGATGTTTGAACAATGGCCGACCTGCTCGCACAAGGAAGCAGAAGTAAAGCAGGGCCTGGTAAATTTTTTACGAGCTGAAGACGGAGTGATTGATGTGCTCCTCATCCATTGCTCCTGCCTGGGAGCAGGTAATGGAGTTGTGTTTAACCCAGGTCTCTGGGGGAGACTTTGGAGAGACATGGTGGGGAGCTTTGGGGAGACGTGGGGAGATGGCATTTGTCAAGAGCGCAGGAGAGCAAGCTTAATCCATAACCGCTGGGCTTCTCCACAGGAAACTGATTACTTTATAAAACAGGGGAACAGTTCAGAGATCTACCCTTGAATGTTTTCTTTATATCGCTTTGGTTGCAGGCATCCAGTGGCGGTGTGTAAATGTTAGTGTTACTTGAATATGGCTCTTCAGCAAAGAACCAACTGTAAATAAACTTGTTAAGCCTTTGGACTTAAATGAGGTAATTAGGCTAAAAAAGGAAGCTTATTGTTTAAAGTTGCTTAATTCTTTTGCCTGTGGTATGTTTGATATATGAATAGCAATGAAAGCAAGTCAGCAACATTCTTTTCTAAAATAGCCTCAATAGTATTCTTTAAATTTTGCCCAAGTAATCACATCTTTACATTTTTAGTAGCATTGTTTTATTTGGCAAAACTACTCGTTTGGACACGTTAGGGAGGTGATGGGGTGCTGTGAACGTGTTTAAACATTGATTCATAAGCCAAAGGGCCACTTTACTTTTCTTTACTTTAAACAAAAGCCGTTGTTATACTGCAATGGATCCTTGATAACTACCATACGTAGCTCCATCTTTACATTTCGGAAATATTGCATTATTTGTACACAACAATTTAACCCAACTCACAGTGATGAATAATGTCCATGTTTTGCATTCCTTGGTAAATGCATTTCCATGCATTAAAGAGACCACTGTGAGGGGCTGCTGCAACCATCCATAAGTCAAGCACGAGCTGTTATGACCCTGCAGAGTAGCCTTATGTTAGCCGAAATAATGCTTTATCAAACATTGTATTATTCAGTACAGACAACTCATGGGATGATGAGCTGTTAAAATATGTTTAAACCACAACCATCCATATGCCAACACAAGCAGATATGATGCTTTGAAGTAGTCCAGGTAATGCTGTTTATCATGCCTTTACATTGTAGCAACACTGCATTATTTAATACACAACAAACTAATCCATTCGCATCTACGAGAGTTTGTTGTGAAGGTTGCTGCAAAGTCATTTTTAACAACAGCCATCTGTAAGCCAAACACAAGCTGTTATGACAGTCTCAACAAAGTGTCGTACAGTTACAGACTTGTGCTTGTGTGAAACACTCTTGTGAAGTGCAGCGAAGGCTGTTTTTCTGGGACTAGGGCTTATTCAGCAAGAGCTTGTGTACCTACTCAGCACCTGGCCTTGCTTCTCTGCACCCATCCTCAGCTTGGACATAATACATTTTTATTACTTATGGCAGTGAGTTTGTGTGGGGAGTTGCTGGGGGATTTAGGGAGGATACAGCCATGCAAATGGTAATAGTGCAGATGTAAGAGGGCATTTTCTAGCTGATGGTTTGTGGGGTAGAAAAAGCTGACATCATTATATCGATTTCTGCTCGCGGCTGCTCTTGCGAAGCATCTCTTCATGCACGCGATGCGTATCTGAGCTGATAGAACGCTGCTCAGAGCCTCCTCTCAGCGTCCCTTCTAGCAACAAGTTCTCCGATGTATGTCTAGGGCCCTCGCGGAAAGGGAAACAACATACTAAACAAATGCAGCCACGGAGAGGGGAATAAATGACAGCTTAAAATGATGACTTGTTGACATTTATTTTGAGTTATTTCCAGTGGGTAGAGGAGGCCTGTGGGGAAATAAGAGCATTTCACTGTTTCTATGTGTAATTTCTGTAGCTGATGACTGACACATCCTGGAGGGAGAATGTTTGAATTATATTCTAATTTGGCAGTAACTGTCTTTTAATTGCACTTCAGAGAAGGGTGTGGAGTAAATCTGGAGATGAGGGTGGCAACTTGTGCACAGAATGATTATATAAGGCAGATGAAATATTCAAAACGGCTGTTTGGATTCGCTCGACAAGAAGATATAATAGAAGGATTTTGCAATTGGGTTAAATAAAAGTAGTGGAAAATGTGGGGAAAAAAATCTGAAGGCTGTGTTTTAAGGAAACGGCACTTAGCGTTCATTAGGGTTGCTTTAAATTTGATTACGGCTCTTGAACTAAATTACTCGGGTAAATTAGAATGACTTGGAAAAACTACACACAAGTTTTCCTAAAGAAAAAAAAACACTTTTTATTGCCAGTTCAGATATGCATTTCCTTTTTAAAACAGCAATAGGCTGATCAGAGAAAATGCCCCCCCCAGTAAGTCCATTGCACCTACTGTGTCAAACACAGACATACAGTGCAGATCAGTGTAAAACTGTATTGTGACCATTAAACTTGAAAGCGAAAGTGACAGACTCTTTTCAATTGATATTTACAGGGAAACTGCATCATTAGGGAATGCTGGGCATTTAGCTAAGCTAACAGGGTCCAATAAGCAGGCTTTGAGTTTAAATCTTTCCAAAAGTCAACATCCAAATTGTCACGTCCAAAGCAAAGAATGTGTCACTTTAACATCATCATTAGCCACTTTCAAAGTCAGTGTTTCTGCATTAAACATTTGCTCTACATGCTTTTGATTTTATGGCTTTAACAGGTCTCCACACCCTTAGCCCTGCTCCCTGTACGGAGAGCTCCAATATGAGCACTGATTACTGATATGCATCGCTATATCACTATGGAATAAAATACAGGCCCCTTTAAACCACGAGTAAACTCATCTCAATTTGCACAGCACTGCTTAACTTATGTTAGAAATGTAAAATAAAGGCATTTATTTTTAGGTTCAATACAATTTATTATTTGATTGCCCATTGTTACAAATGGGCAAATCATATTGTCATAATCATAATCAAACCATGCCAAGCCATGTTATATTGTACACAGTTTGTTTTTTTCATTTATTTCAAAACAAGAGAGCGCAAAACAGCATGAGCTTGTGGGGAACTGTGATCCTATTACCACAGTGTAAATGAGCTGGATAGGATGCACCTCGGTGTCTGTTCTGAATGTTGACAGTGGTTTCTAGAAATGACAGCAAATGAGTATTCCTCAAAAGACACTGATGAAATAGGGATACTGATATAATTTCTGTATACCCTTTCAGATGTTCTGAATTGATATAACATTACATCAGTGTTTTAAAAGGAGGCAAGAAAGAAAGAAAGAAAGATACAAAGAGAAAGATCGAAAGAAAACCTTATAATTGAATTCCAATTGGCCATTTCCCACCCCACCGTTTTCAGAGCAATTGCTAAGAGATTAGGATTTGGGAGCTTTTTCTCATTCTTTGCTCCATTTCTTCTACATCCTATAGTTTGCACTGGGTGAATGTTCCATTACAGGACAAGTAAAGGCTCAGAAAGAGCAATGCAATGCGTGATGGAATTTCAGTTTGCTGAAAATGAAACGCAGGGTCTGAGTGGCAGACGAGTAGACAGGAATGAAAGGGGTGGGGGAGAGAGAGAGAGAGAGAGACAGAGAGAAGGAGAGAGAGAGAGAGAGGGGAAAAAAGAAGGAGAACAAGGAGCAAAGGAGCATGAAAGCAGTGCTAGCAGTCTGAGTGGTAAAGTCACCACTAATAAAATCTCCACAGCACGAGGTCAACCCAGGGCTAGTTTAGATTGGCGCGCAGATTGTAACAGAGCACCAAAAGGGCAAACTCATGTACCGGCACTTTCCACAGGAGCAGGGGAAAAAAATCAGAGATTAGTGAGCTGGGTTCATAGCGGCCCCCTTTTGTGATGATGCATTCAGCGCTTAGTCACTCAGTAAACCACCTTTAAAATTACCCCTTTTAATGCGTCTAAACGGTGAATTAGTGGAATTTTACCTAGATGCGTTTTACATGTTTCTAGCAAATTTAAAAGTTCAAAAGTTTGTATTTTTGTACCCAAAGTCCCAAGCATAAAATCGAAACTGCTGTGCTGCAAAGTTGTTTTTGAAAGGTGCCTAATTAATATAATTCATCTCGCATTTAATATCGGGTGTCTTTAATAAGCAGCGCTTGTATCTGAGGGAGCACTTCATTAGCAGGAGTGAGCAGGCAATTTCTGATGCCTTTGAAGTGACTTCACACATGCCGACCAGATAGGCAATGTTTAAATGGAGTGCTGGAAATGACCTCTGAGATCATCTGAAGTTATTGCTTCCTTTGACATTCAAAGTTGAAAGGTGACCCCAGCTCTCTTTCATCCCTCAAGCCCCAATTTGGGACAGAAGTTTAACATTTTGTCAGAGATTTGGAACCCGGTTTGAAATTTGTACATTGCTGAGATGTATATAATAGTGAAATAGTGAAAGTTTGGTCCGTGGAGCATGTGTAAAGTGCTCATGGTGGTTTTTGAGCTAGGCCTTCAAAACCCATATAATGCAGCCATTAATGGTAAAACAAACCGCACTATAAAAATAACAACGACGAAAACAGTAATGATAATAATGGTAATGAAATTATATATTCATTCAACTTGTACATAGCATGCAGTGAGTTATTTTTGTTGGATTACAATTCAGATAAATGTAAATCGATTACTATTTACAATTATGCAGGTTTTTAAAGCGTAAAATACTGTCATTTGCGAGTAATACTGGGCTTTCTTATGCTGTATACTGTCATATACTGCCATGGGCTGTCATGACAGATCATGTTCAGTGACAGAACTGTATCACATTACCTTTATTATGATGGATATGACAATGTCTAGTGTAATGACAGTTTGTCACATGCTAATTTAAAGTATTGTCCCCAAATATTATAGTATCTATGTTGACAACTGCATGTATTGCTAACATGACTGTTATATCACTGGGCATAGTCTCATGACAGCATGTGATGGCTGCTATGACATTTTACATGGTTATTTTAATGTTAAGTAGTAAAGTATTAATAAAAATCTGCATGCCTGCATTTTATATCAGATGCATGGTGGGCTGCAAAGCAGCTGAAGACGTTTCCATCATATATTTAAAAAGAAATTCGACTCCCACTGTCAGAAACTTGAAGGACTTGATGAAAGGTATCAACACAATCAGAGGTTTTACTATTATACGCTTCTTTTATATAGTTTTTGTACCTAAACATTCATATCTTGCACATCAGCAATACATGTCTAAATCTGCTGACCATGTCTCTTGCTTGAGTAAACTACACACTTAGCTTATATATCATCACTTCACCCCTCAAGCTTATATTAATTTAAAAAGTTTCCTCATTTCAAAAGCACCTTTATAAATATATAAATATATATATATATATATCTTTGTTCATTTGTAGCCATCGCCCATCCCCATCAAAACTCGCTACTAATTGTGTTGAACAAAGACATGCATAATGTGCTCCGTAAACTAGCAGTAGCTGGCTGAAAAGTCTCAGGTACATCTTGATGGCATATGCTAATGGGCCTCTCAGAGAGTAGATGTTCTCAGACAGAGAGAGAAGACTAATTAATTAGCAGATTCTGGCTTTGATGTTGCTAATTGCTCTATGCCTCTGAACTTCATTAAGCAGGAGGCTTCTGGACACTGAGGCAAGTCCCTGGTTGATGTGTGCTCTCGCTCCCTGGTTGCCTTTACATTTTTAGCATTTGTGTTATTATGGGAAAGAAGTAAAGCTTGTGGAAAGTAAGCATTGTTCGTTTCGCAGGTTAGAATCTTGAGAGTGTGGATAACCACAGCTCTGACAGCAATACATTTGCAAACTTTACATGTTTATTGCTTTTTATCTTTTACATCAAAGTGTGGAGTTTGTTCTCTGTGCTCCTTAATGGGCAGTATATGGTCACCAAGAAGAATCAAATGCTTTCTTAAACTGAAACACCAAGTTTTCAGTTTCTCAGTATGCTTTGGCACAGTCTGACCCAGCTTTTGGAACATTTTGTGCAAGGCGGGAACAGATGAAGCTAATTTATGGCTTGGAGACTAAAATTAAGCGCAATGTGCTCCATGTTAAGTACAAATGAGGAGCTTTATCTGTGTCCCTATTACTCATATTTGGTACATGGTGAGGACCACTGAAGTCTTATTATGGTTCACTACACAGTGCCACAGTGCATATCCTTTTGCAGCAACTTTTCTTGATATCTGTGGCCATGTGTACACTTTTTTAAAGTAAAGTACTATGAAATAATCCAGCAGCACCATGTGATCATAACAATGAAGGGCTGTCTACAATTAGGAACAATTTTGAGGACAATAGCTTAATAATTGCACATGTTTCTTAAATGCTTGCATATTATCATGTATAGTTTACAGTAAATGACTCAAACATACATATAACCCAAGCATAAAACGCATGAAAAACAGCAACACTCGTTTCCTCAAGTTAATGAGGGTGATTTGTACTTTTGTTGAGAGTACACATTGGTTATAAACAGTGAAATTAAATAAACAAAAAAACACAACATACAACCAGCCCAGTAGCACCATGTGATTCTGAACCTGGCCTGAGTATTTTTGGAGAATTCCCCAGAGCAAGAGGAAGAAAACTGCATCAAAAACTCTCAGGGGACACCCATTCTCCAATAATCAACACCAGACAGTTGGACAGTAACACAGCAAGAGCCATAAACAGTGAAGAGTTGTTCAGTCAAAATTAGGGCATGTTAATGCATAATTATTGCGTAAACACATTCTTTACTTAACGTTAACAATTATTTTAGCATGTGTTTACACAGGTTTTGGAAAAAAACTGTTTATTTTGAAAGTTCAGTACTTTCACCAAAGTAATGCGGCTGCTTTTTGCGGGGGTCAGGCATCCCATTACTTTTGTCCATTTAATATTTTATGGACAAATGTATTGGGACACCTGCCCGTCACACCAAAAGAGACTTTAATAACACTGCATTCAGATACATAGACTTTAAATGGAATTGGCCCTTCTTTGCAGCTGCTATAATGGTTCCAAAACGTGCCCTGCAGTGGCAAATGGTTTTACATTTGATTTGATTACATTACTGTTTAAGTTGACATTTACAAGAAACATTTTAACTGTAAGCGTGTAACTGTGTTAAAGGGAACATTGCTGTTAAAAAGCTCCTTATTTAAAGTGTTTGCAAACCAAATGTTATTACATTTTTGTTCATAGAGCAGTACTTTAAAAATCAAGGGTAAGAAATATACTACAATGCGATTAATCAGAATTATATGCAGAAAACCATGCGATTAATCATGATTAAAATTTTGTATCATTGCTCAGCATTAGTTAAAATTGATTAGGTAATAATGAATGGAATAAACGAGAGTTCGTATTAAAACAAAAGAGTTTAAATTATCCAATGAAAGTAATTAACACATTATGGGTTATATCACCTCACCAGGGGTTTGCACTCAGTCAGTTGCATAAAAATTAATGCTTACAGCAATTATACAATGTGATGTTATAAAATTGTGAGACTTTGTAAACATTGCAGGAAAGAATTGCCTGGCAATATAAGCTAAGTTGTCTTAATAAAGGAGTCAACACATGGTACTTATACTGTAACCTCAGTGTCTTCTCTCTGATGTCCAGGTACTCAGAAGATGCATTAAGATATTAGTCAATATAGGCAGAGAGATGGAAATAGAGATATAGCCAGAATAAAACAGCTTGGTGAGAAAATTATGGAACAGGCTGGAGTCCCTGACCTAACCCCTTGGTGAAGGATGTGTCCATTAATGCTAATGAGTCAATCACTAAGCTCCCCTGCTCTGAACCCAGTTGACATTTCACAGATGAACATGCCAACAGGCATATGAAAATATGTTCCTTTGGTTTTGCATCCCGCTGTGAAATGATCTGATTTCTCTGACATCTCATTACTCTGAGCGATTAATATCTAAGCCGACAAAACTTTTTTTTTTACTTTATTTATTTTATTCTCATAGATGAGAACCAATTAAGCTGACTAGAGCTGGTGAATGCCTCTGAGATTAACCCTAATAAAAGCCTCTTCCTGTTGTCGACAATCTAGCCCACAAGTTTGACCCTCCTCATGGAGCTTTCTCCTTAACTAAGCACGATTCCCACTTATTATGTTACGATATTTTCGAAGCACATGTCTTTTGAAGTCCTGTCTGAAAAAACAAAGTGACCAGGAAAGTCAAAGTTGATCATGACAACTGTCTAAAATTAGGGTTAGTTTTGGGGACAAGAACTTAATAACTGCACATAAAAAAGCTTACATTTTATGTATTTATTTATAGTAAATTACCCAAACATGCATACAATCCAATCATATCACGCAATAATAACCCAACACTCGTTTCCTAAAGTTAATGAGGGTGATTTTTATTTTTGCCAAGGGAGAACATTGGTTATAATCAGTGAAATGAAATAAACTAAAAAAAAAAACCACAACCTGCAAGTAGGTAGGAAGGAAAAGGGGATAAAAAAAAAAATCTTGGAAAATGCTGAATGTTGCAGTTTCAGGAGGTTAGGTGAGGTGGTGAGATTTTCAGCCCACTAATGAGTTTCCAGAGTGAGTGGCTGGGGATTCTTGAACAGTTCTCGGAGGCGCTGGGACATGCTGACATGCTTCCTTTTTTCAGTTATTTCCCTACTCCAAAATATGGCTATATTTTCACCTCTGCAAGAACCAGCCCATACGAAAATGTATGGGCTAGTAATTTATGGGCATAGTAATGGTTTACTATGATTAAATAACCATGGTTTTCATGTTGTTTTGGGTAACTATGAAGTGGTATATGTATATGTATGTATATGTAAACTATGGTAGAACCACAGCTACGATGAAGTGCTATGGATAAACCATAGTAAAACTATGGGTAGTACCAAAGTACCATGGGGTACTATAGTAAAACTATGGTTACTGCATAAAAACCATAGGAAACCATAGCGAATTTTCATAAGGAAGGAGAGAGAGTGAATAATTTAAGGGTTAATTCACACTTTTAAATAAGAGTGTCATGTCCCAAGGCATATTAATGAGGTAGGAGTAGTGCAACCAGACACAGACCAGATCAAGTGAAAGACATCAACCAATATGTGAATGAGAATGATATATGCAACAACATTTATGTACAAGTAGGTGTATGTACAAAAAGAAAAGTGTGGAAATCTACAAGAACAGGTTGAATCTCAAGATGATGCCAAAGGAAAGAACAGAAGAAAACAAAATGTTACTCAATTTTACAATTGTTCCTGTATTTATACAAAACCTTTTTGTTTTGTATAAATTTGAAGAAATAAATACACTATATTGACAAAAGTATTGAGACTATTACACCAACAGGGACTTTAATGACATTCCAATACATAGACTTCAATATGGACTTGGTCCCCCCCTTTGCACTTTCACACTTCTAGGAAGACTTTCCACAAGTTTTTGTGAGAATTTGTGCCTATTCATTCTGAAGAGCATTTATGAGGTCAGGCACTGATATTGGACAAGAATGCCTAGCTCACAATCTCCATCCCAAAGGTGTTGGATGGAGTTGAGGTCAGGGCACTGAACTCATCCAACCATGTCTTTATGGAGCTTGCTTTGTGCACTGGGACACAGTCATGCTGGAATAGAAAAGGTTCTTCCTCTGTTTTCCCAAAGTTGGAATCATGGTGTTGTCCAAAGTATCTTGGCATGCTGAAGCATCAAGATTGCCTTTCACTGGAAGTAATGGGCCTCCTGAATTCAATCACTGATATCCAAATAGTGTTCCATAAAGTGTATATAGAAAGGAAAAATAGTCTTTGCAGTTAAGCAGAATACAATTGTATTCTCTATCTACAAAAATATGATGTGTATAACTAACCAGACCCAACTTAACAGAAACAAAAAGGAGAAACCAGGTAGACAAAGTTAAACAACACACATACCAGCCACAAAACCCAACCTCACACAAAGCCTATTTCCTATTTTGATGTTTCAACAGACATTGTAATGCTGGAATGAAGGAGCTTAGAGTTCAACCAATGGAAGGTGAAACAGAAAGAACCGTAGACAGAAAACAAACAATGTGACATAACACATAACAAAGCGGGTCTTCCATAGTTTTGTAGAAACTCAAAAGACATTTGAATGCTTGAAGGGAGTGGGAATCATTAAGCATTTTTGTTTGATGCTAAGTGGAGGAGTGAGAGAAGGAGGTGAAGAGTTTGGTTCTTATTTTCCCCATCGGACAGTGATGTAATCAAAACTCACAAGACATTTTGGAGTGCTTATATATCTACATCTATGTTGTTGGAACAAAAGTATTTTGCCTTATCATGAAATGCTATAGTGAGAACATCTTGGGTTTGATTCTTGGCTCGGCTGGCCAGAGGCATTTTTGTGCTGAGTATGCATGTCCCTAGTTGAGTGCTGGGTGTGTCTGGCTCCTGTACCCCCTGTGACCCTGGTTAGGGTAAGCGATTTTGGTTATGAACGTATGAGAGAATATCAGGATAACTTTAAGTGTTTCTTTGCAGTTCAGGAAATGCTACCTCTTCTAATTATGCTAATTAACAAGGCTAGCTAATAAGGTTAAACTGGTCGATCATATTCCCTATTCTTGTAAATAATGATGATAATGATGATGATGATGTTACATATAATCTGAGCTCTTTTGGTACTATTTAGAACCCTTTGAGCTGAGAGTGTATTCTTAATGAAAGTGTGCAGTGGCTGTATATATGGCAGACCCTGTTTGTTGTTTTACTGAAAGCATACTTTGCAGTGTTGTTTGAGATATAATGGGTTGTATCTTTAGACTGGTTTACCAGATGTCTCTTGGAGAAAGGCTATGACGTGAAACTTTTGTATCACTTCTGTATTTATTGGAAAGAGAAAAAAGGGTGTGAAGAGCTTGAGAGGTGGATAGCGTCTAAAAGCATACTGTTTGGTAAGAGCTAGACACACAGACAGACTCACATAAAAAGGAAGCCACTTTGAGTAATCTCAGCAAACAAGACCCTGCTGTGAAAATATAGCAGCCATTACAACTCAGTTCTAGAGGAGTGTTGTTTGTGGGTGTGTGTATCTGTAAATATGTGTGTGTGTGTGTGTGTGTGTGTGTCTGAGTGTGTGTGTTTGTGTGGTCCTGTGATTCCATCCCACAGTGAGTATACATGCAAAGATAAAAGCTATGATCCCAAAACCCTTAGGGTGAATTTGTTTTTTACTAAATTAATTTGAGGCAGACTCTCGCCCATACAGACAAATGCTAAAGATGTTCTGGATTCTGGAAGGGGGCTGAGAATCGGGGATTATGTTCCTAGATTATCCTGTTGTGAGTGTTGTGTATAATCCAGTCTTTACCTCAGCCATCGACAGTCTATTTGTGATCGGCCCAGCATCATGACTCCATCCCATTGTAGAGGAACCTGGATTTTCTCAAATGAAATGCTGTGCAGACACCGATAGCCAAAGACAGCTGAGCTGAACAAGCTCTAATTAAAGGATAAAAATAATCTTACCTAACCTATATTATAAAATGTTTGTAAGTTTGAGTGTGTAAAACCTTACAAATAACAATTACTTAATGTGTGTAGAGAAGCACACAGTGTATTTCAGTTAGTCACATTAACATAGTTTAGCTTATTAAAATGAAACTTGAAACCTAAACTCATTAGAATGTTTGTGAAATTTCAGAAAAACTTCCTCCACCCTCATAACATTATCTATAAAGGAATGGATTTGTGGGCGAAACACAATTTGGTCCGACTGCCCGGAAATTGCTTTTAAACCACCACTCCTCTCTCTCTGCAGCATCAGCCACTCAGGGCAGGTGCTCCCAAAGGGGGCCACCTACGTTTCAGTAACTTAGCTAAAGACATCTGAACAACGTCACAACAAACCATTAACAAAGTCAAGCTTGCAACAGAGACTTCTGTGGCCTTCGCGAAAGTCTTTCATTTGAAACAGCTGAAAACTTTATCCCTGACGGTCCTTGGAAGACCAGAGAGAATCCTTCCCTCCAACTTTCCACAGAAAACTTTGTAAAGATGATCAACTGTGAAGGTGATTTTGTCATACGTGAACATGCTACAGCACACAGTGTCAACAGCAAATAATTCTTCCTCTGCATTTAACCCATTCACTAAGTGAAGCAGCGGGCGCCCAGGCAGCAGTGTTGCTCCAGGGTACCTCCGAGGTGCTTAGCAGTCTTGGGAATCGAACCCATGACTTCATGATCGCGAGACGAACGTCCTAAACACTAGGCTACTAACTGACCCTGTTGAAATATATAAAAAAAGATGGAGATTAGGTGAGATTAAACTTCTTATATATGGGCATAACAAAGTACAGCTTATTTTCATAACATAGTGCTATAAAAGTCTTCACTATGCGTTTTGTGGTGGGAAATCATTTCAAATTTTAAGAAACTGCCTCGGGGAAAAAGTCAGATTCGCCTTACTGCACTTTGAGAAATTTTGAGGAGATTATCATATTTTCACCTAAACCATCAAAGAAGCTGGTTGATGAACTGAGGTAAGACTCAGGCTTTATAAAGGCTTTATATTACTATATCTGCTTTGTTTTAAGCTTGAATTATCTGTCACGAATGTTATATTTGCTGTGTCATTTAGAAGTGTGGTCATCCAATTAGTTTACTAGAATAATTAGCTTGAATAATTTTTGCATTTTATTGTATTTTATCATTTTTGTCTTCTGGAAATTATAGCACTGTTACTCTTATGTTTCTCTTGCTCAACCTCTTGCAGTCCCATCTTGCCCATGAACTTCTGTCCTGTATTTCTGTTTTTGTACTTTGTGTTGCACCATGGTCCTGGAGGAATGTTTCATTTCGTTGTGTACTGTGTGTATACGGTTGAAATAACAAACTCCTACTTGACTTGACCTGAGGTGAAGGAGAGAAAAGCCAGTATAGCCTACTAGATATTTGTAAAAAATATCTAATCACATGATGTTTTAGATGTTTTTTTTCACATCACTCCAATTCTTAGGTCTGTACACTGGCTCCCAGTTCAGTAAAGAATCAATTTCAAAGCATTACTCATCTTGTACATGTTACTCACTAGACCCTAAACACATTTCTGACATATTTGATGAAGAAATTTTTGCTGCTCACTGCTGGGACCAACTGCCCATGAGTATCAGGTCTGCACCAACTTTAGCTTTAAAAAGGTACCAAAAATTGTACTACTCTCCTCTGCCTTCTTGTTATTATCTGCATTTCCATCTCACGTTTAATCTTCTTTATTCTTTTATTTCTTTCATTCTGTTACTTTTTACTTGACATTTTTATTTGATTCATGTAAAGCACATAGATTGACCCTTGTGTATGATAATAGGCTATATAAACAAACTTGACTTGACTACCATTTTTCATAATTCGGAATTCATTCTCGGTGCCGCGTGTGTGTTTTAAACTTAGACAGTTTATTGCAGTGCAGTTTATTTCAGGACCAGGTTGAGAAATGAATGCCATGCATCCCTTTGTCTCTGAAGGACAAAGGGTCACATTCCACACATTTTTTCTTCACTCACGTGGAACACCCAAAGTCACCATCTTTATCATTTGAACCCACACCAGTTTTCCCTCACTGTTGCTCACGTAATAGATAATGGAGACATTATCTAGGTAATGGAGATATTTCTCTTGCTCTCTCTTTCACTTATACTATAACTGTAAATATACTGGTGTTATCATTATTGCCTTATTTAGGTTTTGGAATACTGTGTTATATAAATCTAAATTATTTTCGCCA
>JBBPDB010000011.1:9077979-9108620 GCA_037974465.1 Brachypetersius altus
AGAGCTAAGTCTGGAAGAGCTGAGTATCCAGCCACACACACATATGCAAACACACACATACACATACACACACACACACAAGCAGCTTAAAGATCTGAATATGTATGTAAAAGTCGAGTAAAGACAGAACAGTGCGCGCACACACACACACACACACACACACACACACACTGCTGAAAAGAACGGGGCAGAAGTGATGAATTGTGAATCTGACTTGGAAATAAATATATAAATAAATAAATGGGGCCGGAGAAATCCCCTTTGTTGGTGTCGACCCCACTTTGCGATCTTGTTACGGGATTCCTTTTATGTTTGTTTCTGAAATTCACTTTGCCTCCCGCTGCTCCGACACTTAGCTGAGGACTCCTGCGCTCAGGGTGATCAGAGGAAATCCTCTCTCAAACACCCAGTAAATGTGTGTGTGTGTGTGTGCGCGCGCACTGTTCTGTCTTTACTCGACTTTTACATACATATTCAGATCTTTAAGCAAAATGTGATAACTGGAGTAAAGACATTAAAGCAGCTTCTTTTATCATTTTGTAAACTGAAAAATTACCCAATTAACTTAAACTAATTTAACAATTATTATACACTGATATAATAATAGTAGCCTAGATGTCTTTTAACCAATGAATGGAGACTAATTTAACCAATTAACCTAGGCTTGTTGAACTAATTACAATTAACATGAACTCGTTTAATCAACTGACCTAAATTTAACTTAGATTAATTTACTTTAATTAGCTTAACCACATTTAAATACAGCTTCTCCAGAAAAATATAAACATAGTCCAGTTTTGCGTAGAATGTGGACCATGTACACCACTGGGTGAAGACCGACATGCCCATCTGCCCATTTATCCCACAGCACTTTAACTTTAGCTCCGCCCATCCACGAAATAATAAAGATTTGAGCCTGAACTGCTTGCATACAGGGCAGCCAACCAGAACAGAGCTCATTGACATATTGAGGCGTGTGTTCCGGGGAGCGTCTGCCACCCAAAGGCAGAAAGGCCTAACCACCTACGGGACACTCGCTGTGAGCCGGTGCACAGCGTAGCTTTTATTTTGACTTAAAGACATGACACTTTAGAATAGCAACAAAACCTCACCACGGACTCTCCCCCTCTTTGTCTGCTCCGTTCACACTCTCCAGTCCTTCTCTGCTCTTTCCTCCTCCTTTAGCCCCTCTCCCTCTTACTCGTGGGGATCCCATTTTTACAGGAGTCCTGTCATGAGTGTTAAAATCAGGCCTTAGGTGTCACAAATGGTGCATACCTGTTCAAGAAAGTGGCGCAGGCGTAGATTTCCATTTTCTTCCAAAGGCTTTTATTTAACAGAATGCAAAACAAACACGGTACGAGGGCCAATACCCTTTCATAAAACACTAACTAAAATCACACCTGTCACGTTTGAGGGGGCTAGTCCTTCTCGACCGTGTGCTATCTTGGAACGAGCAGGAACGGGCAGGAAGCCAAGGATCCATGCTACAGACTTTATTACACGTGGAAACAGAACAGAAAGTAAATAGGCAAAACTCAGGATCAGGTTTCAGACTAGTAAAAACACTAAACTAAATAGAGCACAGAAAGACGATGGACAGATACAACCCAGGCAGACAGGACTTAAATACAACAGAAATCAGGAACCAAACTCAACACAGATGTGAACGTAAAACACATGACAAGAACAACACGTGACAAAAGCAGAACATCAAAATAAAAGCCCTCCAAAACATGAACAAAACAGAAAACAGTGGCCTCTAGCGGCCACGGACCGTGACACCCTCCCCACTCACTTTCACTCACTTATAACTGTATAAATAAAAAAAGTGCTCTTGGAACGTAACCCCTGTGAAATGTGTATACACACACACACATACACATAACTTGACAACACTCTGCATACATTTTGACAGCAAATGTAAGTTCCATAGAAAATAGATAGATGACCGGAGGTGCACATGGACCTACGGCCACTATGCCCAATGTCAAGTGTCATCTTGAGAAGAAGAAAGCCCGAAGCATTTGGGGCTGTGTGTTCTCTGGAGTTATGGAGCTCCATCTACTATCTTTAGGATTTGTCAGAGTAGTGTTTATAAACCGGAGATAATCTTCGTACAGCTGCGCTCACTAATGCTCTTGTGTCCAAATGAAAACAAATCTTCCAGAATCTAGAGTAGAGAAAAGTAGAGGCAGAAGTGCCTACAGTGTTATGGACATGTAAGCTCAGTGGTGCAGAGGACAAAGTAAAGTGTTTGTGTGACACATTTTGAGACAAAAAGCATCATATTTTTGTTCCTGCAGCCTGTCCTGGACTTCTCAGCATTCTGAATAGAGATTGAAATGCAAATATAGTCCAGCGCTAAGCTTATTCCTTGTACATAATGGTGACCCATAACCCCTTTCACACATAAAACCTGGGATGTTGCCAGGACGTTTTTTGAGGTAATGTTCAGGCTTTTTATCATTCACACATAAACCATTAAATAGTATTTTACCAGCATGCACAATACTACATATCATGAAAATCCTGAAAGATGTGACATCCTCAGCATGTCGAGTAGTCAAATATGTGTTCAAAGTCATTTTAACCACATACCACAGTACACTGTGAAATAAAACAAAGTTACACCAGGACCATGGTGCAACACCACAGGACTACACAAGTCTACCCAAGTGCAAGGACAAAAACAGAGTACAATAATTTACAGGACAGAACAAGATACAGGGCAGTTGACTGAAGCAGTAACAGTGTGAATGCATAAGTTATTATGACAGACTGTATTTTGGCTGTACAGTTCTTAAGTGTATTAAAAAAGAAAGAAAATGCAATAAAAACGCAAAGTTCGAGTTAAACAAATAAATAATTCTGCAAAAATAGAAAAAAATAGAATAGAATAGAACAGAATTAGAAAAAAGCACATATGTACAGAATAAACAGCCAACAGCTTCTTCATTTCAGATTCAAGCACAAATACACTCTTGATGTTTTTGGCTCAAAAATTAAATTACAAGAAACTAGGCAAAATAAATGTTTTGCTTTGCCCTTCATGCACTAGTTGTAGCCGTTTCTGACTCAGGCAGTTCTAGCGAATGCGGAGTGTATGTGTGCCTGTAGTCCTGCTAAATTATGCTGCTAAAATTGGCTGGCAGCTCGATTGCAAATATTAAACCTGCCTCAATGATTCTAAACACATGTGACTTAATGACCTTAAAACATTCCGTCAGATTTGTTTTCGAATCCCAAACCTTAATTCCGGTGAAAAAAAGAGGAAAAAGCTAGAATAACCCAACCTCTCTGCCTCATCAGAACAGCTTACATTCAATTGTGAGTGATTACAATATCCCTAATTAGTAAATGTATTTGTGACTAGTGCAAAAAGGTCAATCTTCCAAACAATTTTATCATTTTTAACATTTGCTGAAGTACTGCAAGCCAGCTGAGGCCAACGAATGATTTAAGCAACCAGAGCATTTCTCAGAATAGTTAGTCTGCTTCATTTACCTGCACACTCTGACCAGCAACTCGGAGACCCAGAGAGAAAGAACAGCAGTTCTGTGGACAAGCTCGTCTCTAAAACCGTAAAACTGAAGAATTGATATTTTGTAAAGCAGGTACTCCATACACATTATGGTTTATTTGGTATTACAGTCATACACTACATGGACAGAAGTATTGGGACACCTGACCATTACATTTTATGACAATACATTAAAATACATAGGCTTTAATATGGATTTGGTCAACTCTTTGCTGCTATAACAGCTTCCACTCTTTTCACAAGATTTGGGAGTTACTGTGGGAATTTGTGCCCATTCATTCTGTAGAGCAGGTCAGACACTGGTCAGACACTGAGGTTGGACGAGAAGCTCAAGTTCTTATACAGCAGCCATGTCTTCATGGAGCTTGCTTTGTGTGCTGGGGTACAATGACGCTGGAATAGAAAAGGTTCTTCCCCAAACTGTTCAATTCAATTCAGTTCAATTTTATTTATATAGCGCTTTTAACATTGGTCATTGTCACAAAGCAGCTTTACAAAATGAAATAAATGTGAAATAAATGTGTGTGTGTGAATAAAATGCCCCTGATGAGCCAAGAGTAACAGCAACAGTGGTAAGGAAAAACTCCCTAAGATGGCAATAGGAAGAAACCTTGAGAGGAACCAAACTGTGTCCAAAGTTGGAAGAATGGCATTGTCCATAATGTCTTGGTATGCAGAAGCATTAAGATTTCCCCTCACTGGAAGTAAGGGGCCCAGCACAAACCCTGAAAAAAAGGTGTGTCCTTATATTTTTGACCATAGAGTGTATGTTAGTTACAGAGACTTTGGTTTGGTGTGGTCAGTGGTTAGGAGATGCTGATAGAAATTCTGCCTTAATTCTGAATACTTTGAGAGATCAGCATCTTCCAGTATAGTCTGGTATTCTTGAATCTGACACAAAAGTGTAAAATCTTATAATAGAAATCTCTGACTCTGTTTATCTGGTGGTAAATAGGTAATTCATGTTGGATAATTCAGTTTATCTATACAGGATAAACTGATTTAAAAAGCAAGTTGACAGGCTCCATTTTTCATTTTCCCACTCAAATGATGATGAGCAGCGCATTCATCTTGGTGGTAAAGACATTTGGATCATAATATTTACATGTGAAAACGACATTTTATGCCTTTTTTGGTGTGCTGAAATAAGAGGAAATTGATAAAATGAGCAAAAGTGCATGTGTGTACTGTACATCTGTAGGCCATTGCTTTCAGAACCAAAGTTCTTTTAAAACCAAACCTTTCAGAAAATGTTCTTAATTGGTTTGTATACAGATTCAGTCCATTCATCATAAAACGTAAACACAATGTGACAGACATCTGTTGTTTTCAAGTGGTTTAAAAAACATAAAAATAAAAACAACATAGTTATCCAAATATAATCCATAATATAGTTTGTATACACTGCTGCTATTTTTCACTGCAGCCAACAAGTACAAGCACAATTCTCAATTGGTTCAATTTCAATTGGAAAAAAAAAAGGGATTAAATGAATAAAAACACACAACACTCACTACACAGTCAAGGTTCAGTGGAATCTATGCAAACATTCCTGGCAATCAACTGATTGCATAATGCATTTTGTATTTCATAATGTGATTTTAATGCAGTCATTGTTTTTTTTTTTTGTTCTATATGGAAAGGTTAATGCAAAACGGCCGCTGAATATTCAGAGGGCTGTCATATGCAAAACGTGACGTGCTGGATAAACACAAATCAGCCTCTCTTCCTCACAATCAATTTTGTTGGATGCAAATCAGGGAAGAAGGTCACCTTGTGATTGTGTGGGGTTGGTTTTCTTTTCCAGCCGACGCTGTGCACTTTTTAACAAATTCCTGCGTGCTGACTGCATGTGTGTTTTTTTGCCACAGCATGTTAAACAGAAGATAACAGGATATTTTGACAGTTGAAGGAGTCACATTGAACCATACAGTATGTGATAGGTACAGACTGTATGTGTCAGTGGACGGTGTTATGCTGACAACCTAGTCTTGGGAGAAGTAGTTGAGATATTTTTTTCTGTGAGTGTGTAGTGGGTTTGTCTTGGAAAACCACAAGCCTCCTGATACTTTATTTTTACTCACACTTTCATTTCTATGCCAGTCCTGGAAACATCCTCTCCCACTGGTAATGTATATTACTTCATGATACAGTACTTCATTGCTTCACACATACAGCTCTGGAACAAAATATAAGACCACAGCAAAACTATTCAGCTTCTTTTATCATTTATAGGTGCAAATATTGAACTGAACAGCTTTGCCTTCGATTTTAAGAGCAGAAACGCATCATTTTAAAGGAAAAGACAAAACATCAAAATGAGAAAAATGTTGCCGTGTTTACAGCACGTGAATAATTTAAAGAAAACACATCTCTTGTTGACTTTTAAACAAAATGGCAATAATTACCTTTGACAAACTTCTACTAGTGTTTTGCCATCCAACCGGTCACACTGCGAGAGGAGAGTATTGATTGCAGCAGTGTTTTCCTCATCACTAATCAGTACCTCATAAAGCAGAATGAGATGCTTATGTAGGAATTTAACAGACACTGGCATGGAATGGTTGTCAGACACACAGAGATGCTGATTTAAAAATGAATTGCAGTGAGCTCTTTTCTGGAGCTGTGGTATAAGGACAGTAAACAGAGGCATTATGTCAAATTTGCAAATAACTCATTTTTATCTGCTGTCTCGTCTACTTGAAGATCTTAGTTTTAGGGACCACATTAAAGATATAGTCAGCAAAGTCAGCATTTTGACGCCTTAAAACCATCACTAGACTTTGAGATTTTGTGTCCAAGCGAGACTGCTGCCAGAGTTCTGACCACAATCAAGAAAAGAGAGCACATGACTCCAGTTCTCAGGTCCTTACACTGATTCCCATTTCGGTACAGAATTGAGTTCAAAGCATTACTCATCATGTAAAAGCCACTCAGTGGTTTGGGTCCTAAATACATTTCTGACATGTTTGAAGTATATATTTCTGGTTGATTTCTTAGATCTGCAGGAGCTGCTCAGCTAGTGGTGAAAAGATCTGAAACTAATGGTGAAATGCTGTTTATCCACAATTCTGCTCACTGCTGGAACAAACTGCTTATCAGTATCAGATCCGCACCAACTGTAGATTTAAAAAACTGCTAAAAACTGCATTATTTCGACCTTTTTAAAAAAATACTGATACTTCCACTGAACTTTCAATCTTCTTTTATTTTTGTTTTATGTCTTTTTTTATTGTCTTCTGTTCTTTAGTTTTACTTTATTGTGTTGAAATAAAGTGCACTGAGTAATCTTTGTGTATGATAATGTTATAACATTTACAGATATGAACACAATTGCAGAGTACAAGGAATGGATGTTTAATGAATGACAAAGTTTGCAAAGGCAAGAAGCAATATCCAGAATGTAGCAAAGTGTCCAAAATCCAGTAAATCCAATCACAAAGGAACAACAACAAGCTGCAAGGTAAAAGAGAAATCCAAAATCCAGAACAGAATCATAGAAAACACAACAGAGAAATACAGGAAAGTGGAATAAGAAATGCTCGAAACTAGGAAGGGCTGAAATACTTTACACAGAAGGACTGTCTCTTTGGTCTATATCTACTCCTTATCCTAAAACTCAGGTGATCCTGATGTCCTAATTGTTTTGGGTTGTCTGTTTGTCCCTGACTCTGATCCAGGGCCAAGCCTTACAAGTTTTCTATACAGTATATATATAAACGTGACTGCTTGGCAGGTTTACTCTGTACAATAGCAAAATAAACTCTTTATTAAGTTATTAAGACTTTATTAAGCTAAAAACATTTCATCCCTCCCTCAGGGCCTTCATCAAATGCTCAACATATCTGGTGAAGGCTATGAGGGTGGGCCAAGACATCCCATCTTTGAAATATTACCTTAAAGTTGCTTGAAAATGTAATATATTTAACGTAATAACATTTTAATTCTCTTTTTTTAACATATAGTTAAGCCATTTTTTCTGGAAAAATACTTTTCATATTAAAATCCAACATGTCACATGGAGCCACAAGGGGTACATATAAGAACCACCCTTGATTAAAAAGTGCCTTTCAAGGCATGTTTTAATGTGTAAATGAGATGTATGAATGTGAAAGTACCTGCTCTACATGACTGAAAGTCAGTCGCACTACACACACTCATAGTGTCCCTCATACACCTACTCGAACTGCCGAGAGACTCTTGTCTTGAGCGAAATTTCAATTGATGCCACGCTATCAGAAAAGACAAGATCACCTCCTGTCTCACTCTGGTAAATCGCAGTGTCAATATTAACCCCGCCTGTGTTTGTCCCGCAGGCAACGCTTGTTCAAAAATTACAGGAAATTAAAATTCACTCAGACCATACGGAAATGGAGGAGTCCTCCAGAAGGTAAATACATAAAGCAGCTGAGAGCAGGACTGAAAAAACCTTGTTAAAAAACGGCGTGACTTGATTAATCGCTTCAGGGAGGAGGGACAAGGAACAAAAAATGAAGAATCCAGGTGAAAAACAGCAAAACTGCAAAACTAACAGAAGATGTCACATCTACAAATGTCTGTTATTTGTATATTATAAAATAAACTCACCAGCTATTACAGCAAGCAAAATACGGAGTGGAGAGGCCCTGAGAAATAAATCAGAAGGGTGACTAGATCAATTCATGAACATCCTATTATTTTTGGCTTCAAGCTGGACCTATGCAGAGATTAATGTGCTTATGTTGGGCAGTGCAGTAATGTTTGGGTTCAGTTTGACCTCACTGCTATATTGCAATCTCTTCCCTGCATTAGCTCCTTTTGGATTTTCTATTGTTTTTTTTTTTTTTAAACTCAATTTCAACTCTCCTGCCAACACAAACTTTTTCTGGCAAAACAGAAGCATGAGTAATATGGTTCAATTCAGTTATTGGTTTTGAACTTTTTACAGCAGATATTGTTGTGAATTAGTTTTATACACTTATGTCTCTTGAGACTCCGCTCCATAACATTATAAGGAAGAGTTACTGAACAATCAAGATTTAAGATACTTGTCTTGACCACACTGGACAGGTTTGACCATTGTGTTTAAAAAAATGGGATTATGCACTAAACATGTCTTGATGAGAGAAAATGATGAAATAAAAAAGAGAATCTTAAATGGCCAATGCTGTTGGCTAAATGAAACACAAGTAACGGATTTAAGAACTTTACATTATGTTGTTCATTAAACTTTACAAAAAAGATTCTTGTCAGAAAATCTTTAGGAAGTCAAATATGGTTCAAACAGTTCTCTGAAGAACCCTTCTTGTCACTTTTATCTTTTTGCATTTTCTTCAATTAATTTCTTTACTTTATTTAAAAAGACATCCCCAGGACTGACAGAGGGAGACAGCTTTAGATGACTTGATTAGTTTATGAAGGTCTTGGGATCAAGCCCTGCTCAGAATGAACCTTAAAAAAGGTTTGAGGATGCCTGTTAGAGTCGGGGCTGCTACAGAATAACAAGAGGGCAATAAGGTGCTACCTTTGATGTGGTAGAGCTTCTGCAGTAATTACAGATGATGAAAATGCTGAGATTAGCCTCGTCCCAAAAATCAGATATTGTTATGTACACTCTATCCTATGGGAGATAGCAAGAACAATGAAATATATAGAGGATATAAACAAGACTAAAAACATTGTGCTTTGGTTTGTGCGTTTTAGTGTGGAATAGTGTATGAATATCACTATATTCATGAAGGTGCCAAAAAGGCTTACTTTGGAGTGACGAAGAAAAACATTTCTGGTTCCCTAAAGAATCTTTCAAGGGTGGGTTTATTAAAGAACCAGTTTTGTAAATAGTATGTGTGTATATATTGTTTGTGCATGTGAGTGTGTACATGTAAAATCATTTTTAAAGTTTAATATGCTTCCACATTATATAATGTTCTAGAATAATTAATCCTCTGGAGCCCACAGCAGTTGCTGCTGGCTGCTCTGTACTTTACAATAATAGCCAGGGACGGCCATAATTTATTGAAGTGAACTCTGACAGAATGACTACAATGACCTTCATTATGAATTTAGATTTTTAAAATCAAAATATTCCAGTTTTAATTAGTAACACAGAGTTTTACACATTGCCAGAATTGAGCCTGCTCAGATGTGCTGTAGCATATTCTTAGACAGAGTCTGACAGAATTTTTGCTTATCTAGATAGTGACAATTATGGAGAAGCATTTAAAATGTAGCATGTAAATCTTTGTATAGTCAGTTCAGCTGAGTTACTGAAAGGCCTCTAAGGTTAAGTTCCACTGCTAACTTATTTGTTCATGTTAAGTGTTAAATGTTTTATCCAAATTCCTATAGAAGTCAGTTCATGTCAGATTAGCTAGTCTGCTATCTGTTTGTCTCTATCTGCCAGTGCCGCGGCAATCAAGTGAGTGATTGAGAAAGACTCAGCTGCTTCACAGAATGTCCTTCATCAGTCGAAACTACAACCAGATACACTAGAGTGTATTTGACCACTTCCTTTTGTTTAAACATAGTTTGCCTTTCTAAGTTCACTGAGTAAAAATAGTGATTTTTGATATTATATTTGTATGTGTGTGTATGTGTGTGTTCAGGGGATGGGTGCCTGGGGCATGCTGTGGGTTCTATTATTACCTAATACCTAATGTTACAGGGTCTTGACATGGTTTTATTGCCTTTTGTTGATATATATTTTCAAAATTACACTTATGCTACTCATAGTGACTGGACGTTTTTTCCACGTAGGCTCTGGGTGTGTGGATTGTTTTATTGTCTTTTGTAATTAAATCGATTTGAATTGTTGTTTTTCACCTGGCTTTATAATAGAATATACTATATGTACTGTTATTGTTTTGGGATCTACGGGATTAAAGGTCTCACTTTATTTGCATGAACCAATTCAGACACTCAGTTAATCTGTTAGAACCATTTGTGGATTCTCAACACTGTTGGGGTTGGGGTTAGGATTAGCACAAGGTTCGAACCTGGGTTGATGTTAGGAACAGCTTTGGCTGTGGGTTAAAGCTAGTATTTTGTGTGGAAATAAATGTCATAGATATTTTGTGAAATGTAAGTTAAAGGCTAAAAAATCTTTTACAAAGTCTGTCAGTTGGGCTGATTTTATTTTTTAAAGAACTAATGGACTTGAACCACCCCTAATTTCTTCATATTTTGCTTTCAAATAGCCAGACTTTCTCGTTTCTCCGGGTTTCCTGTAGGACTTCTCATTTTCAATCCAATCTCTGTATCTGACCAGTTTCTGAGGAATGTTTTTTGTTTGTTAAGACACTCTACGTATGAATCATTCAAGCAGAACAAAGCCATCTGACTTGAGGCCTGAAGTAGTGAAGAAACAGGTGTGGATGATTCCAGATGATCAGGCTGTGATTAGTATACTGGTGGTGCTGAAAACGGAGTGCTTGGAACACCTTTAGCTAGTCACCTTATCTCTATAGGCACTTGGCAGTCTTTCTTTGCTCCCTTCTTAATTGTTTGAGAGGCCTAGTATTTTTGGACCACCACAGTGATTCAAATAAAAATATCACACAACTGAGGGGTGGCTAAATATTTCTGCACAGCATTGTGCAATATAATTAGACCTTATTCTAGAGTTACTTTATCTGAAAAGGTTATGAGACTGAAGGGAGACTTGAAAAGTGGCAACACCATAATCTGCAATCTGATTATGCAATTACTACAATTTGTTATCCAGTATCTATCTTGACACTAGAATGTAAGATAATGTAGTTAGGACCAATAGCTATAGGGTTAAAGAGCATAAAAATGTCAAACAATGCGATGCAGAATAACTGGATCATGCTGATCATTTTTAGAAAATTACTACACAAATACAACTACAGCTAATAATAATAGTAATGTAGGGGTTAAGAGCTATTCTGGCTGGCAGATCATCTGTTAGATAGAAGATGGTGTGGATGAAATGAATCTAGTTATTTTATTACCCAACAACACTTCTGCATGATAACAGAGACTGTAGCACTGGATTCTAACTTCATAGCTGAAGCTGGAACAGCAGGTCCTTTTTTAGGAGAATACCAAACACATTTAAATTGATAAAACTTTGGTCTTTTCTTCAACATGTCCAATTTGTTGATTTTGTTGACTGGCCAATACCGACACCCTCCTCCAAAGCTGAAGAAAAACACGTCCGGTCTCTTCTGCTTCCTGCTTATCAGCTGATAAATGTTACAGCCAGCAAACAAGTGGGGCTTTTTTTCTAGGATTTTTTGTGTGTTTCTGAGAGTGTGTTTGTGTGTGTGTGTGTTTGTGTGTGTGTGTGTGCGAAGGACGAGGGAAAGCAAAAAGAGGCGAGTGATGGATTCTTCCCCTGCCAGGCGAAACGAAGGGAATCAAACATCAAACCCCGTCAACGAGGCACCTTTTCCAAGTCACTGCTTACAGCTGCTCTCCCATCTGTGGCGCATTTAGAAAGAACGAGTATGTGTGTATGTGGTTTTGTGTGTGTGTGTGTGTGTGTGTGTGTGTGTGCTAGAGTGTGTGTGTGTGTATGTGCATGACTGTGTGTAAGTCCCATAAGAACAAACTGCTTCCCAACAGGTACTGTTTAGCAGTCGATACGTCATGTCTCTCTACCTGGAGCAGCGGGGGAATAGAGAGCAAGAAATCACAATTTGTACCTGCCCCACCTGAGCCTTGACATCAAGTTCAAGAACATGAGGGAGGAAAATAAATGAGCAAAGACTTAGCTACCCATTTCTATTCCATTAAAGCAGTGGTTCAGCCAGTAACCAAATTTACAAATTTGCCTCAATTGTGGTTGATCAGCCAAAATGCACTTGGTGTCTGCTCTTTTAGTCCTGCACTGGAGCAAAATTTAGCTGAAAGGTAATAAAAGCTTATTGCTAATTGTTATTGCTGTAAAAACAGTATCCCTAAATCATCACACACTGGTTAAGTCATCATAAACAGATCTGGTTATATGTTACTAACATTGTACACTGGTTTTCACTTCTGTCCAGGCTCAATAAATACTTGTAAAGCACTAAAATATAAGGCTAAGCACACAAACAAACAAAATAAATTCAAAAGCACTTCTTTAATGTCCCATGTTTTACATTTTACACCTTTAAGAACTGGTAACCTTCAAAGGTTATATATAATATATAATATATATTATAATATTACAATAATACGTTCTTGGACCGCTTTTAATCAACTCAAATACTTTGAATGAAACATTGGCTTATGTGCTTATTACCAGATGATTTTTTTAATCAGCATTACTGCGGTAATATTATTCCATCATCTAGTTTTGGTCAGAAACTACTGGGTTAATTTCTTAAACTGCCTAATTAAAAACTATCAAACAGAATAATTTTGCCCCAGTGTCTCTCCATGGTAAGTAGATCTAACTTAACCATTAGTTTGAAGTGGGCTTACCACCAACATAATTAAGAAGTAACAGAGCACTCAACAGCTGCGCTATAAAAGAACTAATGTTGGTTCCCTAAAGAACCATTCAGTGAATGTTTCATTGACGAACTATTTTATAAATGAAATATCTGACAGCACCCTTTTAAAGTTTAAAGACCCTCCATGTACTGTAAACAACACACAACACCTAATTAACGAGAACTTAACAACTCAGAACAGCTTGAGGCCAGTCAGTGATGATTTAGTTATGGGATTTGCATGATACTAATGCTTGGCAACGTTACCTGCATAACTTTAATATAAAACTGAAGAAACCCCATGCAGACTAATCAACAAGATAGGAGCAGATGATGGGCAGAAACTTTATAGTTGTTTTGTCTGATGCATTTTTTTTTTTGACTGCAATCATTACAAAACTATATCAACATTTTTCCGACTGTCAGCATAATGCTATAGGCTTCCACTGAACATTACATTTCAACTGGCTACAAGGTGCATTGCGTATTTTGTTTCCTTTTGGTCTTTTGTTTCTATTACCTGACACATTTCAGCAATTTATTCTGGCAATGGCTGCATTTCTATTCCTGAAGATATCATCTTTACACAATAGCAAAGGCTTGGAAAAACGTAGACAGATAAAATGCTGATCCCTGTAAACATATATAAACACACACATACACACACACACACACGCACACACACACACTGCTACAAAGACTTCTGTGAACTCTAGGTTTCTCCAGAAGTTGCACTGCTCCCCTCTGGCAATATATAAACAACAGGCAATAAACAGCTTGCGAACTTTAGCGACGACTAAAGTCTTTAATCTTTCGTTTTGCTGCTCAGGGTGCTTGTGGAGTGATGCAATCGTGGAAAAACGTCTTCACTCCTCCGACACCACCTTTGACATTTTACAAATCACCAGGGAGTCAGGCGCCAGTAAAACAAGCATACGCCATTTACACGGGTCTCATGGGGCTACAGCTCAAAGACTGTGTCTTCACACACACTCGACTTGCGCACACACACGCATACACACACATACACGCAGCCCTTCCTGTGTACCTCCCGCCCCCACAGCCAATGAGCTACTAGGGCTGCTTAAGTTGCAATCTCAAACTGCAAGTAATACTGTAAATTTAATCGTGGAATAATTTCTAGTGTAATCATCAAATTATCTCAGCTCAAATAAGCCCAAATTAAAGGGAGGCTGATAATATGACAACAGCAAATAGACCAGAATGATTTAAACATTAATAAGTTGCCCACATGCAAGACTAGCAGGCGGTGCACCTGCTCAGGGCTCTGCTGAGACACACAGTTATGGCCAAAGTTTGATTCTAATTGTGCCATGTGCTGCATGTTAACATCCTGCTCTGCTAAGAAGCTGAGTGTCTGTTTGAATGAAGTAGGGTAAGTATATGGAGATGCTCTATAGCAGGGGTTGTACACTTCATTTGTCCAAGGGCCAGAGTTTTTCTCAGCAGACACTGTGAGGGTCAGATGCTCTCCTAAAATAAAATAATTAATATTGTATCTTAAGTAATATGTTATTATTTGATTTTTTAATTTTGCTTCCAAATTTCTGTTATTATTTAGCTTTAGTCAGCGTTAACAGACTCAGATATTATCTGTACTGAAGCAAGCCATTAGATAAAATAATAATAAAAGTATAATAAAAGAAATGTTGAATGAGAGCAATGAGTTTATCGTCAATTTTGATTGTGTAGTGTGGGTTGGTGTGATGGGCAGATGACATGCACAGATAACACGTTCTTTGAGAATATATTCCTTTTAATGAAAACATTGTAAATGCAAAACTGTCAGCCACACAAGTGCAAAACATGAAACTTAGAAATTGGTTGAAACAAACTTGGTTATTTCACGGTAAACACATGGATAATCAAATCTCAAACTAAGGCAGGTTACTCCACTGCCCTCAGAGAAGATAAACAACAATTTGCGCCGAAGCATCAGTTTCGACTTCTTTATAAACACGTAACTCTGTACAGCTGATTTCATTTCCATGCGCATGTTGCACTTAGTGAACCCAGAAGTGTGCATGCCGTGACCGGCAGATTTCTGACAGATTGAAGGCTTGTTCCATTTGATTTAGAAAAATACATGTAGGAACATACTTTCCCTCCTCACTAGGCTATTCCTGATTAGTAATATCAGAGAAATTGTATTACAGGGAGAACTTCCACTCTCAGAACACTTCCACGGGCGAGTGCAGAATTTAGCCGTCTAGCTTCGTAGACGTCCATTCATGTTCCATTGGGATGCTCTGGCAGGCTGGATATGGCCCACGGGTCACCAGTTGACGATCACTGCTGTATAGGGTCAAGAGACCACTGCACGACTAGTGTTACAAATAAAGGCTGCTGAATGCTTCATGGCTAAGCTCTGGGATGGGTATACAAGTTTCTAGATGGTTGGTTGTTCTCTGAATAATAGTCAGTCACAGGGGAAAGGAAGCTTTTTTGATTTGATACCTGGTGGACTGGTGGTTAGAGAGTTGCCCCTGTGATTGGAAGGTTGTGGGTTTGAATCTGTGGACTGCTAGTGGCACCACCAAGGTTCTCTTGAGAATAGTACTGTCCCCACACTGCTCCCCATAGCCAGCGTTGCTGACTGCCTGTTTCTTCATAAGATAAACGAAAAACATGCATGCTACTTTGAGAGAGGAAAAAAAAACAAAACCTTTTTGTATGAAGATGAAATTTGATTTTTTGTGCATTAGTTCTAGTATTAGTATTAATGTAGCCTAGTATCACGCTAAGCATGTACTCACACCTGCCCTTTATCACGTCCAAGTCCTATTTTGCCCCTTTCCTCCTGGCCTGCACTCACATTGCTTGTCCCAGACCAGAGCACACTTACTTCATTATTAGCATAATTCGTCATTCATTTATGGAGTGATTCCATACCAAGCCTACATTTTTCAGCTTTTCACCACATTGTTTTTGGTTCTTTGGAAGTTATTGGTATCCAGCTGTTCCTATATACTTCCATCTACCCACGACATCCAAAAAAAATAGCACCTCTGCTGTAGACCGTAGTTATCAAACTGCTGCCATTTTTGTTAAATGTGATATTAACATGTTCTACGGCTGGTGATTGCACTATATCCGTACTGTCTGAATCTGTTTGAACCATGTCTGAGCCCACCTCCTTAAGCATGCCCAGGTACAGTACAGATTCACCGCATTAGTCAAAGAAAACTGGACTTTGGGGGTCAAACGTACTCGGGCAAAGTATGGATCACCTAGTGTGAGTGTATCCCTAGGTGATGGAGACAGAGAGATGGCCTTCTTACCCACCCAGAGAGAGCAAAGCCAATTACACTCCCTTGGACTCCTTAACACAGATGGCTGTAGAGCCAGTGGGGATTGATCTTATGATCTCTTGATGACAGGGCAAAAGCTTAAACAGTTGATCCACTAGAAGGCTGGTGGTGCCTTTATAAATGTACAAAATGGAGGAGGCTGTCCCAGACTCAAACAGAAAATAAGAAATAATTTCTCATTGAGTTAACGGGCCTACCATATTGTTTATTTCGCAGAATAATATCTTGCTTCTCCAAAATAATAGCGTAAGAAAATAATACTAAAAAATATTAATTAATATGAATTTTACCATGTTAATATATATTAGGGGTGTAACACGGTTCGGTACGTACCTCGGTTTTGGGGTCACAGTTCGGTACGGTTCACCATACAGCAAAGTTAAGCAACAAAAAGTTCTAAAGAATGATGCTTGGTTTGTTTGAGTTAAATAAACAGCAGTGTATTAACCAGTAAACACACACTCTTACTTATATTTTTATGTCTGTGTAAGTGTTAGGCCAGTAGGTGGCACTATTGCACCACACTACTACCCAGGTTAATGATTTATTTGCGCTTTTTGGTCCCTCTGTGATTCCGTATTACTTCAATCATGTCTTCTCCGTTGTACCGTGTATTCTCCGAAAGACATCATGTACCGAACTGTGACCCATGTACCTAATATATATATTGGATAACTAAAGTGTTATGGTTGTAAACAAAGCCACCCAGAGCTGTTTGATGTAAAATGTTCCATTCTAGAGAAACTTGTAAGAATTGGTTATTCTGTGCTGATAGGAACCAAGGGAAAGTATTTTCCATATTTTAAGAGAAGTATAAATTCTCTCATATGTGAACAGCACAAAACTCTTCCTCTGTATTTAGCTCATTCCCCTAGTTCACCAAAAACAACGGGCAGCCAGGAACACAGCGCCTGAGGAGCAGTATGTGGGAACCTTGCTCAAGGGTTCCTCAGAGGTGCCACTAGCAGTCTTGGGAATTAAACCCACAACTTCCTGATTACAGGGTTAACACCCTAACCACTAGACCACCAGCTGCCCTAAATAATACAGTATTTTTTTTATATTTAGCATGATTGTACCATTATAAACATTAGATTAAGAACTCTGAAGACACTGTTCATTTTAGAAAGGAAATAAAATGACTGTATTTGCATTGTTGACGTCACAGCTCTTGGTTTCTATTGCAGTTGTGTGGCAGCTGCTGGTCTAGTGCTTAGGGCCCTGCAACCAGGAAGTCATGGGGTCAATTCACAGGACTGTTAAGCACCTCTGAGGTACCCTGAGCAAGATACTGTCCTCAGGCACTGTGTTACTGGCTGGCGTCTGCTTCACTTGGTGAATGGGTTAAATGCAGAGGATGTATTTCATGCTGTGTTGTGTTCACATATGACAGAATGGTCACTTTCATTTTTCATTGCATCAACCCAATCTAATCTATTGACGAGTTTACTTACATCTAAACTATTTCACGACTTCTGCATTGCATAGAGTGTAATAACTGTTTTCTCAGATAACAAGATGACTAGGAAAAGTGTTTTTTTTAGCTCATAATTACTGTACAAAGAATTGTTTAGACTGCAATTAATGTACAATCTATTAAAGTATGCATGAGCTAAGGAGTTGTTTGTCCTTTCTAACCAGTCATGCATATTTTGCCTAGGTAATATAAATAGACAGAGTTAGCTAGGTCTACAGACTTACACATACACACACACAGTCTCTTACACACACACACACACACACACACACACACACAGACCATTAGCGGCCACCGACTTTGATCATAAAGGATTCAAGAGGTGTTCCTGTTTTGCATCTCCATGCATGAAAAACCTTGTTGATTGCACCAAACCAAACCAACACAACATTCTCTCACACACACACACACACACACACAAACTTGCAGCTGCCATCGCAGCCGGTGGCTTTCAAAAACAAATTATTTCTCTTAAAAACGTCCCATTTAGATCACCAGAGAGACATACTCATCTCCACTGAAGGAGATCAAAGGAAGACTCAAGGTTCTTTGCATAGCTTCATATCTTCAAATGAATCTGAATCTTCCTTTCATGTGTGTGTGTCTGTGCTGAAACAGACACACAGGCCAGCTCCATGCTACGCAGTACTGGAGGTGTTCGGTGAACCATTGGAAGCCCTAGCTTAGGTTTCTGACTGACAAGTGAAAGCCACCACTAACCTGAGTGGTCAGTGGTCGCCTAACTCAGCCTGCAGAATGGAATTAATGAGACTTTTCATGGGTTTTCAAATTATGCGGTGTTACTGTCTTGCGTATGGTGTAAGTCTTTTTATCAGTAAGTTGCATCGGTAGATATGCGAGAAGAGAATCTGTAACATTAGTTTTGAGAAGTAAAAGTGTTTTTTTTTCGTTATTTTTTTCTGTCAAACTGAATCACAGCAAACTGAAATGCACCTTGTCATAATCTGAATTGGTTCCGCTCTGCGCACCCACAGACCAGCCATGTGCCGCCGTCCTGGACTGATTTGTATTCTGCCACAGGATTATTGCTTATTCAGATAAGCCCAGATAGTGTTATAAGCTTGCTGATTTCTCCCTCACTCTGCATCCAAAAGAACAAAATTACACATTGCATATTCTTTGCCCTTGGGTTTGCAGAATGGGAGAAAACATAAAAGATGCTTAATGTCAAATTTCACACAACAGTAAGCGGCTCTCAGAGCATCTTTATGAATCATGTATAACTAGCTGCTGCTTCGGCTCTACTCTCTTTTCTTGCTTTTCTTAACACTTTTCAGAGTTGCTTACTGGATTGGAGTGTTCAGTTTCCACCTGTGTATCACCTTCACTTTTTCTTGCTGCACAGTCTACTTGCATTTCACAGCACAGTGCTCCCAAGCATTATAAACCCATTCAGGGACTTCAGGAACAGCAGTGGGGGCACTGAGGGCTCCGACAGAGGTAGACGAGGAGTTAGCTGTGGCAAACAACATTTAAAATGTTGTAATGACTAATGTAATGCTTATTGTTCGTAAACATGATAATGTTGGATTAAAAGATGTGGAAAGACCTGTTGTTTTGGGTGAACAGTGTGGGAGATTTCACCGGGGTGTGCATTAACGTTGGGCTTATACACTTATGGCATGTAATACAAGACGATGCCAATGAAATCACAATAGAGTTTCTCTGAAGAAGACTATGTTAATATTCTGTTTGAGTCATTCATCCATACCACTCACTTGCAATTGGTTAAACTGTACTCCATCCCATATTGGAGGTATGGTTACCTTTCTTGGTCACAAAGACACTAAATTGGTGTGTTATGTTGTTGCTGGCACCCACCACCAATAATTAGACCGTTTTTGAAGCGGATTTGTCCCTCCTCATAATTGCGAATGGTGTCTCAATTTGACTGTCCAAACATGACTGGCTTCAGTTGTAACATTAAACATGTTCAGTATTTATGACTTCGTATCCTGTACTTTGGGAGAAACCCATTCTCCCGTATGAACCACATTTGCTGGTGTCATGTCTGACATGTTAACCAATGTGAGTTCAGCTGAATTTCTTTATCCTCATGGTCACTGAATAGCAAAACACTTTTACATTTTAAAATGAACACATAACTGAACACAACAATCAGAATAAGCGACGCCTTCTGAACAAAGCTGTGTCATCTGCCACGTTTGTTTTGATCCAAAGTCACGTTTGTTCGCATGAAATTCTGCCGCTTCTGAGAGATCATTAATTAGGCTGCTGATTAGTGAGCATAATCTGAAAGTGTGTGGTGTTTTGTTCTGGGTACATTTGGTAGCGTGGGGGTCTTTTGATGACTGAAGGACAACTAAAGACAAAAAAATCTGTGGAATCTGTCATTGTGCGTGGGGTGTCTCACATTTTCAACATCAGTTGGGATTTCAAAAATCCAGTAGGCCGGGCATTAAGCACTGTATGATCACCGATTTCAAAACCAAAGAAATCATTCATGATTTAAATTTTTTTCCTCTGTAGCAGCAGAACTATAACAGTATAATTGAATAGCAAGCATAGTTGAGCTCAACTGCTTTATTACAACACTATTAATGCAAAAAAACCTTCAATTCATAGATATTAGCTATTTAATAGCTATTTAAATACTGACAAACAAACAAATGAACAAACAAACAATTTAATTGCAATTAACTCTAACAGCTTTCATTCTTCTTGGAAGGCTTTTGGAATTTCTGTGGGAATTTGTGCTCATTCATTCTGTAGAGCATTTATGAGGTCGGTCTGAGAAGGTCTGGGTCACAATCTCTGTTCCAGTTCATCCCAAAGGTGTTGGATAGTGTTGAGGTCAGGACTCTGTGTGAGCCACTTAAGTTCTTCCACACCAAACTCCTCCAGCCATGTCTTTATGGAGCTCGCTTTGTGCACTGGGGCACAGTCATGCTGGGATAGGAAAGATTCTTCTCCAAACTGTGTCCACAAAGTTGGTCTTGTCTAAAAAGTTTGCCCTTCACTGTGAGTGAGGGTCTGAATTCAATTATTATGTTTTGTGTCCCAATACTTTTGTCTATAATTGAATTCAGGGGCCTGAATTTAATTATTATGTGGTGTATCCCAATACTTTTAGTGATGACTATGAATGCATACATGTCATAAAGGCTTTGCTTTTACTAGTAATAATCAATTCAGCTACTACTAATAGTACAATATACAATTGCCTGTTTCGACCATGCTCTGCTACAGACTCTGCTGTTGTACTACTTCCATCCTACTGTCTGATCCCTCCCAATGAGCACTGCTCCTACTTTGTTGCAACATTCCCAATTATCACTGTACTGCAGGATATTTTGTTATGCTCTAGTGTCTTTATATTGGTGACGAAAGACAACTCTCAGGATTTTCAACATAAAAGAGAAGTAGTTCTCAGACGGGCCTCTGATTTATTGTTGAACAAAGGCACTGTTGTCACATCAATTCAAAGGAGTGTACCGAGCCAAATGATTGGATCTGTAATGGCAGAGTTGAGAGCTACATGGAAGGATCTACACTAACTAACTATTCATTCTTTTCCTCTATATAGAGCCTCCAAGGTGTCGTAAGACACTGGAAATTACTTCAAACTGGCAACTAAAAGCAAAGGAGTTTATCTTCAGTTGGACAATGATATGTGATAGAACAGGGACTGTAATAACCCTCTAAACCCCACAGTGGCATCTGCAGGCTGCTTTTCTCTGTAACAGCCATTGGCAAATGACATTTACTAAACAGAACTGTAAAAACATCCTGCAAGTTTCAACACAAACTGGGTACACAACCTTCCGATCACTTAACCACCACTTAACCACCAACTACTTAACCACTAGAAAACCAATGGCATATTCCAGTTGAATTTGCAAATGAACACATATTACACATTCTGTTAATACACATGTACGCAGACCTAGACTGCTTACCTAGACAGCATCACTGAGCTGGGAATCTTTAAAGTATCAGTATCCAACATACATATCCTAAGCAGGGATTTTGGAGCCTATCCTCGAGCCAAAAGGGTGATAGATGGAGAAACAGCTGGACAGGTTGCCAGTTTATTGCAGGGCAGACATACAGACAAACTCTGCAGTAACACCTACAGGCATTTTAGCATCTCCAGTTCACCTAATGTGTAGCCCTTGGTGGGAATAAACCAGTGCCACTGGTGGAATTATTTGCATAGACAACATGCAAACTCCACACAAAAAGACCCCCGGCTGGGAATCAAATCTAGGATCTCGCTGTGAGGTGACAGCTCTAATCACTGCACCACTGTGCCACCATCTAAAGTCTAAAGTTATTTTATCTAGTTTACTGAACACAGAACGGAGTTCATATTCCGTTATTTTCAGTATGGATGACATGGAGCTTTACTTGAGTATTTGGTAGCAGCTGGCCAGCCTGTTATCCCTGTTACATGAGAACTGTTTTCTGTGTAGCTGCTTGTTACTACAAAACTAGCACTTAACACATCTTCTACAACAGTCATTTAATGAGATCAAATTATTTTTTGTTAAAACAGTATGCTTTAAACAACCATCAAACTCTACGACTCTAAAAATGGCCTTAGGGTCCAGGGAATTCTAAGGCAAGGCCAATTACAAGCTATTCATTCATGCCAGCATATTTAAGCGCCTTGTTACACATTCTATATTCTTAAAAAGCCTACCCATTTTACACTGACCTACATATACGTTGTGTTCATGTCTTCCTACCATGTGTTGTTTTCTGTATGTTGTTCTTTCTTATTTACTTGTTGTTCTGTGTGTAGTCTTGTGTACACAACACTTGTCTTGTTTTGTACTGCTCTCATAGCCTGAAGCACAGTTCCTTCATTTTGCATACGGATGGAATGATGATAAAGTTCTTCTTCAATAAAGTAATCTAGACTCTAGAGAAGCTTTTGTATTTTGGCTTGAAAATGGACAGTAAATCGCTTGATTACGCTTGAGGTTTTTTGAATAAAAAAAAAAAAAGTTAATAAATTTTGGTGTAAACATTTTTTATATATTTTGGGGAACAAAAAGTCAAAGAATCATCATGGCATGTGTATTAATGCTTATTAGAAATGTAGCATCAGTCCTCAGTATGAATATCAATGCCAGTTGCGTATATTGATATTATTCTTATGATGTTTTGACAGAAAAAAGGGTTATTCCTGTTTGTAGGTCTGTGCTGTTGGGCTTTTTAGTGTGAAAACAACATCAATGTAAGTCTCACTCTCAATCTTAGGGAGCTTATGCGCTCAAGGTTTTGAACAAAATAGAGAAAAATCAAAAAGGAACACATGCTGTGTTTAGCACCAACAAAAAATCTAACTACACTGGATAAACCATTAAAACACACAAACTTCACACACACACACACACACACACACACACACACACACACACACACACACACACACATACACACACACCAAGCTACCAGGCTCATAGAGATAAAACATTAACATCTTATTAGCCCCTAAAACCATGTTCGCTAGAGAAGCTACATTTCTCTCACATGCTTTTTGGCACCCTAATTCCCAAGAGCTCTTTTTTGCTGTGCACTTAATGTAGAAAATAATGCAATTTGACAATTATTTTGCCCCGTAGTTCAATTGTAAAATAACTATACCATGAGCGACCGGGTTCAATGATGTTAATCGCCTTTGACAGATAACCTGCTGCCGCCCCACTTCCAAAAGCTCTGCAAAGAATAGGCTGCAAAATGGTGCAGGCATATATGGGAGGGTTGAGGGTGGGCCTTTGGATATGAGGGTGGGTCTTTTGTATGTGTGTGTGTGTGCGTACGTGTGTGTGTGTGTGTGTGTGTGTGTGTCTGAGTGTGTGTGTGTGTTTTAGTGAGGTGGCGCATTATCATTATAAGGCAGCAGGGAGAAATACAACTGCACTCTGACTAAAGTGCCTGCAATTTTTTCACTGTCTGACAGACCAGCTTTTTCAGGTCGCTGCAGAAAAGCACTTAGATCATCATTAGAACACAATTTACAAAACGCTGGCATTAATGGTGCAGCGGAGCATTAGATGCATGTGCAGCACTTCACCTGCTTCCTGAGTGAGAGAGAGAGAGAGAGAGAGAGAGAGAGAAGGAGAGAGTTAAAATAGACACAATAAAGTGCACAAAAGATTGAATAAGACAGAGAGAGAGAGAGAGGAGGAAGAGAGAACAAATGAGGGAAGAAAGAAAAGCAGAGTGTAGACAGGTATGTAAGGAAAGGAAAACTCAGAGAGAGAGTGTGTGTTTTTTACTGTATTGCTTGGTGGAGAGAGTGCATTCAGAACCACTCCCTAATACAGAAATAGTGAAACAGTGCACTATGTGGTGTGGCAGACGTGTTAGTGCTGTTCGATATCCTTCAGCCATTTCCTTGTCATTCTGCAATAAGTTAACATGGGAACCACTCCATAAAATGTACCTGTATTACAGCTTTAGAGAATGCTGAAAGGAAGAGGAGGGAGGGAGAGAGGGAGAGAGGCTCTGTTATTGAGTAAGACCATGTTTAATAAAGAGAATTAGATTATCTCTAAACACTGTGACTCCATTAAGGAGCTTCAGTAAACCCAGTTAAGTAGTTAGAGAGAGAGAGAGAGAGACACTCCTCTGGCCTTCAGAAGAAGCATTTGTTCTGTTTTTTTTCTGACCAATCATAATGAGATTTTCAATATTACTAGACCTATCAGAATTCTGGTGCATTCTTATCGAAAAAACAAGAAAAGAAGCATTTTGAAACAAAAGGAGAGCATAGCATTACTGTACTGTACTGTACAGCTCACTCTGTTATCAAATGTGCCTTACTTTGTATTACAGAGCAGCTTAAGACATGGGGTTGTTGTTGTATTGCTATCATTGTATTGTATTGCTGTATTGATGACTTAAAAGCAATCTAAAACCACTAGATTCTTGCAAATCGTCACTGTCGGGCAGAAACCTCATATGTCCAAAACGGCTATTTTTCGGGAAACTGAAAAAACTATATTCTAAATAAATGAATACTGTGTCATCAAAATTGGTATAACATCTTAATATATGATTATATAACTGTGTGTAAGGTTGTATTGCCAATATTTTTACAAAACCTTTCTTAAATGGATTTACATGGATTTTGACCGGCAAATATGGACATAGGAGTTCGTGCCATTATTGATTTTAGCGGTCGCGCTGCATCTAGCCTCTGTACATTGCTGTACATGTATCGAGATCAATTAACATACTACAACACTTCATTAAAGCATACAGCTTGTATAACATGGTTGATTAGCCTGTGTTTGCTCAAAACTTGGACCAGTGAACTGACAAACAGAACAGAAGCCTGATGTGGTTATAAGAGGGAAATGTTTAACCTGCAAACGTATTGTTTACTCGCACTCCTCCTCTGCATCAACATCTCAGGAACAATTCAGTCAAAATACTTTTCTTTAAAAACGTATTCAGTTGTGTTGTCGTTATATTTCACTTCCAAGGAGATAATTTTGAAATACAGCATCACTAAATGTCTTCTAGCTACTAACTGGCTCAATAGTGCCATCTTCATGAAAGGAGTAAAAACAGCAGCTAGTCTTAACTGAATACAACAATGAATATATATTTTTTATTAATATAGTAAATAAAATATTAAATTCACTTTATAATACACATCACAAGTAGTGTACATGTCACGGTTCGGCCAGCGACCGTTAGGGGGCACTGTTTTGGTTTTGTTTTGTCTGTGTTTTTGGGACCTTTATTTTGACTTTGTCTCCTTTGTGTCACGTGTTTAGTTTTCCACCTGCCTTGTGTTTTGTTCTGTGATTACTGTATGTATTTAAGTTCTGTTTTGTATGGACCTCACTATCTGTCCATCGCCTCACATGCCTGGTTTTCATTTCATGTCCTGTTCATGTTGTAGCGGCCCTTGTGCCAGGTTTTTTTCTGTTCCTGTTTTCTCGTTTCCTGTTTAATAAAGAGCCTGACTGCCATGGATGCCTGCCTGCCTTGTCCCTGGTTCCCCCGAGGTAAATCACGGGAGCCGGTTAACCCGGTCCCCCCGTGACAGTACAGGTATGAGATTGTACATAAACTCAAGCTAAATAATGATGTTGTAGCTTTTTTCTCTGTTACGGCTTCTCCTTCTTTCCCCTCATCTTTGATCTCTTCAAATCCTTGTTCTTCTTTTTCTTCATCTTCACAAACTCATTATTTTTTGTCTTATTCCTACTGTTCTTCTATTTCTTCCTCTTCTTCTTCTTTTTTGCCTCCATATTTTTGTTGTCATTCTTCTTAATAATATTATTCCTCTTTTTCTTTATAGCTTCTCTCCTCTTTGTCTTCTTCTGCTTCTTGTTCTTGTTCCTTGCCTTCATCCTCATCTTCTCTTTCAGTTGAGTCACTTCAGGTCCAGTGTTCAATGCACTAAAACACTGCTCTTTAATTTTTAAAAAAATTAAATTAAAACAGTACTATTTTTGAATACCCATGGTCGAATGACAACAAAACAAATGTTTACACTGACAATAATAATACAATAATGCATAAATAGTGCCTGTACATTCAAACATGTTCTCTGTACAAATTTTTAAACAAAGACAAAGTTGCATGAACACCTCACTCTAGTACTCTGAACAGGCTTCTGAACAGGTTTCAAAACCTGCTGCTTGTACACACTAACATTGACATCATTACTGACTTACTGAAAAAAACAGAGAGAGTATGACCTGTTAAAAAGTCCATACATTTAAACATAAGGCAGCATTCAGACACTATGCTGTAGTCAGTTATAATAAACATCTTGAAGTTGGGGCACATGTTCAGACTTTAAGAATCCTTAAAACCAGATTGGAAACATGTCAGTTTCAGACCAGTTCAACTACTCTACTTGAATAACTCACTTTGGATTTTCACATTCAATTTTTTAATAGAAGTCACATTTTTAAATGCTATAGTTTCTTAACTTTTCCTTTTTCATCAGTCTAGGCAAAGCAATAAACCTGCCTCGCCTTGTCTTGCCTCGCCTTGCCTCTATAGAGAATACAAGTCTATTTTTTACATGGAAAATCAACAAAACATGCAATTTGACCAGAGACTTTCGTTCTACTGTATATGCAATGGGCAATTTCTTTTCACTTAAGCTTTAGCATCTTTCTGCTGTGAAACCTCACCATACAATCTTCCCCGGGCAGTAGAAGTCTATTGATTTGAAATTTGTACTTAAAAAAATGGTAGGTTAGCTTTATACCACAATCAGAAAAGGCCTGTATTGTGAAATAAAGATATCGAGAAGCAGAGAGCTGTGAGACTTCTCATTCAGAAGCAGGAAAATGGTTGTAGACATGAAGCAAGACATGTGACCTCAAAGATCTCAGCTGCTCCAGTGGAGCCATGACATACAGAATCTGGCTAAGGATTACTTATGGTGAGGAACCTTAGGCAGCTGCTCTTAACCAGTATATGCATGCTTAAAATGACCAAGGCAGCCAGGCTTTTAAAGGAAAAACAATATTATAGCTCTGCATCCAGTCAAGGGAAAGTCAGATGGATGCCCCCACAACCAGTCAGGCTGTCCCACCTCGGAAGTAGCAGGTGGCTTATTTGAAATATGTAAGATGAATTGCTCAGAAACATCAGATGCTAAACCTTCTTAGTCTCGGGAGCCATCACTCCAGAGGCTGGCTGCGCGAGTGTATAGGAACCTCACAGGCTTGCATTACAAATAAAAATGATGTGATTAGATAGAAAGTGGATATCGGCTACCATTGCAAGGGAGCAATCCATGGCGGCATTGAACTTAATATACTGGGCAATATTAGATAGCAAGAGGGGTGTCCTGTGTCTCATACAATTCAACTCATGCAGCCTAAATTGTCCTTCAGGAAGTCAAAGAAGTGGTCAGTCTGTGACATCCTTATCACAGGCCGCCTGTCCCTTGTCAGCAATGGAGCTTGACACAGGAATCTAGCTATCCGCATAACAGTGACATCCTCCTTCTGTGTGATCGCGAAGATAAGGTGAGGCAGCTGGAGATCACCTTGATGATACAGTGCCTCTTATCCTTGTCCAGGAGAGTTTCTGCAGTGCAGTTGTAGATTTGGCCTGTCCTGCACTTTATATTCAAGGGGCTACTTTTAAATTTTGGCATAATTCAAGGGCAAACAAAGTAATTTGCAGTGGTTTGATATGAAACTGGTCACTAAGGCGAAACTTGGCATGAATTTTTCATTTGAATTCCAAAGCTGCTCTGAGCCTAAATGGGACAAATGGTTTTATATAAATTGCTGACAATGGTAAAATGCAATTCAATAAAAAAACAATACATTTTCTTTAATGACTGTGTTAGTTTAAAATAACCTTTAAAACACAGAATGCGAGCACCGCGGGTTTGTGCCAGTTGTGCAGAAAATATTAAATCGTCATTATAAGGCAAAAAAGCTCCTGATAAAGTGCCCCTAATTTGGTACAGACGGCTGCAGTGCCAGGGGCATGACAGGGGCCCCAGGCCCACAGCACAACAACAACAAAAAATTGTAAGTCGGGGCCGGGCCAGGCGTCACCTCACGGTCAGGACCCAACGCGGATGCGTAGTTCGCATATACCTAAGAACAGCCCTGCTTTGAAGTCTGTATTGATGAAAATTGTTTGTCAATTAGGAAGAACATTTGGGAGAACTTATCTGGAAAGTTAAAGATCAGAGCTCGCTATGAAGAAAACAGGTTCTGTCAATGGAAAAGATATCTAACTTTGCCATCGACACTGAGGTTGACAGCTTTTGTCTCATTATTAACAACAAACAATAGACCCCGCAGTCAAGAAATATGCCACAGACTGGCACTGAAAGAACAAGGACGAAAGATCTTGAGAAGATCTTTAAATGTAAACATGTGCGTTTAAACAGAGATCAGCATTGTCCAAGTTATGTGCTTTTCTGTGCATGTGAAAGCTGAACAATAAGTACTAATGCCTTTGATCTTAATTGGTGGCGAAGACTTTTTAATCCTTTGAATGCGTGCATCATATGGCAACCTTAGCACCTCATGCTGAGCTCTGTTTTATGTTGTAGAACCAAAGTTGTTGTCATTTACAAAAACAATTAATAATAATAAACACTACTAGGGTTTTAAAAATGGCATTACATGGAATTACTGATGAATACCAAAATGCCCAGATTCCTTCTTTTAAGGTTTTATAAACTATCTAAAAAAAAATATTTAGACCTGGGAGAACGTTCAGAATAGTCTCCGCCCACAAGTGAGTGGGGAAAATCTGCAGAGGGAGGGCATCCTGAGAGCAGCCGAGCTGCAAAATGAGCAACAAACAGTGAGAGTGTAGGAAAACAAACTCCAGTTTTAGACCATTTATATTTGTTGAAATGAGATTTTACTAATACGCTCTGTGTTCTATGGGTTAAGAACTTTGAACAGCAGAGAAGACAAATGGATTCTTGATCAAATTAAGCCTCACCTCTTACTCGAAGCCCAGACAACCAAACTGCAGTTTTATTTGGGGATATATTGAGAGGAGCTGAGTCACTGGAAAGTTTAGTTAGGTTTGGAACAATAAGAGAAAGTGGACGACCAGCAACAAGATGGATGTAGGCAATCAGAGATGAACATGAGGAGGCCTGAAGACCCAAACAGAAAACGGGATATTCTGGAGAAACTCAGGAATGGGAATCGATTCGATTGCTAAGCACTTCTTTGAACTAAATAAAAACAGTTAGAGTGGTGGTTAAAAGCCTTGAATTGATTATAAAGTGGAAAATAAATCAATGAAAAACAAAATCAAATCAAATCAAATACATTTCTGCCTGAACAATTGCTTTAACGGCATAAGAAGCCGACAGTGGTGTGTTGTTCTGAGGGATCACGATCTCAATCAGCATCATCTGTGAAAACATAGTTGAAAAGCAGCCAGCAGCAGCAAACCCGTGCCTTTACCACCAATCCTGAAGAGAATTCTGTTCTGCGGAGGCCAATAAGACACTTGGCCTGTTTCCACAACATTGTTTTTGTTCTTAATTTGATCGGTCTGTCTTTCTGCTGGACCCCTCAGGCAGGAAGTCCACATCTGTTCCAAAACACGTTTTATAGACTTTATCTTTCTTCCGGGAGAGAAGGCCACTGTCCCTCCCCCAACACACACACACACACACACACACACACACACACACACACACACCCCGTTTGAGTGCCTCAACAGAGTGACAGATGCCTGAATTAAAAAAAAAATCAGGCCAGAAATTAGGGAAGAAAGCAGATATTACAAAAAAGAAAAAAAAACAGGCTGGAGATGAAGTATGTGGTGCAATAACACATAAAACATGCTCTGCAAATTAGACTAATGTGAAGTGTGAGATAATATAGTGTTGGGCGGAAAATTAATCCACATCCCGTGTGCACACATGTGCCCATACAGTGCTTGTTGTGCTTCCTGAGCTCTAATAAAATAGGATGCAGCCTCATGTGTGATTTATGGTCTCTATCAATTTTCTGCCACCTGATCTCTGTCTTGAGACCTGCTTTGGTCCAGAGATGCTTTATTAATTGCATGTAGCCAAGAAAAGCTACACCAGGGAGCAGAGAAGGTATCTCAACCCTGGCCACTTTGGTACTTCTGTTGCATATCTCGATTTGGTTTATTTTGCATGCACTTCTTTTTACATATTGGTACTTTATAACAAAGGCCATAGAATATAAATGACATCGAACAAGGCTTAATCTGTTTTCAGATATTGTGCTTTGACAATATGAAGCACATTGTGGAGGAAAAATCTAATCGACATACAATTGTCCTTCAGTGGAGGTAGCTCAGTGGGTAGGATACTTGCCTCCAGACCAAGAGGTCGTGGGTTCGAATCCTACCTTCAGCACCAC
>JBBPDB010000011.1:9137944-9148864 GCA_037974465.1 Brachypetersius altus
TGTGGGCGGAGCCAGTGTTCAGGCGTCTTATATGGACAAAAGTAATGGGAGCGCTGTACGTGTCGGCTGGTTTTTGCAGGGGTCAGATGTCCCATTACTTTTCTCCATATTAAATAGCTCCGGGCTGGTGTTCAGGGGCGGACTGGCGATCTGTGCATTCTGCAAAAAGGCCCAAGATGCGGCCGAGTTGCGAAAACCCAACCTGGTAAAGAAAGTCCCAGTCCGCCCCTGAGCGCGTTACTGCGGTGAAAGCACCAACTTTCAAAATAAAAGGATTTTAAAAACCTGCGTCAACGCGCGATAAAATAATTGTCTGCGTTAAGTAAATAATGCGTTAACGCGATGATAACGTGTTAACTTTCCCAGACCTAATTATGATATTGTCATATTTTCGGCTCTCTCACTCGCTCTCATACCTGTCTTTGATGTGGTTTTTAGAATGGAGGAGATTTTCCCTATGCAAAAATATTCAGGGAAGTAAAAAGAAGTCCTTGTGTAAGTTTGATCTTAAAGGCAGTATACTGTGCGTTCAGCCCGTTTATGGTTCTTGCAATCAAAAGTACTTGGAAATCTTCTTTGGGGACACAGGTTGAGATAAATAGTGAGATCCTTGCCATCGGCTGGTGAATATCTGTTTTGAACAATGCATTACATTTGGGTTTCTTCAAGGAACCAGTGTCCAAAGCTTTCTTACTCCAGTGTCCAAAGCTAAAACCTTACAAATGACCCTACACAACGCCTGGGTCTTGTTACAGACTTGAAATCCTTCAGTTTATTTATTTTTTTGAGCTATAATGTTTGGGGTTTGATCTAACTGTAGAGAAGACAGCAACCACTGAAGCAACAGAATGGAGAACACCCTTTTCTTCGTCTCAGTAATTACACTAGTCAGTAAATTATTCTGAAATATTGCAGAGCTGCAGAAGAAAAGGTAAATCAGAAGTGTTTAAAAACATGGCAGTCTGAAGATATGGAAAACATCATGGAGTACATAATGGGGCTAATTGTAATTCTGAGTAGTATTTAAGGCCTGAAAAGAACAGCTCTAAAGCTGACAGCCTATACACAGACAAACAAATGCATAAACAATTCTAGGAAGAATCAGCCAGAGCACTCTCCAAAACTCCCAGTGGTATGTGCATCATCCAGTAATAAGATGCAATGGCGATGTTGACATTTTTGTTTGCTTTAGCGCTCGCATTATCTCCAGCCCTTGAGAGGGCCCCGTTGACATTTATCACCGGGTCTTTGTGTGCGGTGATGGAAAATAAGTAGTATTAGTATGCAGACTCCGATACTAATTAGCTAATTAATTCAAATCCAAACCCTTTCATACCTTACACAGTAGCAAATGTCTACCCAAGTGTCTACCCAAGTGAAAAGCACTTCAGATCCCGTCATGGCATTTTAAGGACTGATTTTATTGTAGCTTCTGTCAAGTGCTTCCTCTTTTTTTTCTTCTATTTTTTGGGGGGTCCTAGACTCACGGTGGCAATCATGATCAAATTCAAAGGGTTTTTTTTTTTTTTTAAACAAATAATAATAGTGATCTGCAAACATTATGGCATGCTGCCTTGAGGAAGCCAAGGCCCTGATTTATTTATCTGAGCAGATAATTGTGACATTTGAAATATATTTCCTACCTGTGTGCATCTGCCCATTATGTAGCAGAGTTTAAGCGCAAGAATAGAACTCTATACGCTTTTTTTTCTCCCTTTCCAACTTTCTTCTTCAGCAGAGGCAAAACTTTTGAGAGGAGCTACATTTCCCAAGGTCTCCTAACCTCTTGGAACAGCTGCCTATTATCCTCCTCCACTAATGGCCCCCTTCCTGGGTCCTAATAAAGCCATTTTGTCCAGGGCAGGGGGGGGGCTTTGGCTGCTCTACCATTTTCCTGCTCAGAGTTCTCGCAAGAAATGGCGGAGCGTGATCAGGAATGAATAAATACAGGTCAGGCTATAAATACTCAAGAGCTTGAACTTGCGTCGGTCAGTTGGGGACACTTATTTCCTTCTTGTGCGCTCTGCTACCACAACACAATAACAAATTATACTTCTATTGTGTCTGCAAGGGTTATGTATTGATTGTTCGGTTCAGCCTCTGAGGGGGTGTAGAGAGCCTCGCAAAGCACTGAAGTGTAAAGCCCTGTTCAGACAAAATTATGGGAGGAAACAAGCGAAAAGTCTCCCACGACTCAAGAGGTCATGAAATTTTCTTGGTTAAGCATTAAGCATAGAATATCTCTTTTCTGGCTTCCACTGCCTGCACGGTAATGCATTTAATAAAAGCCAGATCAATATTATTCAAATGTTACTGCCCTATGCCATATTCGTGGACTCCATATGGGATTTGCAAAGATGATTATGCACTGGCTTGGTTTCCAGCAGGCAGAAAGTAGAATCGTAGCCTATTGGTAGAGGTGTGACTCAGAACCAGCTCAGTGGACTTCAGAATGGAGTGCCATATTAATTAAATTTCCATTTTCCACTCTAGATAAAAGAGTTATAACAGTCAGATTATACTATTTCTGATCCCAGGATGCTGTCAACTCCCAGCATACTGATCTGACTACAGACTACAGGATATCTACATTATGTATTGCATAGTTTGTGTGTGTTCCTCATAAGCAAGTTCAATTGTGGTGTGACTACATTGACTTACTTATGACCAGTGTAAGAACATGATAAATTGTGGGCAGATGTTACTGGGACTGAAAATAATTATGAAATATTATGGAAAAGAGAAAAGGGATGTACACTAAAGTACAAAAGTATTGGGACAAACATGTTTTTTGGCTAGGAGCACCCTCATAAAGTAAAAATCCATGTTGTTTTGGTGAAAAACCTAAAAATGGCAATTCTTATAGTGTAAACCCTAAATATACCCCCAAACATGCTCCCAAAACACTTTCATTTTAAACATTAAATCTACATCACAAACATCTACTCTCCCTCTAACACTCACAAAAACACATATAACTGGGCCAACAATGCCGCAAAGGCTCACGGGAGCCAGTCCTGCTGTTCCCCCTCGTCCTCTGCAGGGTTTATGTTAGGGCTTGGTGCTTACCAACCCAGCACGACAGTTGAAGGGGGCGTGGTGGACGAGGCCCGGACGTCACAAAGCACAAAAAATGCGAAGACATCTGCCTTTTCTGCGCATGTGCAGGGGATTAAAAAAAATATATTAATTTGGTTCTCTCTCTCTAAAAGTCTGTGTGAGACTGTGTCCGCGACTGTTGATCCGCGTAAAACTGAGGGATTATTGTAAAGCCAAGGTCAAAGAGCCTCATGTAGGATTCAACATGTATACGTTAATTAATACCCCCTCACACACACACACAAAGGCCTGGCCCTGAGTCATTTGATCTTACTTTTAACCCACTGTAGTGACATCAGTAGTATGTGGATGCATAGGGAAATAGTCCTTAAGGAGCCTGAAAAGGAAGTTTTACATATTCTACCTTTTGCATGTTCTACCTTGTGAGATAATGTTACTTTTTTTAATGAGCCACATTTGCTTTTCTATGGTGCCTTAATATAGATTAGTAGCATAATTAAACTCAATGACAAGGTAAATTATGCATTTAAAGAAATTCATTTCATTTCACTCATGTATCTTCTTTTCCTGCAAGCTGTAATCCATCAGCTATGACTGGTCCTAGATTGTGACTAAGAAGCTGTTGCTGAGACAAAATAGCACCCCTTCAAACATCAGTGGGCCTTGCATTGCTTGCAGATGGGAGTCTGTAGCACAGTCGAAACCCATACTCCACTAAAGTGCATTATAAAGTAAAAGTTCCTTAGGAAAAAAAATTTAAATTTAGGTAGGAGTACAAAAGTAGAAATGCTTAATACAGCATTACAATGAAACTCCCAAACACCAGCATCTATCACTAAAGTGTGGTGAGCACTATTCTCCCCTTTTTAATGCACCCTTGGTCTGGAATGAAATGCTAAACCCTAGAAGTAAGAGGTGTGTCCCATTACAGAGAACAGATGAAATCACCATTGCAACAGAAAAACATTCAAAAAAGAATAACACAATGTATGCGGATTAATCAAATGAGTAAATAATTAAATATAACTTGTCACTACCCACAGCAACTCACAGTCACATGCAAATTAGACACTCAAGACAGCAAATGGTGCCAGTTGGGACGTGCTTTTACTGTTTGGCCTTTCAAAATCTCTGCAAATGCTTGAAGCAGTCTGACCAGCAGGTCCCAATCTATTGGTCAGCTTTCACCGTTGGTCTGATTGGTTCTGAAACCCCAGAGTTGGTCTGTTCCACTTGTCTAGGATTCTTTGGTTGTCTCCCTGCTGTGTATGTGTACTGTATGTGTTAGTATGTGTGCACATGTGTGTGGCCTGATTTGTTTTGATGTTGCTGAATGTTGGTCTCTGACTTTGCCTTCAAAGCCAGGCTGAATGAGTTGAAATGTGAGATGCTCCCTCTGGTTCCTGCATGGACTCGGGTCCTGACCTGCTCTAGTGCAGTGAGGGACTACTGCTGAGACTAGACAGGAGACCCTTCTCACATATACACACACACATACACAAACAGTGGTTCATAGATGTGTAGCAGTCTCCAAAAAAAGAGTGGGGGAAACATTATCTATCTGTTTGTCGATCTGTCTTTCTAAATCTTATTTAATGAGGAAAAGTATAAAAAGCACTGCTGCTCTACCACTACTCTTCTCTTACAATGTGACCAGCTGGCAAAACACTACTAGAAGTACGTCAAAGGTAATTATTGTCATTTTGTTTGAAACTAGAAATTTGTTTTCTTTAAATTACTCAAGTTCTGCATCCTTTCTCTTATTCGGTTATACGGTCATATCCTTTTAAATGATGCTTTAAAGAACAATATGTTTATTTGGAAATTAAGATAAATATTGTCAGCAGCTCTTAAAAACTATGGCAACGCTATTCCGTCAGTACAGTACAGAATATTAGATTAGTTTTAAAAAAATAAAGATTTCACAGTGCCTTACAACACTTGGAAGCATGCAAGGTAGCAGATAGAATTGGTATAAGTAAACTGATATAAATAAATAAGCAAAAAAGAATAGGTGTGCATAAATAAATAAATAAATCATAAATAAATCGGGACAAACAAACATAACATAATCCTACAGAAAAAAAGGGTAGTCCTCAGGCTCCTTTCTGCAGTATGCTTTGAAAAAAAAAAGAAGATTTTTAATAATAAACAGGAAAAAGGTCAAATCTTAAATATGTACAGTGCTTCCGGCATCTGAATTATTATGCCCTTTCCCTCTCTCCCCTTATTAATTAATATTACACTCAAGCCGCCGTTGATGAGGACCTCATAATGAAGAGGGAGCGAGGTGATGCCAACTCCGTAGTTTTAGCAGAGCCTGCAGAGCGCTCCTGGAATACAGCAGCGGTCCCTTAAACAAACGACTCAATTTGAAATGTCAATATGACTGAAAGGTTGCTAGACAGCAGTGCTAATTTAAGGCAGTAATCTCATAATGCTGAATCATTTAGGCCTAGGTAATGTTTATTGAGTAGAAGGAGAAAGTGATTGTTGATATGGCCAAGCTAATGGCTGTGATATAGGCAATAAAGGAGAGGAGTCGAGAGCAATGTGCTGGTGCAGCACTCAGGGCTTTTTAGCTATCAGGGTGTGTATGTGTGTGCACTTTCAAGTGGGAAAAAAGCAGGTGGCTAGGGAACCTGGTCTAATGTGGGTGTGTGTTTGCACATTTGCAGAGGAGAATTATCAAATGAGGACCCTAGCACAGGGTGGGGGAGAAGAGGCGGGTTGGGATGTGGGGGGCACCCATACATTTGTGGATCCTTAATGCAGATGCATCTCTGGAGAGAGGCGTATGTGAAGTCATATGCGCAACTATGTGTGTGTCCGTTGCTGTAAAAGTGTGAGCATTAAGTGGACAGTTATACGCAAGCGGGTCATCCATTCTCTTAGCCCTCCAGATGATGTCTTTATCCTCCTGGCCTTGTAGACCACATCAGCTGCGGGAGGCAGGTGCAGATTGTGAGAGGACAAGGTAATGCTGCCTTAAACAGGTGCGCCGTGTCCTCCAAAATCCAACGGGGAATATTACGTCTTGCTGTGCTGGTCATACAGTCCTACAGGCAATGACTCATAGCTTATCTCTTATACAAAAATATATGAGTCAGCAAGTAAACACTGTCCAGCATGAAAGGAAAGTTTGTCCAGGGCGACGCTGGTGGTACTTTCACTATGTGGACAAAAGTTTCAGGACACCTGACAATTAAATCAACAGGAGCGTTAATTCCATTTAACTACATTTCATTTAACTACGTTTACATTAATATGGATTTTGGAGAGTATCTGTGGGAATGTGTGCCCAATCATTCTGTAGATCACTTATGAGGCACTGATGTTGGACAAGAAGGCCTGGCTCTCAATCTTTGTTCCAATTCATGGGGTCGGATGAGGTTGAGGTCAGGGCTTTGTGAGGGCCAGTCAAGTTCGTCCACACTGAATTCATCTAGCTTTGTCTTTATGGAGCTTGCTTTGTGCACTGGGGCACAGTCATGCTGGAATAGAAAAGGTTCTTCCCCAAACTGTGTCAACAAATTTAGGAAGCATGGCGTTGTAAAAAATGTCTTAGTATGCTGAAGCATTAGGATTCACTGGAAGTAAGGGTCCTAAATAAGTAAGCCCAAGCCCTGAAAAACAGATGTGGCCCAATACTTTTGTCCATAAAGTGTATTTAATAGACCTTTTATTAGATCCTCCCTTGTACGCCCTTTATATCACCTGAAGTGATTTCTGACTGTAAAGCGTAACTGTAAAGAAGCTCTCATGCATGGATAAATGCTCTTTAAATATGACTTATTCACAGCACTGTGAGCTCCATTCTCACGCTCACTCTATTTGGAGGCCGTAAGGCTTGCAGTGGATCTGCAACACGAAGCTTATTCTTTGGGTTGACTATTTCAGCGATGCAGAAATGTAGCCAGTCAAAATGAATCGGAAATACTAGAGTGTGAGGTTCGGGCGTGGCAACAAGCAATCATTTGCTCGACCCGCATGTTAGCGGCAGAGTCGCGGCAGTAATCGAAGGAGGCAATTTCTCTAAGTAAAATGGCGTGAATGATGAATGTGTGAGCTTTTTGGATTTTGCGCATGAGCTCGGTACTCAGCTGTTTAGACAGAAAAGTATCAGCTCCATCAGCAAGGATTTCATCAGGCATCCATCACTCACACACATACACACCCACACATGCTCACTCACTCACATCACACACACACACTTTTACACATGCTCACGCACTCCATCTCTTTATCTGGCTGTTGTTTTTTTAAGAAAATTATATTTGATGCTCCCTTTAAAAACGACGCCAGAAGGGTTCTTTGGTGCAATAGAAGAACCACTGTTGATACTATAAAAGACCTTTTCAATGGCTGAATCTTCAAATAATATAAGGGCTCAATACCATTTAATGTTTTTCATTTTTTGTTGTTGTTCTTCTTCCTAGAAAATGTTCCCTGTAAGTCAAGAACAGATTAGAAATCTTTATTAGGAAGAGTGTACAGAGTACATTTTTCCCATGATTGTGCAATGATATTGGGATCAGGATCACAATGGTATTGTGCAGAAACATGACAGATATTAAGATTTGACGGATATTTCAAATCAGTATTTGCAAATTTATTTTTAATGTTATAGGAATGGTTGTCTACAATGTGATATATATGTTTTATTAATTTATCTGCATTTATAATCTTCTGTAAAGCATTTCTTTGTAATGCTTATTCAGATTGGTCTAGTTCCAATACCTACAATGTATGTATGTGTAGGTTTTGATACTGGTATTAACAGATAAATGCCTAAACAAAACCGGATAATGTTGGCACATCTGTTGGCTAATCTGATTCAATCTAATTTAAAAATATTCTTTCAAAAGAGCCCTCTAGTATTATTGTTTTTTAGGGGGAACAAAGATGGTAAGGACCATTTTTGCCACTTTTATGTATAATATAGTAGAGGACATACTATTACACATAGAGTGCTGCATTTCCATTGCAACCATGCCATCAAAGAGAGAGACAGAAAGAGAAGTGAGATATTTCAGAAAAGCTAATCAGCTCAAGATCTTGTTTTTTTTGTTTTTCTTTTTGTTTTCTTTTTTTTTTTCATATGAACTCCACTCTTGCCTTGATTTATTGAATGATAGGTCCCATGCACTCATCACTGAGAGTATTGTCCTTGGCTCATACTTCAAGTGGTTTTCCTTTATTGGAGCTTTAGACAAACATCCACTCCAGCAGGGTCTGAAGGTCAGTCTCCTGAAAAGCATATCACATTGTGTAAGATGAGAATAGCCACATTAGATGAAAAATGTTAGCACGAAGAGTTCTATGCCATTCCAAAAAAAAAACCTTTTTAGTGCGTTGCAGTTCCAAGGAGCAGAGCGTAAAATTGAATAGTGATTCTAAAATAAGTGTTATACAAAACATCCTGCAGTTTGAATGAAAAAAAAAATGAATGTAATAAAATGTAGCTTAAAATCAAATGAGACCTATGTGAGAACTGTAATATGCTGTTAATGTGCCTGTGATTGACAGCCCTCAGTTCAATACTTTCACTGTGCTGAATCACTGAAGCAGAACTAAACACAACAGAGCAAATGAAGCAGAGAGAATGAACAGCCTCTATATATGCAGGCTGAATTGTTGACCGTCCCCACTGTTATTATATACTGTATGGCCATATCTTAAAGAAGGACAGATTAGTCCTATTCTCTTTTAGTGCTGAATGTGCATCCATGCAGTGGGTCTGTGGCTGACTGACTATGCTTGCTAGTTTTCACTTTCTGTGACTCAAACATAGATAGACTACAGCAACCCAGTTTGGTTGACACTGTGGTTGAGAGAAAGTACATCAGCCAGAAGACTGTTGGAGCGCATGTGGCCCAAGGTTTGGACTACATCAAAACAGGAGAATTTTGGCAAAATACATCAGGCATTTAATAGCCGACACAAAACAGCTTCTCCTGATGGTAAAACGTACAAATTGTTCATACTGTCATTGCGATGTTCAAGTTTGATGTTTTTCATGGCATGCTACATTTACTGGTGTTCTTTAAAGCCAAGGGTCATCTTTGTCAAGGTTCTAAAAATGTACATTAAAAGCCTCCACAGATGGACTCTTACGGGAAGACTCCAATCTCTGGGATGTAAGATGAAAAGGCCTTTTGTGAACCATATAAAAGATGAGATCCCACAGAGAATGTTCTCTATAAATGGAGTTATTTCTTAGCCATCAAATGGACACTTAGGAAGTGAGAGAGAGAGAGAGAGTTGTGACAAGCTCTTGTAGTGTCACAAATGTCTCTATTCTACTGATGTGGTAGACAGCTAGCATGCTAAATCATCACTGCACCATAACGCGGATGCACTAGCTTTGTTCTACACTGCTTCCAATGGCCTTTACCTGTTTAATTCTCTAGGGGGAACTAAGCTTTTGATATGAGACTAAATCAAGTGGAGATGTGTCGCTTGGCTGCGCTGAAGACTTTGCTTGATTGATGACAAGTGACAAGCTACCAATAGGGGTCCGTTGTTAGCACATCTAAATGCATGGTTACAACTCTAAGCTGGCGTTTAGATCCACACCATTCTCTTTCATCAGTGATATGTCCGATCCCTGAGGGAAACAGAGCGGCTCAATCTCCATTAATTGGTGGAACTTTGATCTTTTCCGTTTTTAACGTGAAGAGAGAAAGCACGAGAACAGACATAATAAGGGGTGAAAAAAAGAAGCATACAACATAATACGTATTGGGGAAATTAACAGTTTTAATGAGAGAGTCTGACCTTGCCAGTGGAAGGAATTAATTTGTTGCATGCTTGGCTGTATTTCTTATTCATAGGTATGAAGTTATTATGCCAAATATGCTAGACTTTATATTAGACTACCATGAAGAAGAAGAAAAAACCTTTAGGAATGCACAGCAATCATGAATGTACAAGAGATGTTTATGATTCTGCAGGTTACTTGTTCAATATCAAGCAGTTCTCCACGAGTCTCTTATCACTTGGTGATGCATGTTTTTTTGTTTCATGACCTGCCAACCTGTTGTAAAAACCAACCCACCCCACCCAAATTGCAAAAGGATTCTTTGGGCATTGACCCAAATGTGTCCCAACCCACTCCAATGCGCAATGTTTCCGTAAGTTATTTATGCACCTGTGAAATTTTCTAATAGACTGACCCAGAACCTGACATGTCACATGCCAACCTGCACATGGTTAACTTATATAGAGTGTTTATTTATTGTTTACTTACAAATTTGACATTGTTATTATGCCGTTTAAAATGGTCCATATTTCAATTGTTGTTGTTGTTTAAGGGATGTTTTAATGCACCAGTTTGATTTAGTTATTCCACCAACTCATGAATGTCATGCTAAATCATTCCACCTGAACATATCCATAGCTAAAATGTCTGTTCACACGTTGCTATACACTCCTGTCACCTCATTCACACACTGAGACTTTTGATTTGTACCGAGTCCATTACTGACTCAGCTCTCGTTATTGCCCTTGTCAGGATTACACCATCTACAGTCTCTGTTGCTTTGTATACAACACTTTTGTTTGAGAAATGCATTCTGTGTCTGATCACATCTTACATTTGTAGATGCAGAGTATTTTATACATGCTTTTATTTCTTATCGCAATTCCAGTACTGCAGTGCTCTCTGTATTTTTCTCACTCTCTAAATAATTTTCTCTACTGTTTAATACAGGATAATTGGATACTTAGATTCATTTCTTTAGCATCTTTTCTTTAGAAGTGGAGGTAGAATTGCATGCAGCTGTCACGGCTGAGGGCCATGAATGGCCACCGTGTTTTGTTGTGGACTCTTATTTTGCCATGTTTTGATTCGTGTCA
>JBBPDB010000011.1:9148964-9159620 GCA_037974465.1 Brachypetersius altus
ACAGTCATGGTTTCACGTGCTCCTGCTTGGACAGCGTCACAAGGCAGTTCAGGGTCCTGGGGATTCCTCCCCCTGGATCCTGACAGCAGCTAGAGGAAATGGAACTGGAATGCCTGGAAAGAATTAAATTCAAATGAATTCCACAAAATTCTACTTTCTACTTTCTAAGATCATTTTAAACAGTATTAATTTTGAACACTATTAATTATTAGGAATCATATAAAAATATGAGATGAATCTTTCTTTTTCCACATTATGCATCTTATTATTATTATTATCTTATTTGCATTTTTTCACACTGTACAATACCATCCATTACACCATTTTCCTAAATCATATTAAAAACAGCCTTTTCCAGAATTCCATGCAAGGTGAAAGTTCACAACCTATGAGTGTAAATGAAGGCCAGTGAGAGCCTATGTTTAAGCTGTGCGATTTTTGATTGACTTTGGATTGCTTTTGTGGATGATCTTAAGTTGTTTTGAGAACCTAATTTGTTTATACTCTCTGATATTTGGAATCCATTTTGAACTATGGCAGGAAAATCTGATTTCTGATTACATTTCAGTGAAGGAATTTAGTGAGCCAATTCTCACAGCTTTGGGAAACCACACTGCAGTCTATAATCCCTGTTGTATAGCTGGTCAGGGATCCAATGCATCAACTTCAAATAGCAGACAGCATCTTCAGGTGAGTTGCTGTACCATCCATCCCTGCCTCGTCAGCCCCTGAGAAGCATGTTTTCACAATCGCTGGTGAGATGTTTAGAATTGAGAAATGCAATCTTAGGTGGTGTAATGAAATTTCAGGATGTAATGATTTTTTGATACAGGATTTCATTGAATTCCACTTCCTGATACTCCAGTTGTAGTTTCCTGTAACTGTTGTTTAATTCCAGTTCCATTTCTTTGATTGAAACGATCAAATAATATTGCCTTTTTGTCCGTATCACTTCCTATCGTCGTCTTAGTCTGAATTGTTAGTTGTACCCAAGAGCAGATTTAGTTCTATGGAAGAACTTTTGTCCTGCTGCCCCCACCTGCTGAAAAGGCTCCTCATCATTGCAGGGGGAGCTAAATTCATGCTGTATTTGAAATACACAAATGCTTATTTTAATCAAATCTCATGGTCTATGGGTATTACAGATCCAGCACTGAGTCACGAAATAAAGTACCCTGGGTCTAAAATCAGCAGGTAACAGAAACTGAGACAAGCACACAAACTCTGTCAGTACCCCTGTGGTGGGTATCTGGGTGCTTTAATTGACATGGTATTGACATCTCCAATGCCCAGATTTTCCATAATGCAAGCAAAGTCCCTAGCTTTTCCAGTCAAGCTGCTCCTGAAGGGGAAATCTGAAAGTTCCTATCTGCAAGGGCTCAGGTATAGGATTTCCATTGGGTTTGCCAGGTGACTGACTTGTGGTGAACGCTTGTTAGTGTGCCTCTTCTTAGCTTGTCAAGCCATGCAGATCAAGGTGACCAACTCTGCCACAACAGTGGTCAAAATCTGATCTTGTAAATGGATAAAAACACAGAAAACTCTTCTGGTGGGTGTGGCACTCCTGTTGTGTCTTGAGTTGGCTGTTCTTCTGTCATATTGAGGCTAACCCAGGTTAATGATACACTCACAGGAGGTACTTGTGAGATTTTTCTTCCCTTGTCTTGGTGAAAAATGCAAACAAAGGAGACGATGAGCACAGCATAGCTTCTGATAGACAAGTAAACTGAAACAGTTCCAGAACTGGATACAGCCCTACTTTACCCAAACAGTAAAAAATAAACAGTTTCAGAAGCTTCTTGAAGCTCACTATTGTGTAGAGGCCCGGGTCAGCCAAACAACAGGCCACATGAGCCAATAGGCATGATGGAGAATGGACACTAGATTCTGGTTCAGTCTGGCTGTAAGTAAAGAGAGCAAAATGCAGAACAATTGTACATAATCAGGTGATCAAGTGAAACTGAAATGAGAGAGCAAACAGGGGGAGGTACCAGGCTCAGTCCTCCAGCACTGGTTACATAGCAACCATGCAATCACACTTTAATATTATTATTATTATTATTATTATTATTATTATTATTAGTATTATTAGTATTATTATTATTGTTGTTGTTGTTGTTGTTATAACTACCACTACCAGTAATAGTAACAGCACTACTTGGATTAGTAGTATTTTGCTGCTAACCCCGGCAGTACATTTTGGGTTATTTATTGGAGCACAAGCTAAATGAAAGCAAAAAGAATATTCTTCATATTTACAGAAGCAAATAGAAGTCCATGTGTAATTGGTTTGCTGGTTGGTGGCAAGACTGGGATCTTACAGTCGTGTAGTTGCCTGCTGTGGTTGTCAAGAGTGCGATGAACAGAAGAAGAAACGCACATTTGCTACATTGTATATCTCCTCGTGCCCTAAATCCCAGTGGGGTGGCACAGTGGATGCTGCGGGTCGCTGGTGTGAAGCATGGCTAACCCATCACATATTCTTCCATACGTGAAGAACCACAATGGGGGGCAGCAGAGAGGCCACAAAACAATATCATTTTTTTTTACCACAAAAGAAGACATTTGCACATTGCATGTGTAAAATATAAAAATATCTTTTATTGCATTACATTCTTAAATTCAGTGAAAGTTTCTTTAGTCACCATAAGGTGATTCTAGTAGGTATTGCTCTAAAAAACCTGTACATTTCTTCCCAAGTATTTAAGGTACTATTGTGTACCTGAAAGAATGTGAGATTTGCAAGAACCTTATTTAATACATTTAAAAACATTTAAAATTCACCAGACTTTAGACTTCAAAAAGTGAGTAGTATGCACCGGTTTGAGTTATAAGTGCTCTCATAAGGCCTGTGCATAAAGCTGGGCATTGGGGAGGATTCTGAATAGGCCTCTGTAAGCCTACTTCAGAATGTTCTTGGTCCATTCTGTGCATGTGAAACGGCGGCGGAGGAGGAGGAGGCACTTGGCCTTTTTATATTGTTTCTAAGGGATGATGATGGGAAATGCTGTAGGCCCTCTGCAAGCTTTTAAGCCTCTGGGGGTGCAAGGTCCAGAGCTTTGATCTGGCGTGGAGGACTGCAAACCAGAGTAATGGGGAACTATGAAGGAAGCACTGTTGCCACTATCGACATGGGAGAGCAAGGGTCCTCCACTTTGAAAAGAGGATGCAAATCACTGAACCTTCTTTTCCTTGGAGATCGGAGTGTGCTGGGTCTCTTGATGGCTGTCTTTTGAGGCAGAGAACCAAAAGTCAGGGCACTTGGTCTTGGTAAGTGAATTGGTGTCCTCTGTCCGTAAAAGCCTTAGAGAAATAATGCTTGGTGTGTAACTGAATGTGACTTGTAGGCCATTCAGTGAATACATGTGTAGGGTGGGTCAACATCAAGTCTTTTCGTGCGGCCGATTCAAGTGTTTCAGAAATGATCTTGCTGTGCAGGAGTGATTAATAGTTTTACCAACCTCTTTTGAATAAGGCCACACTCAGAACTCAGAGTACAGTGCACGGTGCTCGGCCCAGTGCCTGCCTCTTTCCATCACATGCGTGTTCTCAAGGTCATTGCCTCAGTGACGTGAGTGTCTATTCCTAAATACCAACATGTCTGGTTGCGCGTAGGCATAATTTAGTTGTGCAGCCTGATGTATGGCTGGCCCATTCGCCCACCATCAATATTTACGCCAGAGACAGTGGTCAGCATTCATCTTCTCTCTCTTTCTGCTTAGAGCAGGCCAAATTAATTTCCTCTGGGAAATTAACCACTGATTCTATGCCATATAAATTCGCCTCTTACAGTGCATTGAATTACCCAACCCACCATCACTTATTTACAGGCTAAGATATATTTTATTGCTTTGCCAATTATAATATATTTTGAATTATAGAATGGAGCTGCTTAAAAGGCTTGGAGAAGACAATTTACTTCCATGTCCGGCCTGTTGTTTTGAGCATTTTTCTTCCAGAAGCATTCGGGATTGCACATCTTTATACGCTTCGGGTTGTTATGTAAATCAAGATCCGGGCGCATTAAGGAGGAGTGGAGTAATCTATTTTAAAGTGGTCTCAGGGCATTATGACACTAGAAATTACTTATGACTACATCTTACCTGAAGGCCTTGATACTCATCATATCGATCAGTGAAGGGCTTTGATGATTAGTCTGTTCACTCTGTAATGTATATACTGTTGCAGTAATCGTTTTTGTGTTTTCAGAGCTAGCCTAGCAACGGTTGCAGAATCTTCATTTGAATCTTTCATGCAAGATAAATTCAATATAGGTCAAGTATGAAATATATCCAAACGCATAACTTGGCAAACTTGAAGTAAAGTAAACTGATTCCAGTCTAAGACTAAGAACCTTTATTGTCAATCTGACCTGTTTTCTTTCTTGGGTCATTGCATCTGTGAGTAAGTACAGATAGAAGCTTTAGAAGGCAAACGCAATGCTCTCTGCTGTGCTTCTCATGTATTCAATTTTTTATCAGTAAATGTGGTTTCAGTCAAATTATGGTAATCTAGTTAACACCCATACACATGCGCTCCTCTCTCAACACACACGAACACACACACACACACACACACACACACACACACACACACACACACACACACATCTTAATCATGGAAATGCTAATTGTATAATTGAGTTATTGTCTTCATGATTCATCTCTTGGTGTGAGATGTAATTAGTGGTAACTGGGTGTGTCAGTTTAATTCTCCTACAACATTAAGGTTAAGGGAGATATCAATTCCCTAATGACAAATTAAATAAGCCATCTGACAACCATAGATGCTACCATCACAAGCCATTCCTGAGTAGAATATTTGGCTTTTGAAGTCCAGACATATTGTAGTCCCTGTTACAGACTGCATTTGTATGCACTAATAATGGATATCAGTCTAACTAATGCAGTTAGACCACTTAAACCACTTATATGCTTCAAATCTCATGGTCTGACTGTCAGTGTCTAAATATTTGTTTTAGACTGATATATTGGTCTGTTCATTTAAGACATATTTGCAGCCTGTCTCAAAGATCACACTTGCAGTGATTCTGCTTAAGATGGGTTTGATTATACTCTTATGTGACATATTACTGAATTTAGCAAACACACAAAAGCAACTAATAAGACTATAAATCTGCGAATATGGATTAAGTCTCAGTGGGACAATTACTTTTTAATGCCCTTCCTTAATATTTCTGAAATAATGGAAGAAAGGCACCTTTAATCCTGTTTTCATGGCTACATTGTAGGTCTTTTAACTAAAGAATGGTTGAATTTACAATCAGAAGGACTTACTCTTGATCCATCTCCAAAAAAGACAGAGCTTCTCTGTGGACATGACATTATTCCGTTATAGTCAGGTAGATTGAGCACATGTTCAGTAAAGCTGACCAGCTAAACCTGGTTCTTTGATGGTACTTTGCAAGTACTTTAAACATGAGTGTAAAACTGAGTGTTATTTTAAAACAAAGCATTCAAAAATGCCAAATTTTTATAGCCAAAAAAAATTGTTAGCAATTATATCTCAAATGATGATGTATCTAAGTAGCCTAATGTCTCCTGCAAATAAAAATGTATGCCACTGATAACCGTACCATGTAAATATGTAGTAACTATAAGTCTAATTGTTTACAAAACGTAAGCAAAAATATCCAAGGTTTATAAATGTGAAATCAGACCCTCATAATGAGTTTCTGAGTACGTCAAAAGAGCTGTACTTTTGAGGGGAGAAGACACCATGCCAGAAATACATTTCACATAAAATTTAGATAAAAAATAAAAGCAGAAAATAAGACAAATAAGACATCATTAAATAGAGAGAAACACAAACGTAGGTGTGTGGGTGATGAAGGTGTTTAATACTGTAGTCAGGTCAAATTATGTTGGCATGGGTGAAAACGGTCCTATAAATGGATGTACAGTTTATGTAAACATTTCTTGTCCGCTCCAGTTGTTTTGACAGGGAATTTATTTGGGCTATTGTGCACATGTAGATATAATAAATAATCTGCCTGTCACGTTTCGGTCAGCGGCCGTTAGAGGCCGCTGCTTTTCTGTTTTTTGAGTCTGTTCTTGTTCTGGGTTTTGGGGCCTTTTATTTTGGAGTGTGGGGTTTGTGGGCGTGTTCCTTTTGACTACCTGTCCACGTGCCATGTGTTTTCTGTTCCAGCTGTCCCGTGTTTGTGCTTGTGTGGTTTTCTGTATTTAAGGCTGTTGCTTCTGTTCTTTCCTTGTCTGCGTTTCGTCTGTATGAGCTGTCTGTCTTCTGGTGAGAAACCCCATATGGTTTTGGCCCTGTGCCGTGTTTTCTTTTGAGCCCTCGAGCTCCTTTTGTTTGCCACATTTAAATAAAACTCACTTCATGGAGTTCTGGAATCCTGCCCGTTCTTCCCATGTTAGACACTGCCACAAAGTTGAACTAGTCGGTAGAAGAATATCCAAAAATAGGTATATTATAGTTTTTCTTGTTTGTATTGAATATTTGTGCAAGATTAACAACACGTACCTTCAAGTATCATCAGATTACCCAGAATCCTATCTGCCAGTGCAATCTGTAACATTTCTAAAAAAAGATATATGGAAAGTAACATTTTTAAACATTAAGATTTAAGCCACTTTTATTTACATCCAGAAAAGGTTTAAGAGTTGTTGAAATGTTAATCAGCACATTTGTTTTAGTTTCGCCAAAATCGTAATGAAATATCGACTGTTTTCCTTGTTATTGCGAAACCACCAATTTCGGAAAAAGTGTCAACAGGTGGTGTTTTAATTCAGCTTTATTTGCTGAGAGGAACAGATCGGGCCTGTGCTACTAATTGTTGAAATTGGAGGCAATAATGGATATTTGTGTCTGGAGGAGAGCAGGCTGGCAGTGCGATTTGCACCTGTGTTCACAGAATTAGGGATGAGAGTGAAGGAGAGAAGAAACAGGACACATCAAAGCTGTCTAGACTGTTGCCATTTGGGGACTATTAAAGTTCAGATTTAATCACCAAAAATACTCCAATTAGAGACTGTGGTGACTGGGTGACAATTAGGTGTCAGAAACAGACTACTGTGTAAAACAAGCAATTGGGGTGTGAGTGTGTGTATGTGCATGTGTGTGTTTGAGAAAGAGAGAGAGAGAGAGAATATCCATGGTGAATGGCTCCACAACTAAACTGAGTGTACTCTTGACAGCTAGAAGGTTTGTGTTTCATAAACCCTTATGTTTTTTTTTTCTTCTGCTCATCCCCTATTTGCTACTGTAAATGAACTATGTTCTGATAACCTAGACAATTTTGTCCTGTCTTGTCCTTTGTGACTTCACTTCGCTTAGTATTTACTAGTGCTGGGCCGTTAACAGCGCGAGATTCTTATCGCGCGATAAAAAAAATATCGCCGTCTTTTAATTTTCATGATACGGTCCCTTTAAATCTTCTTTCTACTTGGTCTGAATTTGAAACCGGACTGCAAACTGATCCACTCATCCTTGTGCTACCCCCTGGTGTGCTCAAATAAGTCTTTCTGAGTCACACCACTGACATAATTTGATTTTCTGTTGTTTGTGGGATTGTATGCCCTAAAAGTCTCTGGCAGTATGTGAGCGCTCCTCAGCAGGAAGGGGTTGGCTGCCTAGTGGAGAACCTTGCTTCTTGTTTGCAGTCATGCTCGAGCGATAACAATTCTCATGGCACCAGACCTTTAAAACAAAGAGACACGAAGTGCATGGGTGCTCGCTGAAGTTGGGGGCTCAGAAAGAGCGAGCAAACGCTGATTTAGTCTTGCTGGAGTAAACAGCCTTTCCTTTGAGACATGAATAAGTTGCTTCCCAAGGTGGAGTGGAAAAGAGAAGTGGGGACTAGATATGCACTAGACTTTTGAATGTCCACTGGGGCTGACCAAACAGTAAGCCTCTTTTGCTGTTGGCATGATTATGAGACTCACTCTAATTAATTTGGCTGCCGCTCTGAATAGTGTGGCTAGGAACTGTCTTTAACTCAATTGAAAGCTTCCTTGGATATAAAAGAGCATCGTGTACATTAAAAAGGCAGGCAAATAGCGTCATTAAGCATGTTAGTCTCACTGTGTTTTGCATCAGGCAAAAACAAAGCAATAAGGCATGAGAGGGTATCTATTACAGAGAGTTTAGCATTAACAGTGTTATTAGCCTGCCTAAAACTCATGGTAAAATCACTGTAATGCATGACCTCAAATAGCCCATAGCTTTAATAAAACAGCAATAAAATCTACAAAATCTTTACTAAATCTTTGTTGAATTTCATTTATCTTAATATGCTGTAAACAAATTTTGGGCAGTAGTAAAATGTGTTTCATAGCACGTAAGGTAATGTTTGATATTATGACAGCCTATGTCAAAATTAAACACCACAGATGTCATAACTTCACTATGCCACTATATTACTATATACATTATTATTATTAGTTTTCAACTCATTTTGTCTATTATGTCTGCCTTTAACAGTAGGGAAAAGTAGATCAATTCACGGATTACCCTTTTAATACTGAGTTTATCACTTCAGAGATACTGCAGTGCTGGTGAGGCAACACGGGGAAAGGAAGCAGACGCGGGGAAAGCAGGGAAAACGAGAAGCTCTGTTGAGTCTTTTTCTAGCAAATAATAGGACACTAACAAATAAAATAAATTAGCTAAGACTTTGGTTTACTTCACACTCAATAGCTGTGTGATGGTCATCACAGATACTTTGGCTAAACAACTTTATTCATGATGCTTAAATCGAACTCCCTGTTTAGACAGCGGACAGGGTGGAGGATTCTGGTGAAAACAAAGCAGGGGATTTGCATTTACATAAACAACTGGTGGTACATGGTGAGTTATATGGCTGACCAGCACAGCTCTCTGGAATTCCAAAAGGTAAAATGCTTTTGTCCTACCTGGAATTCAGTATAATAACAATCCTAGCTGTTTATGTGCCTACATTCAATGAGGGAAAGCAACATCCTGGATCAGGTCTATACAAGCATTTCAAACAAAACCATTTGCAAACTTAGGAGATGTGCCACCAAAACGGTCCAAGTATGTACTAAGGAAGCCACCAAAATGCATCAGGACAGTTTTGACACCACAGACTTGTTTGCACAGGGAGCAGACTTAAAGGAACTTACAACAGCAGTCCAGGGATTTTACCATAAAAATGCACTTTTAGTTTGGGGGACACATCTGCTCACAAAGCAGCATGAGGGAACCTTAAGAGAGCCATCCACCTGGCCAAACGCAAATAAAAATTGCATACCAAGAAACCCCTGGACTATGTGGAAGTGAATCAGACACGCTGACAAACTGAAAGACCAACACTGCATATGAAACAGATCTTCCCAATGTCCTGAACTAGGTTTTGCTGTTTTGACACTAAAGATGGAGGAGCTAATCCCTACGCCACTCCACTAGCAGATGAGCAGTCACTGGTCTGACGGCACCATCAGGTGTGATCAACCCTTCAGCAGGTCAGTGGTAGCAAAACCAGTGGTCCAGAATGACTGCCTGGAAGAGTGCTAAAGTCAAGTGCTGTCCAATTGGCAGGCATGTTCACTGACACATTAAATCTTTCACTAGAACAACCTCAAACCTTCCAACAGGTCTACAGTGAAGTGCCTGACCAACTACCGGCCAGATGCTCACCCATAATCATGAAGTGTTTTGAGAGACTGGTGCTCTCACACATGAGATCCATCATACCCCCAGGCCTGGGCAAACCATGGTTTATGTGGTGCCATCTGTAAAAACTGCTTCACATATTTAGAGGTATCATTTTTTCATAATTTCACAATTTTCAAAGAGTTTTTGTGTGTAAAAAACTAAATGTTGCACTCTAAATCGACATGTACTTTTACAAATGTCGACTCTAAATGTAGGATTTTAATGTAGCACTTGGCCAAGTAGCAGCAAGATGCTACTTGGCCAAGCCCCGTGATTATAATTGGCTGTTACTTAGCAGGGGGCTGGGCTGTGTGTTGTGATATACCCTCCCCATCATGGAGGATTTGCCTTAAATGATCTTAAATCTAAATGTTAAATATGAAAAATATATCTCGCACTCCAAAAGTGAAACTTCACCGCTAGGTAGGGCTCAGTGGCACCATTCCAATGACCCCTTGTTTGCCATAATAGCCCCTGGTGATCTGGAGTCATACCATTTAGTTTTTAACACATTTACAACATTTAACAAAACTAATGGGACACCTGGGCAAGGTGAATGGTTTTCAGCCAACTCTGGATCGCTGGTGGCTAAAATGGCAAAGGAGGGGTCGTTGGAAAGGTGTCACCAAGCCCTATCTAACCAGTGGGAAATGAGAGACTATTATGTTTTTATTTTTACTGAGACGTGGCTGCAAGACAACATCGCTGACTCGGCTATCCAGCTCGACGGACTTACCAGCTTCCGAGCGGACAGAGACGCCTCTTTGTCCGGTAAGACTCGCGGTGGGGGGCTTTGTGTGTACGTAAACAGAGGATGGTGTAGAAACGCTCCTGTTGCCATGCAACACTGTTCCCCTCTGATCGAAGTTTTATCCATGAAATGTTGACCTTTTTACCTGCCGAGAGAGAACAGCTGCGTAATTTACATTTACATTTACGGCATTTAGCTGACGCTCTTATCCAGAGCGACGTACATCAGTGCTTAAGAATTCCACA
>JBBPDB010000011.1:9159720-9172922 GCA_037974465.1 Brachypetersius altus
AGCAGAAATTAAATGAATACTTATATAAAGGTATACAGCAATGCCCCAGTTTCAGTCACAGATTCAGTCACACACAGATTTTTTTTGAGAACCAAACTCATAGTTTGCTTTTTTTTTTTAGTCCGAGTAGATCAGGTTTTATTCCCCGAAAACCTTGAGCCAGAGCGCTTTCAGGCGCGTGTCCGTCTTTAAATGCGATCCAGAAGATGCATGTCCTGCAGTTGTATATCTCAGTGGGGAATTTAAATTCGAATACGGGTTTAACGTTTTTTTTAAGGGTAATGCATGAAACTGCGTTAAAATGACATTTAAGTGTTCTGGGAGCATATTTGGGGGCATATTTAGAGTTTAGACTATAAAAGGTATTTTCAGGCATTTTTTTAACCTAAACACAACAACGCGGTTTTTCACTATACGCGGGTGCTCTTGGACTGTAACTCCCGCGAAAAGTGGTGGATTACTGTATATAAAGAAAGACAAAGATAGAGAGAGAGAGAGCGAGAGCCCGGTGTATTTTTATGCACTCTGTATGAGTTAAGATAGCAAGATAGCTTCAGAGCGCCAATCTCGTGGCGCAGCCTGACTTTAGTCTATTTTTCACATTTAGCTTATCTATTAATTAGTAGTGTGATATAAATCCATCAGGTTTGAACAGAGGGAAGGGTTTCACAGCTGTCTGAGCTTATCTGGATTCAGGAGGGTAGTATAGCCATTTTAAAGCAGCTCAGACAAAGTGAAATTACTTTTTTTTTGCTTGTAACTGATGGTCCACTTTAAAGTTTGAGTATAGTTATAACATTTTCTTTTATATCTCTCTCTTCCTATTGCTCTCTCCCCTTTCTCTTTTGCCTTCCTTCACTATCTTTCTTTAATTTTAAATCTCATTGTCTCCTTTTCATATACTTTTCCCTCTCATTTCTTACTATCTCTCTATATTCTGTCCCTTTTCTCATACCTGCCTGCATTAAACTCTTATTCCATTTCAATTCATACTGTTCTTTCTCCATTTCTCTTTCATTTCCTCTTTTGTCCTTTTCCCTCTTATTATTTGTACTCTATTTTATGTCTTTCATTATTCTCTTTCTTATTCTTATCATATTCGGTTCCCCTTTTCCCCAATGTTCTCTTCTCTTCTCTTCTCTTCTCTTTTCTTCTCTTCTCTTCTTTTCTCTCCCCCGACCCTCTCTCTCTCTCTCTCTCTCTCTCTCTCTCTCTCTCTCTCTCTCTCTCAGGTTTCTTGCTGTGACCCAGTTTTCTCCCACTCATGCACGGAAGGCATTCCCATGTTTTGATGAGCCCATCTATAAAGCCACCTTTAAAGTGAGCCTGAAGCATGAGTCTTCATACCAGTCTCTGTCCAACATGCCAGTTGAGGCCTCCACTATGGATGAGGATGGCTGGGTGACTAATCACTTTTCCAGGACGCCCCGCATGTCCACTTACTACCTGGCCTGGGCTGTGTGTAACTTCACTTACAGAGAGGCCGTCACAGACAGCGGAGTAGTGGTAAGTCAAAATCCATAATTGGAGAATTCTGACTTTAATTTTGAAGCTTGCAGTAGTTTGTTAACACATTTGGTTTGTTGTAGACAACAACAATTGTATAAAAAGTTGTTATGGATTCTATCGTTTTTCATGTCCTGAAGAAGAAGAATCATTTACCACACAGTTAGAACTTAGTAAACTCAGTAGCAAAGAGAACGGAAATGGCTGAAGGCCATTTTGACAGCTCAGAGACAAGCATATCATTGCTGAAATAGAGCATGACTTACTTGAGAGGGTTCCTTTATCCTGCAACAGGCCTACTGTATGCCAGCTTATTTTTTTGTTTTGTTTTTTGTTTGTTTTTCCTACTATTTTGCAATGTGTTACATTTATCTTGTTATTAAGTGTTGTCTGTGGCATAATGTGACACTTTATCCTGTACCAGTGAACTAAATACCACACATTACATTACACAACCTCCTCTGGTAGAACAAATCAAGTTTTAATAGTCCTTTATACATGTAACTTTTCATAATTTCACCTGTTAACCTCTACCAAAATCTACATGTACATTTTGTTCCCTCTGTTGGAAAATCCTATTTTTGAGTGACTGTTGCACCATTTAATTGCTCCTAAGAGGGGCTTTAAAAAGCATGGCTTAAGCATTTGTTTTTAAGTTTATGGCTTGGTAATAAAGTTAACAGCTTATCCTTTGTGATTGCTTGCTGAAACCCAGAGTTCATGTTTTATTTTTTTTGGCCTTTCTGGAAGAGGCACACAAGCCTACTAGAGGCACACAAAATATTTTTTGCGGAAAAATATTTAGCGCTTACATTTTTTTACCAATAAAGCTGATAGTAATTATCGATAAATGTTGACATAATATTTTTTCGTTTAACTTTAGCACATAAATTCTATATCGATACTTCAGATGCCGCAAAAACTACTTTGGAAACACTTTTTGTCGGAAAAACGCAAATAAATGTGTCACATGATACAATCCGCTTTTGGGTTGGAACCGGTGGTCTGTGGCAGCCTGTGATGGGCGCAACATCAGGACTGACGAATCCACAACATCCCAAACGTCGGCCGTGTCATTCTAAAATGTTGAACGTCTTATTCCATGGTCTCTCCCATATCCGTGGGTTTCCTCGCACTGGGGTACTTTCTTCGAGCTCTAGGGCTGTGGCCCCCAACCCCCGGGCCGTGGGTCATGTGGTACCGGTCCGCGGGCAGCACAGGAAAAAAAACTTGTATGAAAATGCTGTAAATAAAGCTGCGAGTACACACTGGATTTATGTTTATTATTGTATTTTAAAGATACCCCATTATTATATTTTTTGGGGGGGGCGGGGGGTGTGACGTCATCACACACACCATTTTATCGATAAAAAGCCAGTTGGATGGAAACTGGCTGGAGACAGCAAATTTCACACATTTCTTTTACGCATATTTTGTTTGTCGATAACAAAACGTTGCAAAACACTGGATGGAAACTTGGCTAATGTGAGTGATTCATATTACATAAAAAGTACATGATATTTGGTACCAAACATTCATGAAGCATTCTGTAACCCTGTTTAACTTTGTGTGTGTGTGTGTGTGTGTGTGTGTGAAAGAGAAAGAGAAAGCGACTGAATTTAATAATATGCGTTCTTCTTTGAACTTGCTTTCTAATGGACTTGTGAAACACCATCAATCACTGCCCAAATATGGATCTGGATGAAAGTCAGGATCAAGTATTACTGGAAGTATCCTTGATTTGGAAGTTTTATTAGGCTTACATCAGGCATGACGTGTGGATTTGTCCCAGAATTCATTTCACATAATGTAGTGCCAGTAGTGGCAAAGTTTTAATTGACCACTTACTTATTGATTACTTCCTGCATGGTACTTTGGTATATTACATTGTAAATATCAATGCAGGGTATACCTATTGAGAATTGGCCAGAGTGAAAAATAGAGAGCTACTGAGATCTTCCTGGTATATTTTCAGTTTCCCTGACATAATATTATGCTAATAGCTTGATTGTAAAGTGGATGGAGGTGATTACTTGGTGGATCAAAATGGATGGCACATGAAAACCAGCAGTGTGTCCAAGTGTATGTAGTATAAAGGGGCACAGTAACCTTTCAGTGGATAAAGAGATAGTAAGGGGAAATGAAGAGAAGAGGAAGAAAATAGTTGGAGTGGCTAATTTAGTACATTACAAGCCCATCAGTCCAATTAGATTGAAAAAACGTTCTTAGAGAAGCTGCTTTCACCTTACCAGTCTGCTTTCTTTTTATTGTGCTCTCTCTCTCTCTCTCTCTCTCTCTCTGCCTCTCTACCGCTCACTTTCTCTTTGTCTTTCTCTCTCTCTGTCTCTCCACCATTTCTCTCCACATTTTCACTTATTTTGTCTTCTCTATCTCACTCTCAAAATTTGATTTCTCTCTCTAGCTGTCGCTTTCACCCTCTACTAATTCTTTTTCTTTCTCACTTTTCCTACTCACCCATTCCATCTCTAAGTGAGCATTTAATAACCCCTTGCCTTTGGCTTAAGTCAGATCCCCTAAATGTTAACTGACATATAATGCAGTTGAACAGCTGTTTTTCTCTCGCTTTTTTTCTTTTAAACCCCCCACCCCTGCCCTCATTAAAGTTAGCTACTAGCTAGCAATACCACTATTACACCGTAGCACCAGTAATGTGAGGTGATGTTTAGCACATGCTTTCCCAATGTCATGTGAAGCAGCCATTACTTTTTAAACTGCCACTGTCATTGGACAGTGTAAGACGCTCAGAAAAGAGCAGTGACTGCCCTCTGAGTGATGGTGGAGGCAGGGTGTCATCTTTCTCACCCAAAAGAGCAAGTACAGTTGTGTTCTCTTGGACTCCCAGCTGCAGCACCAGTTCTGATGGAATTTTTTTTTTAACTTCCTGAGTTTTTTTATTTTTATTTTTACTTTTACTTCAAGTCTGGGATGGTGAAGGCCATTTCAAAACCTTTCCGTTTTTAAAGTTGAATTTGATCTATGCTTTTGATCATTGTATTTATGTCATATCCGACTTATTTTCTTTTTCAGTCTCTTCACTAATTGTAGTACATCAGTATCCACCATTTGTTGATATCACTGGGTAACAATTTTTTATGAAAGTTGTGTTTCATTGTTTCTTAATAAATTTTTGCACACTGATTCAGAAAATCAGCTTTTCCTCCCTTCAGTGCTTCTAGAGATAAACTAAATTTTATGTATATGTTTCATAATAAGGTTGCTGTACTACTGTTATTGTCTCACTGATGCATGTGTCTCACACTCAATGCGTGAGAGTTGGCAACTATTATCTACATGTACAACAAACAAACAACAGATAACGTGAACTAAACAAACAGAACTTAAATACCGACAGTAATCACAGAACAAACGCAAAACAGGTGTAAACAGGAAACAAGGCGAAAAACAGAACAGAATATCAAAATAAAAGTCCCAAAAACAACAGAAAAGCAGTGGCCACTGCCAGCCACTGGCCGAACCGTCACACTATCTTTCAACAGAGGAGTGAAAATAACTAGGAATAATGTTAGTGTAAAGAAGAGATAAATGAGATAAGACAAGATAAGATTAAAATATTATTGATCTTGAAGGAAATTCTTGTGTCATTAGTATGTTCAGTGTGTGATGAGAAAGAATAAGAATATGCAAATACTCTAAAATACTCTAAAAATGCAGTTGTAAAACTCTTTACTCACGTCAAATTTGCCCCAGCCCTTAACTTTCTGATATTAATCTGCTAAGGAAAGAGGCACAACTGCAAAATAAGAACGACCATGACTGGCAAATTACTTTCTTTTATTAAGCTGTCTGGCTTACTATTGAATGGATTCTGATTCACTGTGCTGCATTTCGAGGTCATCGTCACCATAACAAGAAGTTTCCTAATCACTTCTCTTTCTGCTTTACACTGTCCTGTTCTCTTTCTATTGCCTTTCTTTTAAAGTGGAAGACACTGCTCTTCCATGTAGGTGTACAAACAGTCAGTCGCAAGTGAGATGGAAAAATTTGCATTTAAATATGTGAGGGGGATTATTCCCTTCTTTTTTCTTGCTGTCACATCCAGAGTTTAGATGTGTTAGAAATTTGAGGCTTAACTGCTGGAAGGTGTCTGATGGAGAAAAAAATTACCTTATGATTTCAAGTACTGTGTGTAGATTACAGAGAAACAATTCTGTGCTGGAATGTAGTGAGCAGAAACAAGAGGTTTTGCTTTGGAAGTGTAGTGACTACAAATCAAAAGTTTTAAATGAAAGAAGAACTCAAGTGCACTCTCAAAAATGAATGTTCCAACAAAGAGCTCTTTGTGTGATGCCTTTGAAGAACGCTTTCAGTTTCTCTAATGAACCTGAACCCATTCTCTAATTAACAAAAATGAATCATTCTTTGACCTGTTAATGAGATGGGTGAGTGTGAAAAAAACTGTTAATGGTTTAAGAATCTCAACATAATGTAAAGGTTCTTGGAAGAACCCTTTTATTTGTAAAGGAACCATAGGCACGGCTTTACCTTTTTCCTTAAATACAGCAGATTGTTGTACAAATTGAGCACTGGTCTAACTTCTTGGTCTAACTTCTATTTGTGGTTGTGAAAGTTCTTTTTTAATTAAGCTTTAGCTTCAACAGTCCTACCCCAAAGATGAATTTTTCAACCATGATTGTGTATTGTGTTTCAGGAAACAAGTTTATCTTGCAACTTTATAGTTAAACTGTCACGGCTATGCCAGTGGCCGGTAGTGGCCACTGTTTTGATTTTGTTTTGGGGCTTTTATTTTGGATTTTGGTGCATGTTTGTTTCTTGTTTCACGTTGTCAGCTGTCTCGTGTTTAGTTAAATTGATTATGTTTTGTGATTAGTCTCTGTCCGTGTCTGTTCATGTATTTAGGTTCAGTTCATGTGGGCCTTAGTTATCAGTTCATCGTCCCACACATCATGTTTCTGTTTATGCCTGAATCGGCCCTTGTGCCATAAAGAGAGCACAGAAATGGATGCCTGCCTGCCTGCCTATGATTCCAGGGGTAAATCACGGACAGAAAAGATATGTGTAAATTCAGTCAGCAGCTGTAGAAGTTCAGTAAGGCAATGACAGAACTCTTGGTGGCATTTGTTGAGATACAAGGAACATTCATTCATTCATTCATTATCTGAGCCACTTATCCCAAACATGCCAACATAGACAAGCTGATTATGCTACAAATTCTGATGATTTAAAAATTCTGAATAGGTACAGATGACACTAATCACACTTATGGAGATTCCACATTTGCTTTAAACACAAAATCCACATGCACATTACATCCCAATGCTTATTATCCTGGGACTACATGGACTACAAGGCAAATTCAGTTAAAGTGTTAAAAGAATGTGACTTACTTTCTGTTAAGTGCTAATTCTATTCTCTCTATTTTTCTCTTAAATATATAAGAGACAAATATATTGGAACATCATACTCTGTGCTTTATTCCCACAAGGCAGGTGAGTGGGTGTGTGTAAGATATTAAGTTAGTTGTGTTGTTGCTTTGGCGAGGTTCATTCAATGTCATAGAAAAAGTAAATTCACTGTTTCCATCTTGGAACATTTATTCAGCCCGCACTCCCTAAATTACATTGAGAACAAATCTAACTGACTCTGTAATCATTCCAAAACCTCATATAGCCTCCAGCTGTGTCTCCAACTTTTCTTTCTTATTCATTTTTTATAGATTAACTTGCAGTTCCCTTGAAAAACACACCTGCCTGTTTCATCTCAATGACAGTCCAATATTGCCTCTTTCCTTATTCACTGTTGATTAATCAGCATTACATCCTCAATCTTTATTGAGATTGATGGATTATGCTTACTCAAAGTATATAAAGTATCACTAATTACTTACAAACACACACACACACACACACACACACACACACACAAATATATTTTGCATCCAAAAAATCATGGCCATTCTATTTTTAGTGAGGTAAACATTTTATTGGTGTGGTATAAAAGGGTGTTAAATAATTGGACATGAGAAAACTTTCATACTGTTTCATTTCTTTTTAGACCTCCTTTATTTAATGTGAGCTGAGTTCAGAAAGCATATCTTTTCAAAATGTGTGAGAGGATTTGAAACCATGGCAACCAATGTTTTGATCAATTTTCCACAGTTTGAAATTCCTTACGGAAATATTGTTGTTATCATTGTAAACATTGTGCGGTCCTTCAGACTGTGAAGTTGCTCTCAGAAGCCATTAAGAAGGCAAAAAGGAATGCTTAAAGGAATACCCCACTTATTGTTAAAGTAATCTGTTACATCTGTAGGACATGCATGATTACTGTGGATAGTGCTTTCATTGTATTTTTCTTTTGCTCGTGTACCTAGAATGTAATTTGTTAAAGAAAAGAAAATCGTCTTTTACACTGATTTGAGAAGCCAGTGGGTAAGAAAATTTTGAGTGCACTCTTATTTTAGTAGAAGGAAACATGGGGTAGTTGCTATTTACATTTAGATACATTCAAATTAGGGATTAGGTTTGAAAATGCTCACCCCATCAGATCCCCATCATGCCATTAAACACTCTTAAGCTTGTATTCTAGAAGTAATTGATACAAAGAAGATAAGATAAATCATTGTTAGTCCCATAAGTAAGGAATACATTCATTGCAGGGTTTTTGTTTGAAAAACAAAAGGATTAAAATCTTGAAACACACAACTTAAACTTAATATCTATTTATATGTAGTATCTGGGTAGATGCAGCCAAGCTGCCTCATGCTTTTGTTAGGCTAACCAGCATTAGACTAACCACCAACATATAATTGATGCAACTGATTACATTTTGATTTTCAATAAATTGGACCAATTTTATTAGGAGAATGTCATTTTGGAATTTTATAAAGGCTTTCTAAGGTACTAATGTGTGTAACTATTAAGGTATAGATTAACTAAATCTGCCAAGAAAACTTCCATAATATAGCAACATTCTGTGAGAAAATAGCCACAACTTGAACAAATGATAACAAAAAAGTAAAAAATTTAAAATAACATTAAATTAAATGTTTGCTGAGTTGCATCTTATTAGCTGAAGGAATGCTAAATCTGGGGATATTTAATACTATGTGGCATGGAAGTACAAAACACAAAAGTGTGGAAATCTCAGTGTAGGTCTTCAATGTAGGGTTCATTTTGAAGTTCATGTGACAAGTTTTATTTTTGTTTCTCATTTTATAAACACGTTTTGGCACTTGTGACTCTACCCCTAACTCTAAATCTACCCCTCCTCAACCCCAACAGCCTGTTCATCTTAACACACACATGCACAGCCACTTTCACAAGGACTGAATAACACACCTCTGGTATTTGTGCGCTGGCACTTTGACGACTCATTCCATATTTTTCTTATCTGCAGAACATGCTGCTACTCAAATATGTTCTGGCAACTCAGATCTTTACTGTATATATATATAGTATATTTATATAGCTTACCCATGTGCACATACCATAGATATATACTGTCTGATTGCACTGTTTGTCTTGCACAGTGTTTTGTCTTGTCTGTCTGTATTATTTCAATTTTTTTTTTACTCTAAATCTGTTTCTTCTAAGTATTTGTATATACACTGCTGATCCAGAGCTCTCGCCATTTCGTTTCCCTGTATAAATGTTCACTTTGACTTTGACTTTGACTTTGTATTGGGACACCTGGGCGAGGTGAATGGGTGTCCCATCTAACTGTGAAGTTTTACATTTTTTCATATTTTTCATATTTTCATATTTAACATTTAGATTTAAGATAATTTAAGGCAAAACCTCCAAGTGGTACGTTAAAATCCCACATTGAGAGTTGCCGCTTGTAAATATACAACATATAGATTTAGAGCCCAACATTTTGCTTTTTTAACACATTTAGCTCTAAATGCATTAAATTATGAAAAAATTACACCTCTAAATTTGTGAAGCTGAAACAGCACCCCATAAACACTGGTCTATTGAGCAAACCACTTCATGGATGGTGCGATCCTTAATACACTACACACAGCTTAGAACAACCAAACACTTATATTAGGATGCAATTTGTAGACTTCAGCTCTGCATTTAACACCATTATCCCTCACAAACTGAAAGGCGTGGACACTTCTCTCTGCTTTTGGGTGTGAAATCTTCTCTCCAGCACTGACTCTCAGGCCTGGAAAACGTCTCAACAAGAAAGGTTCATCATGTGTGGACAACCTTAAGTTCCTGGGATTTTGTATAACAAAGGAGCTCTCATGGTCCCATAACTCATTTCATTCAAGATTCTTTGTCACATGCAGTCATACAAGTACAACACACAGTGAAATGTATCCTGAACTGTATTTCACCTGGTGAGAAATGTCCAACAAGAACTGTGCTTTCTCAGGAATCTGAGACAAGCCCATCTACTTTTTTAAAATCAACTTTTACAGCAGCACAATCAAAATCATCGTCTTCTACGGCCTGACTCTGTGGTATGCCAGCCGCACACCTGCAGAATGGAAGGATCTACACTGTGGTCAGGGCTGCACAGGGAATTACTGTGACAGACCACCCAAATTTTGATAATATCTTTGCTAGCCAACTCAGGACAAAGACCGGCAGCATCATCAGAGACATAAAACAACAAGGCCATCATTTTTCTGGAATGCAACTGTCAGGAAAGAAGTTCAGGGCAATCAGAACACAAGCAATCAGAACTGAAAGACAGAGCTGTGGTCTCTACCAATACTCTCCAAATCCAGCACTCCTCCTGTCTACAAGAACTGTAACACAGCAAAAAAACATTTTCCAATACCCTTTAACGGTTGTATCATCACTGGAAAGTACACATTATCAGGGTTTATTGCTTGAGGCAAAATATACTAAGATATACTGTATTTATGGCAAGGTTATGTCATTGTTTACTGTAGGTTTAAATATAGTCTTACCTGTTTTAGTATGCAGAATAATTACTGTAAAAAAGAAATGATGGCTGACACCGTATGATTACCACAAAAGTGTGGTGCATGTTTAATTTATGGGCGTGTGTATGGGTGCGTGTGCGTGAGTTAGAGTTTTAAACGTAAAGATGCTGGTGATTGAGTTCCCTTTGCCATGTCATTTCACACAGTTCCATTCAAGTTGTCAGCATACTGAGCTGAGTTTGTGCTCTCCTGTCAGTCTGTGTGAAAAACTTTAATCAAATATGTCATCACAAGGGGACTGACAATGACACCCCTGTGACACTCTTTAGGAGACAGCAGATATTGGGTGAATAAGGCCTGAGGCTTTGCATGGATATTATAAGTACAGCCTTTCAGAAGTTCCTACTTGAGCCAGTTTTGCATTGAAGGGACATTTCTGATCCATATTTTATTAAGCTTTATTCAAGAAGAGCTGCACATTCATTTCCGTCCATCCATATACCAGAATATGATGGGTACATTGAATGTGCCTGATTATTTTTAGCTATTTGCTTGCACCTGACCATGCTCTGAAAGCTTTCCTTAAATTAAAGCAGATGAGTGTGTGCCTCTTTGATTGCCATGTCATTAGCATGTGCTCACAAGAGCATTCTAGCGATAGCCAAATGTGGATTATTCTTAAATAATGGCTATTGTCCCATCCATTTGAAGCATTGGCACACTTGCATTGTCATTTAGAGAGCTAAATTTGCACCTGGGGCTGCAGCAGCCCGCTAAATGGCTTGAGACTAGATGACAGCTTGGCCTGGTGGAAACACATTAAATGACAGAACAGACAAAAGAGAAGCAGCGGAGAAACTACGTTTGGCTTCCGACAACATGTCATTGTTTGTTGTAAAAATTGCTGATACAATCACAGCAAAATTGAAACTAGGTTTCAGGGTGCGGCTTAAAACAAATAAAACAAAGCACATTCACGGCTCTAGCAGAGGATCATTTGACTCATGACACAGGTCAGAATACCATGGGGAGTTTTTAGCCGTTCTGCTACTCGCTGGATAAAATGGGCTTGTTTGTTTTTGAAAATCAGAATAAATTGTCTACAAGAAAGTTTGTTGGCTGTTTTTACTAGATCAGTTGCTTCCTACAGTCTATAACAACAGCATGGCTCAGTTGAACTATTCTGTGTATTTCTCTTCTTGCGGTTTTCGAGTATGATTATGGCGATATATCACGGAAGGCATTTTGCCGTCAGGAGTAAAGCACTGGCATAAGCCTAATCTTGGTTTAAAAAAGATCTTTGCTCCACTTTAAGGGACAAAACAGTGTGGGGATTTTAAGAGCGGCTCTGTAATTGGGAGGAAAGGTGACCATATTCAGGTGCACTTATCTGGCTCACCCAGATATGCATAAGAATACAACTGTAGCAATCTGTGCAGAGATTTGCTTGCACAGTAGTGACACATTTATCCATATATGGAGATTGAGAAGAACAGTCAATAGGTGTTTTACCTGAGGTTGTTTCAAAGTCATATACTCACTGTCACTGCACTGATTTTTATTCATGTACTATTTTATCTAATATATAGCCACCAAAAAAGCTCTGACTTATTGAGGCATGGACTCCACAAGACCCTTGAGAGTATGCTGTGGTATCTACCCCCTAAATGTTAAGCGCTGTAAGCTGTGAGGTGGGGTCTTTATGAACTAGCGTGTGTGGCACACCCCACAGATGCTTGATCAGTTCAAGATCTTGGGAATGTGGAGGCCAAGTCAACACCATTCCTGAATGATATTGCAACAATCTTTTGGTAGAAAGTTTGCATTAAAATACCATCTACAACCCAGGATTTCGCGACTGAACATTTCCCAGATCATTACATGTACAATTACATAATTCAACAAAAAGAATATTTAATATTGTGATTACTCTGGCAGCCATGTTCTTTCTTGGACAGATACCATTTAACCAAACTTAAATGGTAGCATGTAGCTGTATTTGATCACCTCATGTCAGGCAACTTTACCCAAAAGCTGAGTGTTTTGGAAGGCATTAAGAAATGTAAACCTGAGTGAACTAAGTATTTAAAAGAGGGGGTAGCACAGCAGCCCTCTCATGCCCTTCCTTTATGGGATCAAGGAACAGGATCTTTGCTATGTCAAAAGGTCATGCAATTATATCAAACATCTCAGGAGATTGTAGACCACAAATCATGTTGTTCACTTTTCCCTGGAGAGTGAGTAAGATTTGGTCCCTCCCAAAGCAGCTGTAGTAATGTCATTCCTGTCACACCTTTACATATTCTTTTTGTAATGTAGCTGTCGTAGAAGAGAGAACTAGGCGAAATTGAGAAGACTAAAGCATACTTGCCCTGTAAATTGGAATTTGTTTGATGTAGTGTTGAAGGACCATGCTCTAAGGCTTTTAAATGTGAGCCAGAAGACAAGTGTAACCACATCTGCGCTCAGAATGCATTAAGATCAAGCTGTCCTGATCTTGATGTAGTCATGAATGCATTGATCAAGTGTGTGTAAATGCAATGTGGTCAGCTTGGCTGCACTCACAGTCTACTGGTACGCATGATCGATGCACAACTTTCAATATGTTCCTGTCTCTCTTGTTAAACCAGGTGTTTTTAAGTCCCTGAATGTACAGGGTGGGCCATTTATATGGATACACCTTAATAAAATGGGAATGGTTGGTGATATTTACTTCCTGTTTGTGGCACATTAGTATATGCGAGGGGGCAAACTTTTCAAGATGGGTGGTGACCATGGTGGCCATTTT
>JBBPDB010000011.1:9173753-9186095 GCA_037974465.1 Brachypetersius altus
AAGGCATGATGGATCCATGGTCTCATTCTGTTTACGCCAAATTCTGACTCTACCATTTGAATGTCTCAACAGAAATCAAGACTCATCAGACCAGGCAACATTTTTCCAGTCTTCAACTGTCCAATTTTGGTGAGCTTGTGCAAATTGATGCTCTAGGTAAGTGTAAACATACTGGGCTGGTTTCCCAGACAGGCATTAAGCCTAGTCTTGGACTACCCATTCCTTTTCGATGGAAAATGTCTATTCCCAGCACTACATAATCTAGGACTAGGCTTAATCCCTGTCTGGGATACCGGCCCACTGTGTCATGATTGGATGCTGATCCTATCACTACAATCAGGTCACTGCAATGAAATGTTAATGGCAAATATAAACAGGGCCAGTTAGTATGAATGCATTCGGTTGTTTGCTGGTCAGCTCTAGTAATGATTATTTCCTTGAATCTTTTTTTATAAGTGAATGCTCTAGCAGAAGATAAAACATTGCACAGTGTAATACCAAACATCAGACTTTTCCAACAGGAACCATAAAACAGTTTATGTAGAACTTTTAAATTGCAGAAGATCCCTTTAAAGCATTGAGGGCCCATAATTTGCCATTATCTAGGATGCGGGGAACATACTGGACAACTTCTAATTTATGACACTCCCAACTCTCTTCTATTATTTGGCACCAAGACCCATACCTTCTTACAGAATCATGCAAACATCTCAGGAGTTCCTGATCCTCAGAGAGTGCAAGTCATTCATGTCTCCTAGAGAAAGTACATATGAAGTCATTCAGTTTTTCCCCATCCAGCTCTAATAAAATTATTCCTGGCACAACTTCTCAAAATTCTCCCACTGCACTACTCATTCCCACCTGGTTGTACAAACATATCTGTCCTGTGGTAAATGTGTCCCTGGAGCCCAGCTCTAACTGGTCTCTGGTTTGCAGAAGCACTTATCAATTAGTTCCACTTGCCTGGTTGTGCTGAGGGACTGTGGGTATCCTTGTGTGTGTGTGTGCGTCCGTGTGCGAGAGTGTGTGGATCGCCTGCATGAAGGATAGCAGCTGACAGGAAATGTAGGAGTGAGACATGGTCTCGACGGATGATGTAATTACCCTCTTGAGACCTTGACAGTTTTGAACGCGAACTCGCAGGCGAGCTTGTGGATTCAGGGGTGTATATGCTATGATACACCAGGGAAGTGGAATTTTTATGTTTGTATGGCTTGGCTCACATATTTATGGGATGTGGAATTTGACTGGGCAATATTGCAATAGGTGTAATATTGCAAAACTCTTCATTATATACAATACGCTTCATGATATTTCAGTTTGCTGTGTTTTGATCGGTGGCAATATTTATATTCATGCGTTTGACAGATGCTCACATCCAGAGTGACTTACAGTTTTAATAATGTTACAGATGTAGGCAAATGTGGCCCAGAGACGTATTGGTGTAGTGTGGTGTGCTTGCTGGAGTGGGGAATCCAAGCCTCATCTGCTTTGTTGAGTGCAGCCATATTATTCTGTATGCCACACGAACCACACCATCAAAACTCTAGTGGCACATAAAGTCTTAGTCCTTAAGGCCCACAGGCCTTCATATTTTAGTGCTTTGCTTGCACACCTGATCCAAGTAATTGGCATCATTAACAGCCCCTGTTGAGTTGAAGTGTTTGAGTTAAAGCACAGAAAGCACTAAAATGTGTAGGGCAGTGGACTTTTTAGACAACGATTGAGAAACACTGCAGCTTTCCACAATATAGTCGGAATAGAACACTGCGGTATATATGACATCATCCACTCTTATAATTAAATATGGGAATATGTTTAAGTGGCCCTCAAATCAAACAAATTGGTGTTTTGTGGAAACTGGAAAAGCAGGTAAAACTTTGCAGCAACCCACACTATGACTCTGGCACTTAGCCTCCTAGCCACTCGCTGCACTTGCCTTAACCTACATTATCACAGTGAATACTTCAACTAAAGTAATATACATAACACTCCATGTGCCTGTCTGTTAATGAGCACTTTGAGAAAGGCAGTTAACCTGGCTGAGTGCGAATGCAGGTTAAATCGAGTTGAATTCTGTGGCAAAGCTGCCAGACTGCACATTGCTAACCTTGCTAGCTCTGCAGTCCTCCACCAGCTGATTACGTGCTGTTTACTGCTGGTGCAAAAACAAAGCCAGATTGTGTAATTATCAATTCTAATTTACAACGTAGAGACGGATGGTTCTGATTAACTGCAGCTTGCATCTGTGTAGTCTGGAGTGCGCTAAAGTCACATTCATGTGGAGGCTAAATCTCTTTGATCTTTGATTCCTCCTCAAGTTAACATGCAGCTCTAACTCGGAGCTTTCAGCTAATTGTTGAGGTTTTTACATATTCATGACTCATAATTCATAATTGAGCGTTCAGCACTGTGTAGGTCTACCCATGCTTACGGATCACATATATATGGATGTAGGCTGAGCAGGAGCTGAAACATTGCTTCCTCGAAACTGTGAAACTTTGTGGAAAGTGATCAGCTCTGCCAATGGCTCGGACAGTCCATATTATCTCATGGCTATAATCTACTTTCACAAAAAGGCACAATTAATTTCATATCGACATGCCTCGGCACATTTCACGTCATAATTCTTTACCTGTAGAAAGGTTAGGAATTATGATGATAAGCCACAGATAAGTCCTCTAACTGACTGACTTTTCTAATCAGATACTGAAGTGGTATATATGAGGTATATATATCATAATAATGGGGTAATAATGGGGCCCAATTAAGACCTACAATCTATTTAATTATAATGAATTATACCATATTAAGCTATTCAATATTTAAAGCCATTTATACGTCACCCAGTACTTCATTATGTAAAACAGGTTGCTGACAATAATGTAGATATAATGAGTATTCACTGTTTGTATCGATGTGTCAATATGAGCTAAATTATTGTTAGCAAACTATAAATGATGATTAAGTTTCTATTATTCAAAATATGTTTTGGTTTGTAAGCCATGATATCTCAGCATGTGGTATAAAAATTCTTTAATTATTATCATCATTAACAAATTACTCGATGGTGATTAAGTTGCTATTTATTAGAGCTTGCTTTGGAAAATATTTATAAAACCGACTTGCTTGGTGCCTTCTGCAGTTCTTCTCCATTTCATTGGTTTCATTTTTGTTTTTTAATGAATCGGGCAGATTGTTCTGGTGTAACTACAAATGGTTTTGAACTGTAATTGTTTAATCTGTAATGATAAGCATTCCGCAGCCTTGGAGTTTTGTCAAGTTGAGATGGACCGCTTGGCTAATGGGAAAAGAGATGAAGGAGTGAAAGAGTGAGAGATGGAAAAAAGCGGGAGAGACTTTGCCCTACCCCATTTGCATTTGGGCTAATCCCAGCGGCACAATCAATGTGGAAATACCCTCTATCAGCTGTATGACAGTATGAACTAGCGCAATAGCATATCAAAGCACCCGACGCCAATACTCTACTGAAGACTTGGAGCTTTAATAAGGGAAAGTGGGAAGGGTCAGTAGCAGCTATTGACAAACTGGTGTAGCATGGCACTTCAAAAGTGCCCCCCCACCCCCTACTCTGTCTCTCTCTCTTTCTCTCTCTCTTTCTCTCTCTTGCTTTTGCTTTCTAACTCTGCACTCCTTCTTTCTTCCCAATCCAAAGGGAGAGACATGAGAGTGTTGAACCCAGATCTGTGAATGCTAATGCTATGTCCTTGGGACCAGACTTTGTTGTACAGGCAAATTTGTGTGCACCAATACACACATATGCTCTCTCACACACGCTCACCGTCAGCATTCAAGGAAGAAGCGAAGATCGGGATTCTGTGTAATGGATCAATGAGAGGCAAGGCCTGCATTTTTGCTGTTGACAGCACAATATGAGATCTTTGTTGTCCAAGTTCGAGTTTTGAGTTTTCCGTGACACCATGTTCAGACGGGATCAGGCTACAGCTACAGGCATCATGTGTTCTCTATTTTTATGCGTTTTACAATGGAATGCACTCTTTGCGTGCTCAACGAGTGAAGTATTAATTTCACAAAATATACTAGCTATTCTCATCTCTGTTACACAGTCTGCTGGACTGTGTCTGAATTAAAACCTCTAATCATCAGTTCATTTCCATCATCACAAAACTTTCCTCTGTTTCTATTTAGTTTTATAGCTTTTGAATAAATTTGAGGTAAAAATCAATTGGCGACAGGCCTCTCAACTTCACTCTCCGAGTTACTGGACTATTTCCAGTTTTGGCAGCCTGAAATGTCTGCTACTTTTTTTTAATTACAATTCTGTTTTCTTTTCTTTTCTCTTTCTTACAACGGGTTAAAACGCAGAGACGCAGCCGGCAGTTCTGCTCTCTGTTGATAATAAGCACTGCTCCAGCCACATTTTCTCCTCAGAGACAGCCTCTATAGTCTCCATTTTACTCTCCCACCCCCCCAACTCTTCCACAAGCTTGCCCACATTTGAAATATTGACCACAAATCTCTCTCTGGTGGGCTGCTACTAAGTCTGCAGGCATTTCACTCACTTCGGACTGACACGGCTGTGATATGACGTTCTCCATTGATTCGTTTTGCACTGTCTCATAGCCCACACAATGAGATCGGCTTGGCATGGATTTTTCTTCACAAGGGGTCAAAAGCGCCCAGCCGTTATTGTTTTTTATTACTTTTTAGCTCCCCACCAAAATATGTACATATATCATGTTAGTGTCAGCCAGTCAATATTCCATGAGACCTTTTTTTTTCTTTCATTATGCGTCTCTTAGATATTGTCTCTGCTATCGTGCTGAGTACTGAAGCTGATAGATTGGAGTGGAGCTCACAGCACCTGATAGGTGTAAGGTATACTGCTTTCCCCCTCAGGGCAGATGACAATATGATCGTGTGACTGAAGCCCAGTGGATGTGGTAACGATCGCCTTGCTCTCCTCCTGAAGATTCAAACAGGGTTTACACTTAGTATTACCTTCTGGACATTGTCCAGAGACACGATTAGATTATACCACATAGAAATATGTATTTGATCTTGAGGTTTTCAGATACACAGTATTATCAGATCATTGTGTTCACATCTGGTATTAACATACCACTTGGGTCTTCTGCTCAAAAGTGGGCAACTCTATTAACATATGGAAAGGGGTCCAATGCATCACCTTCAGTACTGCGAACACCAGGGAAGAACATCAGGAAGGCCCAGACATTATTCATCACGCGCACATACCACCTTGTCATAGTATAAAATGAACAAAGACCATCTGGGATAAAGATGTGCTGGGTAGATATTAGATAGTGGTCCACTCAGTGCCGGGCTGTGACATTTTGTCACCCTGGGTAAAACAGATGAAATGTTTGCTGCCATGGCTAAAGTGCTGCCCTAGGGGACTGACTAGTTCACCTATATGGACACGCCTGCTCTGGGTGCACTATATCCTTACTGTGTAATCATCTGCCAAATATGTCAATGTCACAACCCTAGAACTTAATGACAACATCTGGAAAAGGTCAGTTGTGTAGGCTAGTGAGAGAAAGAGAGATGGAAAAACACTAAAAAAAAAAATGCAATTTGAGAACAAGAATCATAAAGTGCAGAGCTGTGCTTTGGATAGTAAGGCAGTTCATTCAGTGTATCCAACATCAAGTCTGGCAAATTAACCAGCTTAAACAGCTCCTCCAAGTTACAGAATCTTTGGCATATCCACATGTCCATGCTCGTGTATTTCAGAGGGATCACAGATTGCTTATTGTATAAAACCTATGTGTCCGCTCCCTGTAACTGACAGTAGACTTATGTGTTCTCTGTAACAGAAAATGTAAGAGCTAATGCTTTACTTTCAGTCCATTCTTTATATACAGCAAGCAGTGACTGAAAGTTTAGTGAGGCAAGGTGGGGAAAAAACAAGAGAATCATTTGAGAAATTCGTTGTTTTAGATGAATGTAGTCACATTTATGATTGTATATTATAATTTGTTGTAGTGTGGTAGTGATGGTGTCACCGTTCAAGGCAAAATTTAGTCCAGCCCTAATTCAAGCTGGTGCTTCCTCAAAAACATCAAACATCAAACAATCACTTTAGTCCATTTAACCCACCTTCCTCCACATGTGTATGTCTCACTGTCCACTTATGTTCAGATAACACTTGAGAGATGTTAATAAAAGGTTTAAATGAGATCTTAGAACCTATTTGCAGTGACTTGTATCTGGGTTGTATCCTGAGAAGATTTGAACACATACACTTGCACTTGGTAGTCAAACATGTCTACAGTTAACCAGACTGAAATCTGATTGCTATATGGTGACTGATATGCAAATCAGCTCAGGGTACGACAACCAATTACCTGTGATTGTCCTCTCTCCCATTTTCTTCTCCTTTATGCAAGAGATGATTGGCACATTCAGAAATGGCCATTTTGTATGCTGTTGTTCCTTAAACATAGAAGAGGGGGTCAATTTTGCTGTGTTAGTTGTCACAGTCCTGGACCACATATGTTCTGATGTACCATATTGGCAGGAGTTTTGGCTGGGGAGACTGATGTATTTACATATTTTTAACATTTGGCTTATGTTCACCTCATATCACCTCCTGAACGGGTGAGCCATTACTTTTCCTCGCATACGTCTTCATACACTTACTTTTGCACTTTATGTGGATAATCCCTATCTGGTGGGAGAGAGAATAACCAATCAGGATGAAATGACCAGGTATAAATTCAGGCAGCTCTGCACCGTTCATGTTCTGGCATCACATGAACTCTACTTACAGTTTCCAGTGTTCTAATCTCATGTTTTCATCATGTGAAGGTTAAGACCTTGGACCGCTTACGATGCATGTGACCAGTATGGAGCGACATCAGCATTCAACACGGATGCACTGGTGTTTAACCCATATTTTTCTTTCTACTTTAGGGGCTGTAGTTGTGACCAGGCATAACTTGACACCTTTTTTTCCTCGGTAGCATCAGATGCATGGAGCAGGTTGTAACTTGACTGCTATGAGTAGAAAAGCAAACAATGACCAGCTTTGTGCCAGCCCCATACTGATCTGATTTAAAAATTTCAATGCTGTGGGGGAAATAATATCCAATTAGTATGTGAAGCCGGTAGATACATTTGAAAAGGGCAAGTGTAAATGTGTTGTATCTTGAGTGGGTGTTGATCCAATTATTACGATCGAATCACAGTGAGCAGATGTTGATGTCAAGGGGAAACAAAGCTATAGATAAAGCGCACTTTTTGGATATATACAAAGCTGTGGACGCCAGCCAAGTTCCATGCTCAAGAGACGGTAAGGTATAGCCATGTTCAGTATATGCTTAAAGCTGGCTTGAGCAATGTATGAATAAAGTACAAAAAGAATGTAGAGAGAGAAAGATAGGGAGAGAGTGAAATAGCGGACTAAGGGACAGGTCTGGGCATGCTTGCTCTGGTCTGTCTTGCTCCTCACTGACCTCTTCTGATTAGCTGCAAGTGCGGACTGAGCGAGGGATCTCAAGAGCAGAAGGAAGGAGTGAGAGAAGGCAGCTTTGCAAGAGAGGGGTGCTGCCCCTGCGCGTGTCTGCCAATTAGAATGAAAGACGAGTGTTAATGAAGGTTTGATTAAGTTTCAGTAGGTTTTGAGAAATATGCATAGAGCACGAAGGAGAAATGGCGGGAGAGAAAGAAAAGAGTAGAAGACGATCACCCAGTGTCTGAAGGAAGCATGCGGCATGAAATTGGAATGCTGGCTGTTCTTGACCTCTTGACGTCTGAATGTGCCAAACCCCAGAGAGGAGGTGGAAAGAAAAATGGTACACGCCAAAGCAAAGCAAAAGAGCAGGTGCTGTCTAGAAACTCTTACCTGCATGTTATTGATGCACCATACAGAATGGTTCTTGTTGATTTAGATACTGGAACTAAGCCTTGAATGTACAAAATAATAACTTTTCAAAGGAAGCAAAAGTATTTTTTAACTCATAATGGACATTAATGTGAAAAGATCTTCCTACTGATCTAACAAATCTGCTCATTAGCGACCCTTTACTCATTTTAAGTGGCTGCATTAAGGCTGGAAAACCACTCAAATGTGAAGAGCACTGGTCCTCAAGTATCAGGGTTGGAAAGCTGGTCTACTGAATTAAAAAGGGATAAACATAGAAGCTATTTTTGCAAATGCAGATACTTTCAAAAAGCTGTTAATTATATTTTGTTTTATGCTTGCAAGTAGAGGCTGGCTTGTCAGCTCATGATTATATGTCCAGGGATGACATCTGTTGGCAGACCTCACCAGCCAGGTCACCTGCTTCAGTTGTGCTAGAACTAGTTGTGGTACTAGAAATGCTAAAAACATTGGCTTTAATGTCTGCATACAAAGTGTGAAATCCACATTTATGTCTGTCAGCTGAGGCGTTCCTTCATCCTCTATAGTCCATGAGTCTTTAATACATGTGTCGGCTGTCAATGGTGAATCTCTATACCACCTTTTAGTCACTTTTACCGGAGTGTGTAGGACCTTATACAGTGACATGTCACCAGAGTTGAGCCCTTTGTTTTGGACAGCAGTGTGTATGTGATTTGTTTTTTTTTTATTTTCATGTTGTTTCTGATTGGCAACTGTTTCTGCTTAGAAAAGGGCTTAATAGTATTGTCTATCAGCTTGAGTAAGAAGCATGTCACCATGCACCAAAATGTTGACATTTATATTTACATTTACATGATTTTGTAGATGCTCTTATCCAGAGAAACATACATCAGGATTTTGTAGCCCACAAGAAAACACAACTCTCACCCGTAGTACATCCAGACTTAAATTAAAAGCTGCTCGTAAACTAAGATTCTATCAGAAATGTAGTTAGTATTCCACCAGGGCTCTGTCAGATCACAGTGTTGGTGTGTTAGTGAAGTTTATGACCTGATCATGTAGTTGTTAGCCTATGTGCTTAGTGAAGTGGTGGGTCTTTAGTTGGAAGACAGTGAGAAGCTCATCAGTTCTAACTGTCAGGGGAAGTTTGTTCCACTTTGGTGCCAAAGCTGAGAAAAGTCTGGATGTTTGTCTTCGACCTTTGAGAAGAGGTGGGTCAAGTCGTGCTGTGATTGATGCTCTAAGAGGGCGAGCTGAGACCCGTGGTCAGATCAGTGCTGATAGGTATGATGGAGCTAGGCCATTTGCAGCTTTTTAAGTGAGCATTAGATCTTTAAAACTAATGCAGGCTGCCACAGGATGCCAATGAAGGGATTGCAGGGTGCTGTGTGAGAATTTTGGTGTATGGAAGAGCAGATGTGCTGCAGCATTCTGAATCACCTATTACAAGTCTTGTGGTCCTCAGGAGTGAGTTACAGTCCAGTCTTGAGATGACAAGTGACTGGATGAGTATCTGAGTGTTGTCAATAGTGAGGAATGGACGAATTCTCCTAATGTTATAAAGATGGTATCTTCAAGTTTGGGATAGATGGTTAATATGAGATTACAACGAAAGCCCTTCATCTACGAGAACACCTAGATTTTGTGCTTTTGATTTGGTTGTGATAACACCAAGTCCAAAAATAATGACCAGGTCAGGTCTTGGGGATGCTTCCCCAGAGATGTACTGGAAATCTGTTTTGCTGGAATTTAGCTTCAGGCGACCCAGGAGGTAATGTCATTCAGACATGCAGAGATCCAGGCTAAGATCTGAGAGGATGGAGAGGATGAGTTGAGTGTCATCAGCAAAATGGTGATAGGAGAAACACTGTAAAGATATATCACAGAGACAGTGAGTGCATAAGGAAAAGGGAAGAGGGGCAAAAGCGAGCCTTGGGGAACACCAGTGAATAGGCTTTGTTGGGCAGACATAGATTCATTCCATGACACTTGATAACAATGACCCTCAAAGTAGGACAGCATCCATTGCCAAGTAGATCCAGTGATTCTGAACTTGGTGATTGAAGCCAGGAGGATCAGAGGGTTGACAGAATTAGAACCAAAAATAGTTTAGCTCTTTTGACTGGATGAAGTTCCTTGGTGGCAGCTAGAACTGCAGTTTGTGTTGAATGTGCTGGTTTAGATCTGTCAGACTTCGTGACAGAAATAGACTGAATGGGTAATATACAACGCTCTACAAATTTGGAGAAATTGAGAAATTGATTTGTGGTTCACATCAGTGATCTTGGGCATGGTCTTCGTTAGGCCTGGTGTGACTACAGCTGGTTTGAAGACCATTGGAAAGTGTCCTGTTTCTGGGGAGCCATTTATTATGTGTGCAATATAAGGGAGATCTGAAGATATGCTTAGAAGTGTGGATGAGGGGATTGAATCAAGTGGTGATGTGGAAGGGTTGTATGATGTCAGGAGCTGAAGAACATCATCTGTAGAAAGTGGCATAAAGCAGGTAAGTGGGGGTGGGGTAGTTGGTAGGTTGAGAGTAGGAGAGAGGGTTGATGACTGCCAGGAAGGATCGTCAGATCATTTTTTTCATCATAGAAAGTGGCAAAGTCCTCCAAGGAGATGGAAGAAGGTGCGGAAAGAGTAGGAGGTTTGAGAAATGAAGAAAATATGGCAAAGAGTGTGCAAGGGTTAGATGCAGATTCTTTAGCATTTTCTTTGAAGAAGGAAGACTTGGCTGCTGGTATCTCAGTAATAAACAGGAATAGAAGAGAAGGTTAAGAGAGGAGAGAAGAGTTAAGATGAGATTTCCTCCATCTTCTTTCCAATGCTCTCAAGTCTCTTCGGTTGTTGCAAAATACATCAGATAGCCACGGTGAAGTATGTGAACTGCGTGTCACCCTAGAAGAAATCATCAGAGCTTGCCCGGAATATGTCCCAGTCACTCAGCATATCTTATAATGTGGCATCTGACTGGGCAGACTAGCATCTGACCTCCCTCAAGCAAACAGATCATGATCTCGAACGTGCCATGATGTTCCGGCTGAAGCTCTAGGACGGCTTGGTGTTGAGGCTGCAGCAAGGTGATGAGGACTCGATTTCAGTGAAGACCAAAGTCTTTGAGGTTTTCAGCTTGATATGTCCACATCTTCACTACTTTTCTCTACATACTGAGACACACACATATGTAGTTTGTAAACCCCCCCACACATATGAGAACCATGAGCCGGATTAGCCTGCTGGTTCTCTGTTCCCTACTCTCTGCTAGACCACACAACCACTGCCAGGGTGCGATTTGCCACCGCCTTAATAACCTCAACAGTAATTTTAGTGACCTGCCCACATATGTACATCTGGCTTAGTGAGGGAATGCTGTAGAAATTGCAAAATCCATACTGAAACAAAACTTGGTTTTCCTGTTGCTATACCTACTGGTCTTAGATTTTATACAGTATACATCAGCAGTAGCATTTTAACAGAGATGAAGTGTTTACCATGTGCCATTCTTTGTAAGCTTCTCAGTAAATATGGTCTGCACTTTACTATTTCATTAGGTCAGGCATGGTTTGGCCCTTGAGATATACCACCTTCAACCATCCCACCTCTTGAACATGAACACACACACACACACACACACACACACACACACACACACACACACACACATCACAGAGAATTAACGTTGCTCCAAGTAGCTGCGTTTTGCTTCCCTGTGTACCTAGAAGCAGATCTGACGTCCCTCGGTGCATGTGGGCAAATTATTAATTCATGAGCTTGCACAGAATGCAATGGAATATTAATGAGGACCTTTTGTGACAAACATGCATATGCATGTGGGATGTGTTTGGCTTTTGTGTTTTTAAAAGACCGTGGACAGGTGAGAGCAGCCAAGTGGAAAGATGGATCGAGAGAGATAGTGGGAGGGAGAGCAGGAGGGTGAGGAGGGGGCTGTGTTCAAGTGAGGTGAAAAGGTTGCAAAAAACTTCTTCAGCACTTAAGCGTGTTTATTTGTGGCATTACTGCTACAGTCTTAATGCCATGGATTTCGGCAGTTAGGGTGAAAGGTGTGTCCTTTTGGGCACAGTGTAAACATCCCCACACTTAACAGTATCAGTTTAGAGAGTGAGTGTGCTGAAGAGAACTAGACTGGCAGGGTAAAATGTATGCCTTACCCGTAAAAGAGCCATGAACCTAAATACTACTATTACCACTAATGTTACTACTGCTACTGCTGCTACTACTACTTCCATTACTTCTACTTATACATCCACTACAACTACTACCACTGCTATTACTACTACTACTACTACCACCACCACTAGTTCTAATACTACTACTAATACTACAACTATTATTACTGTTGCTGCTACTACTACTACTACTACTACTACTACTACTATTACCACTACTACTACTGCTGCTGCTACTGCTACTACTATTATCACCACTACTACTACTGCTGCTGCTACTGCTACTACTACTATCACCAC
>JBBPDB010000011.1:9204042-9214261 GCA_037974465.1 Brachypetersius altus
TGCTCATTCATTCTGTAGAGCATTTATGAGGTCAGACACTGATGTTGGATGAGAAGGCCTGGCTCACAATCTCTGTTTCAGTTCATCCCGAAGATGCTGGATAGGGTTGAGGTCAGGTATGTGTGGGCCAGTCAATTCTTCCACACTGAACTCATCCAGTCATGGGACACAGTCATGCTGGAATAGAAAAGGTTCTTCCCCAAACTGTGTCCACAAAACTGGAAGCATGGTGTTGTGTCAAATGTCTTGGTTTGCTGAAGCATTAACATCGTGCTTCACTGGAAGTACGAGGCCTAGTCCAGACCCTTAAAAATGTGTATGTCCGAATACTTTTCTCCATGCAGTGAATCAGTACTTTCAAAGTGATTTTTGCTACTTCAGGAGAATCCACTCTAGTAATGCTCCAAACTATTGGAGAGTGGTCTGCAACCAATCCTCGATGAAATTTATAATTAAGATGTTACAACAGTAAAATCAGTAAAATCATTTCTTGAATGAAACCACACACTTGCATGTGAAAACCTTTATTTGTTAGACTAAGTGCTACTTTGGCACTAGTAGCACACAGTAACCAGCTCAGCACCTCTTTTTAGACTCTTTGGAGATAAGCACCAGGGTCTTTGGAGATAAGCATGGCTGTTGAGACTCCTTTCTTAACTATCTGATTTGAGCCGTCAATCGGTTTTAAGTTTCCTGTTGGGCTGCTGTCTAGTCAGCTCTCTTGGTTACATTAATGTCTGAGAATAAAAGAGAATGTGGTGGCTACTGAGCTGACACTTATTAAAGCTCCACCTGAACGTACAGACAACTAATAAAATGTTGCTAAAATACGCAAAATTACTTCTATTTACTTTCAAAGCCCATTTGAGTGTTTAAGAGACACTTTGTTTCACTTGAAAACAGGCAGGATGTGATTTTAGGTATAATATACACTAAAATATAAAAGTATTGGACAAAAGTATTGGGACGCCTGACCTTTACACCAATAGGGCCCCACATTTGCCGTGAGGTGTCTGGAGTTTCTGTGGGAATTTGTGCTCATTCCATCTGCATTTATGAGGTCAGGTTAGACGGCCTGGCTTGCAATCTCCATTCCAGTCCATCCCAAAGGTGTTTGATGTGGACCATCATGTTTTTATTGAACTTTCTTTGTGCACTGGGGCACAGTCATGCTGGAATAGAAAATGTTATTCCCAAAACAGTGCCCAAAGTTGGAAGCATGGTGTTGTCCAAAACATCTTGGTATGCTGTTGAATTAAGACTCTCCTTCACTGGATGTGAGGGGTCTAGCCCAGACCCTGAAAAACAGATGTGTCTCAACTTTTATCCATATAGTGTACATTCAGAAGGCAATAAAGAAACTTCCCCATAAAATGAAAAACAAGAGTGGGGAGAACACTGGACAAGCCAAACAAGCACATTTTAAATTGTTTTTTCCTGATCTGGGTCAGAAAACCAGTCAGTATCTGGTGTGGCCACTCTATGTGGGTGTGGCCAGTTCAACACATCCCCATCACATAGAGTCAGGTTGTTGATTGTGGACTGTGGAATGTTGGTCCACTCTTCTTCAATAGCTGTGCAAAGTTTCTGAATATTAGCAGGAACATGCTCAAAATGCCATCAATAAAATGCACCTGTATTCATTGCCCATAACATATGCCTGCCCATACCATAACCCCACCGCCACCATGGGCCACTCGATCCACAACGTTAACGTCAGCAAACCGCTCTCCCACAGATGCCACACACGCTGTCTGCCATCTGCCCTGAACAGTGAAAACCGGGACTCATCCGTGAACAGAACGGCTCTCCAATGTACTAGACGCCTTCGTATATGAGCATTTGCCCACTCAAGTCAGTTACGACAACGAACTGCAATCAGGTTCAGACCCTGATGAGGACGATGAGCATGCAAATGAGCTTCCCTGACTGTTTCTTTGGTTATGCAAACCGATTGTTGCTGCAGCGCCCGGGTGGCTGGTTTCAGACGATCATGGAGGTGATAATGCTGGATGTGCAGGTCCTGGGTTGGTGTAATTACACGTGGTCTGAGGCCAGTTGGATGTACTGCCAAATTCTCTGAAACGCCTTTGGAGATGGCTTATCTCGGCAAAGGAGAAGTGATCACTAACACAGATTTAGACAGATTTGTGAACAATATTTGAGGGTAATAGGTGTGTAGAAAATTTGTGTGTGTAGAAAATGTTTCAGATCTTTGAATTCAGCTGATGAAAAATGGGAGCAAAGAAAGTGTTGCATTTATATTTTTGTTCAGTATAGATCAAAGTATATTTCTAAACGTAAACAATCCAAATAAAAATAACAAAAGTCTCAAGAAAAATAGTTAACACCTGTTAATATCTGCATAATAATTAATATTTTAACTAGGAAGCTTTTGAACCTTCAGGCTCTCCTCATGTTCCCCTTTAATAGAACAGACTCGCACTCAAGCTAAAATATTCAAAACTCACACTCAGGCTAAAATATTAATAAAACAACAACAATTTCAGTAATGGCAGTTAACATAAATATCATAAGTTAAATGAAAGAACATAAAAGGTGAAAACAAAATTATCCTCCCACTCAACGGCTTCAGCTCAGTAAGGGCTTGTTGATTAGTTGAATCAGGTGGGATCACATTTTAGCGCAGGACTAAGATCTTTCGTCTTTTCTGCTACACAACCAGAAGTATAGTCTTGCACACTTGTGAGCTTCTAAAATAACAGATTTTCCTAAGGTCATAAGTCTGCTCTGTGTGACATTGCAACCCCATAAAAGTGAATAACAGCAAACTCAGAAACTGTCCTCAATACCTCAATGTCACTTATGCTGCTCTGTTTCATCTCTCTCTGTCATTCTACCTTTGGTTCACACGTGCACACGCTTGCTTTCTGCACACACACACACACACATGCGTACACACGCACATTGCCACACTACCATCCTCAGAGAAAGTAAAATGTCTCAAACACGCTAGAAAAAGTCTAAGACTTAAACAAGCTCATTTTATTTCATCCATCTTTTCAAATATGCAGTGTTTGAAATTGCTCCTGAGCTGGCGGCATTAATAATGCATCCGCCTTAAAACCAGCATGAAGTTCCAGGGGGAAAAAAGAGAGAAAAAAAAAAAATCAAAATTCACGCATCCTCGACGACAGTGTTTTCTACCTGTGAGCCAGATTCATAGACACAGGCGCTCTCTTCCCTGGCGCATGTTTTATGCATTCGCAGATTAGCATACCACCCACTCGACTCTAATACTTGCTAACCTCTGAAGTTAGGAATTGCACAGTTAATTTGTAATGGGTGCAGAGAGGATTGGGGTGGGGGTGGGTGGTGTTGCTGTAGATGGTGTTGGGTGTGAGGGCAGCTGCTGGTGGGCTGATTGAGGGACATCCATCATCAACCAGATCGAGTTGGGGCATGGGGTCCGTTAGCATCGGGACGAGTTTTTGTTGAAGTTTCCCTGACACATAATCAAAAGCCATCAAACCGCCTACGTTTAAAATATGTACGCTAGCAAGAAGCATCTGTGCGTTGCATAATGCACAGAGTCACTAGCGTTTCTGCTCAAAAGCTTGAAGTTTTTTTTTCCCTCCAAAGCGTTTGAATGTCAAAAGGTGGATCATGCCTCTCTTTAATTTTTTTGGACAATTAATTAGTGAATGCTTATCATAGCTGCATGCCATGCCTCGGCGGGTGACAACACCCCAGTGTTGTAAAATTAATTATTTCACTAATGTGGACCTTGTGCGTGAGAAACGGCTGAACTCTACCCAAATAGCTCATTAATCTTGTGATGGCCTCTCCTGGGCTAGGTGAAGTGGTGCTGAATTTCAATACACTCTACTGCCTCTCTGCTCACCTTTGCTACTGCTATGCTGTAGAGGGAAATGCATTTGTGTGCACATGCACATATCATTTGGGTATTCACACAAACACAGAGCAGTTTTTGGACTTGTATTCATACACCATTTAAAACGGGATGGTACCTTTTCTTCACAATTTAAGTAAATGTAAAGTGGCATTTGGTTATCCAGAGCAACTTACAATCATTATTTACAGGGACAGTCCCCTTAGAGCAACTGAGGGTAAAGGGTCTTGCTCGAGGACACACTGGTAGAAAGAGGGGGTTGAACCCGCAACTTTGTGGTCACCAGATTCACTGGCAAGTGTTTTACCCCCTAGATTACTGCCCCCGCCCCCCGATGGTCATTGAATCTCTTCAAATTTAAGCACTTTTATCTCCTATAGAAATGTCCATTTAATAACACACTTTGTTGATTTTAACACAGGTTTTTAATGCTTTAACACAAATTTGACATGTTCATATATTAAAAAAAAACCATTTTGCATAGGCTACATTTTATTTGTGGCCCACAGTGGGGTGGGTTTCCTTTGGGGTCTCCACCAGTCCAAAGACCTGCACATCAGGTGGACTGGGGATTCACTCTGCCAAGGGTGAGTCCCTGCCTCGCACCCATGGACCTTAGGATAGGCTCCTGGTACCTGCGACCCATGTAAGGGTTAAGCAGTTACACAAAATGAATGAACGAATGATACATTTTATGTTTTTTTCCTTCAGCATATATCTGCATTAAAATAGTAATCGTTTCAGACCAGTCAGAGTGCCCATGCTGACATTTGTCCACTGCCTAAAGCCACTGCTCTGCACTTGGAGCATCAGAACTGGACCATGAAGCAATGGAAGAAGGTGGCTTTTTCTGATGAATCATGATTTTTTTTCTGTTGTGGGCAAGCGGTGTGTGTACATTGCTTGCTTGCACTATTTGAAAAATACAAACCAGAAGTGGCAGTGTGATGTTCTGGGTAATCTTCTGCTGGGATATCATGGGTCCTGGGAAAAATAAAGCAAAAATAATTAGTTTAAGGAACATTTAACGTGTTGCTCTAAATTCCCCAGATCTCAGTCCTGTCGAGCATCTGTGGGATGTGCTGGACAAACTAGTCCAACGCATGGATCTCTCAACTTCAGCACATCTTCAGGGGTCTTGTTGTCACGGCCCTGACTCTCTCCTAAATAAGAGCAGGGACGGCTGTAGCAGGATTCCATTTCTTGTGTTTTTTTATTGAAGAAACAAACATTACCCCCTGGACCCTTACACTTGTGGAGTTCATACCATTTTTTGTCCGCATGTAGGTTCCAAACACAATATTGGTCAAGCACTTAGGCTGAACAGTTTATTTTGGGGAGAAAAAAAAAACATAATTTGAGCATAGTATCCAAAACAGGTGCATGTGACTATATTCTCTTTAAGCACATATTATATCATATTGTCACTTCTAATGACAGTACAAGGCTAAACAAAGGAATGAGACAGTCCTTGGGCAGAGACATTTGTTTCATGTTGCTCTGTTATATTGCAATGCATACTCTGGCTAAAAAGTGAAAGTCAGCATCTTTTTAGTTCAACCATTTATTACATACCCTAGTGTTTTGCTCTGACCCAGAACAGAGGTATGGAGAGAAAGAAACAGGGGAATTTCTTTTTTTTTCTTCTTTTTTTAAGTTAAAAAAGGGACCTCATTATCACAAAAAAGAACAAAGTCATCCAAAACCCTGATTTATGGTTTCAAACAGCGAGGGCTGTTCATAGGTGGCACTCATTAAAACGTCCCTTGGGACAGGACTAAGGGACAGGAGAAACTTTCGGCTGCGGTCAACAGGCCTAAAGCTGCTGAAGCAAGCTTCGGATTGGGCTGAACTTTGACTTTCATCAGTCCAAAGTCACAGTTTCTTTTGAAATTAAAAGTGCTTTTTGGGGGAAGTAGTTCCAATATCTATTCTACACTTGCTGGCTTTTAATATTCTGTTTAACACCAAACATCCCCAAATGCCGAGAACCCATTCTGATGAAAATGTCCATTGAATATTGCCTTGATTGGATATTCTGTGAAGCCTGAATATTAATGTATGAATATCACAAAGAGGGGAGACTAGGTCTGGGCCATTGAGCTGAACCTATTTATTATTGTCCTGGATCTATTCTGCGATTAAAAATATATTTATACTTAGCATGCTTTCAATGGGTACAGTGGGGGAAATAATTATTTGATCTCCTGCTGAATGTGTAAGTTTGCTGACTTACAAAAAAAAATAATAAACAGCCTCTAATTTATGAGGTTGTTTCATTTTTAAGGAGAGAAACCAAAAATAAAGAAAAAATGTCACATAAAAATTATTAACTGATTTGCATTTCACTGAGTGAAATAAGTATTTGATACCCACGCAAAACACGACTTAGTACTGGGTGGAGAAACCCCTGTTGGCAAGCACAGCAGTGACACTTCTTGTAGTCGGTCACCAGGTTTGTACACATCTCAGGAGGGATTCTGGCCCACTCCTCTTCACAGAAACTCTCTAAATCCTTTAGGCTTCTTGGCTGCTGCTTGGCAACTTGATACTTCAGCTCCTCCACAGATCTCTATAGGATTGAGGCCTGGACACTGACTGGGCCACTGGGCCACACACCTTATAGTGCTTCTTCTTTAGCAACTCCTTTGCTACCCTGTCAGTATGTTTTGGGTCACTGTCATGCTGGAAGACCCACAACCCACCTTCAGTGTCCTGGCTGAGGAAAGGAGGCTCTCATCCAAGATTTTACAGTACCTTGCAGCCACTGCCAGATTTCAGTCCATTATGATGTAGTGGGTTGCCAATGGTGTTCCTAGTGAATGTGGTCCCAACTGCCTTCAGACCATTAACAAGCTCCTTCCATCCCTCACCTTTCTCATGATCATCCTCCCCCATGAGAGAAGATACTGCATGGAGCTCCAGACTGAAGGCAACTGGTCATTTTATAGTTCTTCCATTTCCCAATAACAGTTGTCATTTTCTAACCAAGCTTCTTACTGATGGTCTTGTAACCCATTCCAGCCTCATGCAGGTCTACAATCTTGTCCCTGATGTCCTCTGACAGCTCTTTGGTCTTGCGCATAGTGGTGGAGAGGTTGGAATATAAGAAACTGATTCTGTGTAATTAATAGATTGATTGTTATCTGTGTGCAACATGGGCACACAGCCAGCCTGTGGGAGCCAGAAGTCTGGCTGGGTTGTAGGGGATCAAATATTTATTTCACTCAATGACATGCATGACATGTCAATTCATAACTTTTATGTAACATGTTTTTTTTTCTTGATTTTTGGTTTATATTCTGTCTCTTTCCATAAAAATGAAACTACCTCATGAATTAGAATTTGTTCATTTTTCTGTAAGTCAGCAAACTTACAAATTCAGCAGGGGATCAAATAATTATTTCCCCCACTGTATATAAATGGCTTAACTGCTTTAATTAACAAATTCCAACAGAGTGAGGGAGACTATTCTGCCAAATTCCATTGGTTTAACAAATTCTTTGCTTATTGCCCAGTCAGACACCTGACCATTATACCAACAGGACTTCAGTGACATTGCATTCAAATACATAAACGTTAATAAGGAGCTGATCCCTCATTTTCAGCTACAAGAGCTGCTATTCTTCTTGGAAGGATTTCCACAAGTTTTTCAAGTGTTTCTGAGGGAATTTGTGCCCATTCGTTCTATAGAGCCTTTATGAGGTTAGACACTGATGTTGGACAAGAAGGCCAAAAAAAAAGAGCCTTCCTCAAACTGGGTCCGCACATTTAAGACGGTCCTTCACTGTAAGAAAGGACAAATCCTGACATTTTGACAAAAGCAGCAGGTAGCATGACAGAACGCCACTCTAAGTATGAAATATGAAGAACAGATTAAGGAATAATTAAATGCTGATGTACATCGCTCTGGGTAAGAGCGTCTGCTAAATGCCGCAAATGTAAACAAGAGCGTTCTAACTGGGATGTCTACATTTTTTTAAAAGATGGTGCTTTTACTATACATTATTAAGTCAGTAGGTTATTCCTGTTCCATTAAGCCTTTCAGAAACCCCTCCCCCCTCACCAACATCCCCACCATTTAAGCCATTAACAGTCTTAAATGATGTCACCACATTAAATATGCGAGTGATTTGCGTCACAATACCGGGCTGAATATCCAGATCCATGCCTGGACAGCACGTAGAACTCAGAAAATCCGTCAGATGGGACTGTTAAAATGCATTTCTTCTTTGCATTTGAGTGCCGATATTGGTACACTTCAGTTGCGCCAATGCTTACATGTAAATATATTTGGTTTTCGTTGGTCTAACCAACACTGTCTTATAAAATAAGATGAGAAAATATCATATTTACATTATAATGGGAAGCTGGTGGAGTAGAGGTTAGAGAGTTTGCGTTAAGACCAGGAGGTTGTAGGATTGAGTCCCTGGACTGCTGGTCACACTACTGAGGTATCCCTGAGCAGGGTGCCCTTCATTGGTTGCTGCCCCCTGCTTCATTTGGTGAATGGGTTAAAAGCATTTCACACTGCGTGCTGTGCTCTGGTGTGTTCATGCACAACTATAAGGGCCAATTTACATTAAAATATGAGTCTTGGAAACATTTGGCTACTTTTCTACTTACATTCTGTACCATTTCAGTAAACAAAGGGCATTTTCATTTCATGTTTTATTTTTACTAATTACCTTTTTAAAAGCAGGAGTTTTGGTGCTGTTCTTTTTCTGTGTTGAGCTTCCATGGTTTTCAGTCTCCAGTAGACTTATGGAACATCTTTAATAACTTTCTATTGTTCTGCTTAGGCTTCATAAAACAGAAAAAGGTAGCTAAAAGAGCTCATCAAAATCGCAGGCAATTTTTAGGTATGAAGTCTAGATCTAAGATCACATGCTTCGCATGTAATTTCAGACTCGGTATCGCTGTTTTATCTTGGTCTCATTCTGGCTTCCTTTTTAGAAAAAGCCATTGGTGCTCTTTGGGAGTCATTTCTCATGCTGACGACACATTATACAATCCCAATTTTCTTCTAGTATCAGGCAGAGAGTTGCTCTTGGAAATTCCACCTATTACTACGCGGAAATCTGTCTACAGTGAAACACTTTTCAAATGATGAGAGCAGAGGAAAAAGTGGGTTTCCATAATTACACTATATTAGAGTTCTGTCTCTTGGAGCCAAATTGGACAGGATCGTTGTGAGAAATGTTCTCCACTCACTTTCCCTAATTGCCTCTAAGGGTTTACATTGGCCTATGGAGAGAGTGCTGGTGTTTTATGATTTTTCATAACTTATTCACCATGTTGTGCGTTTCTGTTGTATTAATTAATTTAAAGGAAACATTTCCTTGGCTTCATATATTAAAGTGCTGTAAATAAAGACTAATTATGTCAGGATGGCAATTTTCTTAAATTCCTTTGAAAATCAAGACTGAGGAACCGTACGTGATTTATTACCCCGGCAGTCAGTGTTTGTGTTTTGACAATATTACAGCAGAAGGTAAATTGTAAAGATCTCTTGGTGTAAAGTGTATGTAAATGCAAACTGGGTAATTAGTCTGGAGATTGATTTGATTAGTTTATGCTGCAAGATATAACCGTTAAACCCATGAATCTCTTTGTAAACGTGCCGTTTCAGGGCTCTGTCCCTTTAATGCAAATGAGCTGTTGCTGGCCACGCCCCACCCATCCCATGCTCCACCTACCCCTTACTCTGCTCATTCGACACTTGCGAAACGAAACGAACATACTTAACTGTGATAGAAACACATTATTTGAAAGTACTTACTTCCTCATCTGTTGACTTGTCACGGACAATAGATACAGATCCTCCACGAAGCTGAAGATAGCTCCTTATTCACAGCACCTTATACGAATTTTCCGTTCCACCCTAAATACTTAAGGTAGAACTTTTTAAGGTGGAACAAAACCCATTATTGCTGGGACATGGCCATCGAAAATGAAACGAAAATCACGCAGTTCTTCGGTTTTGTTTGCCTGGAAGAAAGTGTAGGGATGTGTGCTGTTCTTTGCAGCAGCAACACAACACTTAATGTGTGACTTTCTTCTGTCTGTAGCCATGGCGCTCGGCTTATCCATGCTCGTAAAACTAGCAGACAAAATGACAGATCTTCAAATAATCTAATGGGGGGGGGATGGTTCTATGTACATTCTGTGCAACTTGGAAGAATAAAGCTGGTGATTTCTTTTTGTGTGAAAGTGATTTTGTGAAAATAACTTCTTGAACATGTTTTGTATAGCCCAGGGGTGGGGAAAACTTTTTGACTCGCGGGCCACAATGGTTTCTAAAATTTGACAGAGGGGCCGGACCAGAATAGGAGAATGGTGTGT
>JBBPDB010000011.1:9230935-9242707 GCA_037974465.1 Brachypetersius altus
TCTCTCTCCTCCCTGAGTCTCTCTCCTCTCTCTCTATTCCTAAGTCCCTCTCCCTGCTCTTTCTTCTCTCTCTCCCTCTGTCTCTCTCAGTCTCTCTCTGTCTCTCTCTCTCTCTCTCTCGACGATTCTGCTCAGCCCCCTCCCTATTCTTGATGTGCTTCTTATTCCTCTTTTGTTCTGCAGTGGCTCTCTCAGCCCTGGCACCTTTTTCTTTTCCCCCCTCTCATGTTCCAGCTTTATCTGCCAAAGCAGTAAGAGTATCACACTTCTACAATATCCATCTCCACACACTCAGCACCAGGGCTGTTTTCTATGAGGCACCCATTTTTAAAGTATTGACCTATGGGTCAAATATTTGCTGTCCTTGTTGTTACACATTGATCAGCCACAATGTTACAACCACTGACAGGTGACCTGATTACAATGGCACTTCAAGTGGGGGGATATATTTTGTAACTGTAACAAATATATCCAATGGCTCATGGGTGTATGTGTGTTTTTAATTGTGCGTGATACATAGTCATTGTCTTTTAATAAAATTTTTATTTTTTTTTTAAAGTCACATTTTACATTTCAGCTTAACAGTTTCCCTATTTATTTCCATGTTCTATCCCTGCTATGCTGGCAAGGTGACTATCAAAGGCTTTCTTCATCAGTGGCAGACATATTGTGGCACTTTTATCTCAGAAATTCTCAGTGGAGTGTTTACTTCTTACTGATTGGGGATCAGAGAAACTGGCAATGTTCCATTCGCTACTAGGCCTGAATGCTATCAGTTCAGCGCAGATTTTAGAGTTCTTTTCTTTCGTCTTTATTTGTTTTTTTGGGAGGTTAGGAGGAGAAATCACTTCATATATTATGGCACGGCTGCAGTGGCAACGTAGTCCAGATTGAAGGAAAAGAGCAGGATGCTGAAATCGGAGCAGATAGTTTGATACCAGTCATGGACCAAACAGCTGTTTTGTGTAGGAATGTCATTTGAATTGTGGAGGGATACAAGATTGCATCAGTGTGTCCACTGGCAGCATGAAAAGCACTGGCAAATTGAAATCCTGTTACTTTTGCTGGCCTCCGATTTTGTAGTTGTTCGAGCCATGCAATAGCACAAGCAAAAATTTGGAGCCATTTGACAAGTGGAAAACACTGAATGCTGAATGAAGTCAGCAGCTGTTAAGTCTATGTAAGCGGCCGCAGAATAAGTGCTCGGCTCTGTAGAACTATTGTTTTTGTCGCTCTCTCAGCTCAGAAGCCTGCCATTCTATCTATCAGCTGTAACTCTTTGCCTCGGTCTCAGTGTCCCTCCTCGCTCTTGCTGAGTGTCGTTCTCTTCCTCAATGACACCTGCTGTCATCCCATAAATACTGCTGAATGGGCCATTGAGAGAGCTGGGCTGCCGAGAGCTTTGCTGTGGCGGATGGCGATGAGCTCGCATAAAGCAGACACCCGCGTTATTTATCCTGACTCTAAGAACTCTGGGAAATGAGATGTTTACCGCAAATGGGCCTCTCAACAGCCCCCGAACGCCTTTCAATATTGATTCAATGAGTTTGATTTGTAAATAAATGCGTCAATACATTCTCAGTCAAGCTCAAGCAGGGTTTGGAGTTCAGATAAACATGCTGCTGCTATAAAGGTGAACGTGGCCTAATGTGTTGACAAATTGAATTGAATATGTTTAATTACTATGCCAGGCTGTTCTAAGGTCTCCAGATTGTGGAGTGAATTGTTCGTCCTCTTGTTTATTGCCTGTAAAATGAGATTCTGTTAATAAGGCATTCTATTTCCTAAAACCTCTTTTAGAGCTTAGGTGCTGCTGGGAAATTTAAAGAACAGTATAGATCTGGGCCACTGATGGCTTAGGGCAGCCCCCCCCCAATCTTTTTTGTGACACAGACCAGTTTGATGCAAAACAATATTTTCACGGACCGATATAGATACTGTTTTTTATTCATTTTTGCTGGCTTTTGGGATAAAATTTTTGACGCATCGTATCACATGACTGAGACAAGCATTTTTTTCACAATAAAAGATCTTTCAATCTCCGGTAATTAATTTGCTTGGTGACCTCTGGCCTAGGGGATAGGGTGTTACGCTGGTGATTGGAAGGGTGTCTGTTCGAATACCAGGACTGCCAGTAGCCCCGCTGAGGTACCCTTGAGCGAAGAACCCATCCCCACACACTGCTCCCCAGGTTCTGCATAACTGGCTACCCCCTGCTTCACTTGGTGAATGGGTTAAATGCAGTGAAAGAATTTTACATCGTGTGACTCTGCGGACCAGTTTGCTTGATTTATACCTCTGTTATTTCACAACTAACCATTATTGTTCCAGCATTAGAAACTTCATGCAAAACAAATGTCACTAATAAGAATCTGCTATATTTTTTCCCATTTATCTCCACTGCCCCTGTGCCCCTTTATTATGAACCAATAAAATTGGGGGCTTCTGAGAGGCACAGCTGTCTAAGCTTTGGCCATATTACAAGGAGATTGCAAGCTGGAAGTCTGAGAGAGCACAACTGACCTGAGTAAGCCAACCCACCACAGCACACTGCTAGCCAGTGTTGCATCTGTTAGCTGGTGCTATAGAGCTGGCTCCTCCAAGCAGACTGAATTGTCCAATCATATTATGGCAGATGCAGAAGCTGGCACCACATCTTGGAAGAAACGTCCTAGCCTTCACTCTACGAGCCTGATAGCACTTTGTGATGAAGAAGATATATACTGTGAGGACAAAAGAATTGGAACACACCCCTTCATTATTTATTTCAGGAGGCCCCTTACTTCCAATGAAGGGCAATTTCAATGCTTCAGCAGACCAAGACATTTTGGACATTGTCATGCTTCCAACTTTGTGGACACAGTTTGGAGAATAACCTTTTCTTTTCCAGCATGACTGTGTCTCAGTGCATGAAGCAAGCTCCATAAAGTAATGGTTGGTTGAGTTGGGCGTGGATGAACTGGACTGGCCCACATAGAGCCCTAACCTCAACCCCATCCAACGCCTGACCTCTACAGAATGAATTGGCACAAACTCCCACAGAAACTTGTGGAAAGCCTTCTAAGAAGAGAGGGAGCTTTTATAGATGCAAAGGAGGACCAACTCCATATTAAAGTTCATGGATTTTAATGCAATGTCATTAAAGTTGGGGTAATGGTCAGTCGTCCCAATACTTTTGTCCATATAGTTTGGCTAGTGGATCTGAATGGGACTAAATTGAAGAGAAAATTGGGTAAAGGTGTTCATAACTGGGTTTAAATTTCTTTCTATATTAAAGTGCATTAAAGGCAAGAATTTCTTTCCTGTGAGTTACCATTTCAATGCCAGTAGGCCTATTTAATGACAATATTGTGTTAATAAAGGGACTTACATCAAAAGTGCGCTGGGATTTTGTTGCTTGTACATTAAAGACATTTCATTTAAATATTGCCAGCAGTTGCCAGCTTGCTGGTGTGAAGCACCTGTGAATCACCTTTGTTTCGACATTACCGCTGTGAGGGTGGAGGGGGGTGGGGGGGTGCTGGGCAGCAGTTCTGACACTCTAAAAAGGTCATATCCTGTTTTATAGGCTGACTCTTTAGCTCTTTAATACACACTTGTGTGCATTACTGCTGTCATCCCTGTCGCCTCTTTCCCTAGGAAGAGGATCTATGAAAGAGCAAGAGTAGAATCCATTTCAAATTTTAATTAGCTGCCTTTGTGTCTCACACAGACACACATTCAGTGCAACGTTATCCCCTCAAAGCTTTAATTACCAACCGCTTCTTGGTTTCAGAACATCAAAAGGATGTGGTGAGAGTGACTGAGTGAATGAGTGGAAAGGAGTGTCTGTGGAAGTGTGTGTGTGTGTGCTAGAGAGAGAGAGAGAGTGAGAGTAGGAGAAAGAATCAGTGCGAATGTGGGCTAATACACACTGGTGCGAGACCACGCCCTCTGAATGTCAAATGATTGTGATAGTTTTGACATCACCCCTACATGGTGGAGACGCAGGGGGCCTTACAAATCACGGCAAATCTTTTGGCTGTTTGATGTCCTTTCTCCTGGAACCTCTCGTGGATAATTGCCCCGCATGAAGTCAGAGTGGGACGGAATAGAGAGGAATGAACATACATTAGTGGATTAGCGGCTAAGCTGGCTGTAGTGCTGCACATTTAAACCAGATGAACACACATTTGGCTCAACTGAGCCTAGCATACCAACACATCCATCTGTCTTCCTTTATTCTTGTTAAATGGGGCTGTCTCGAAGAAAAGGGGCTATAATGGCACCAAAGGGATGCATTTATATATATATTTTTTTGCCCCTCAAATCGGAGCGACTTACATAGCTTAGCGCTTTATTAGCTACCTAGCGGCCTATTTCCGCATCAGAGATTTGAGGTATAAGCCCGCATCAAATGCGCAGAATCAAACCTACACCTGGGATTAGCAACAGCAAGCCCTTTCTCAGATAGTCTTAGAGGCTCTGTCGAACTAAGATAAAGACTCATGGATTAGGCCTAGTAAGTTCACCTAGAACAGTTTGATTAATACTGTGGAGTTATGCTGTTTTTTAAAAGACCAGGGTATGGGTTTTCTACCTTTGCTTTATTAGGTGATGAAAAATGACCACTTTAAAAATAATAATCTCTGTGTGGATAAAAAAAAAGAAAACACTTTTAAAAAATGATGTCGTGGTTTATTATGCAAAACATCTACAAATCTACAAATATTTTTCAATGTGAGATGAATACAGTGACCCCCCACTTATATGTGGATCAGCAGTCACGATTTCAGTCTCAGATTTTTTCTGAGAACGAAACTCACTTCTCCCTAATATAAAGCCTGCATGAGGACAAGGGCACGTGGTGGACATAAACATAAATATTAACATAAATTCAGCTACATATCTATATAAAAAATAACTATAAATATTTTGGTACTGTGGAGATGTTTTGGGACGGTGAAATACCCCGGTACTCAGAGGCGGGAGGTTTGAAAGTAGCCAATCCGAGCATGCTATTTATTTCTCCTTGGTGCTGATTGGCTGCCGCCCTTTGACGTCTCCCTCACTTTACTCAGAGACGGGAGGTTTGAAAATAGCCAATCCGGATAAGGGTTTATCTTTACATTTTCTTTAATGTTAAAATGAAATTAAAGTCTTTTGGGAGCATATTTGGGGCATATTTAGGGTTTACACTATGAAAATAGGTATTGTAGACTTTTTTTTTTTTTACCACAACACAACAATGTGGATTTTCACTATATGTTCACTATATATTCACTATACTCTTGGAACATGGGGGATTGCTGTATGACAATATTTTAAGAAATATCTTGTAATGAATGGAGGGTGGTCGCTGCACCAGTGTAGCATGGTGGAAGAACCCAGACGTGGAGTAGAAATGCAACTTTGATATAAGAATGCTCTCAGAAAGCGTTGAGAATCCCACCGGAATCTGCACACACACACAAAGATATGGCTGGGCCGGAGTGCTCATGGTTGGAAGGTCTGGAAGACTGAGGAGTTGGAGGTGTACACTCAGTGACTGAGCTGTGACTACCTTGCTTACCACCCCTTTCATATCATGTGACACGCTCATTTCTGTTTGTCCTTGCGTGTCACGTGACCTGTGTGTGTGACATATGTAATAGAGACATCCTTTACTTTTTGTAAACAATTCTGTTTTATAAACCAATGGAATAAATCAATGGATTAAAAAAATCTATAGTGGTAGAAATAATTGTTTGACCCCCTGCTAAATTAAGTTTGCTGACTTGCTGAACAGTCTCTAATTTATGAGGTAGTTTCATTTTTAGGGAGAGAGAAAATAAACAAACAAAAAAAAAAAAAACATGTTACATAAAAGTTATACATTGATTTGCATGTCACTGAGTGAAATAAGTATTTGATACCCAAGCAAAACACGACTTAGTACTGGGTGGAGAAACCCCTGTTGGCAAGCACAGCAGTGACATTTCTTGTAGTCGGTCACCAGGAGTGCACACATCTCAGGAGGGATTCTTGCCCACTCCTCTTTACAGAAACTCTCTAAATCCTTTAGGCTTCTTGGCTGCTGCTTGGCAACTTGAAACTTCAGCTCCTCCACAGATTTCTATAGGAGTGAAGCCTGGAGACTGACTGGGCCACTCCAGGACCTTATAGTGCTTCTTCTTTAGCCACTCCTTTGCTACCCTGGCAGTATGGTTTGGGTCATTGTCATGCTGGAAGACCCACAACCCACCTTCAGTGTTCTGGCTGAGGAAAGGAGGCTCTTGTCCAAGATTTTATGGTACATGGCCGCATCTATTGGCCCCTCAATGCGGTGAAGTCTTCCTGTACCCTTAGAAGAAAAACATTCCCAAGCACAATGTTTCCACCTCCATGCTTGACTGTGGGGATGGTGTTCTTCGGGTCATACTCAGCATTTCTCTTCCTTTTAACAAGGCGGGTCGGGTTGATGCCAAAGAGTTCAATATGGTCTCATCTGACCACAGCACTTAAGATTGGATGTACATGTTCTTTCTTGAGCGGAGGGACCTTGTGGAATTTCAGTCCATAATTATGTAGTGTATAACAATGGTGTACTTAGTGACTGTGGACCCAACTGCCTTCAGATCATTAACAAGCTCCTCCTGTGTAGTTCTGCGCTGATCCCTCACTTTTCTCATGATCGTTCTCCTCCCATGAGAGAAGATACTGCATGGAGCTCCGGACTGAAGGCAATTAATGATACTTTTTATATTTCTTCCATTTCCCATTAACCGCACCAACAGTTGTCACCTTCTCACCGAGCTTCTTTCTGATGGTCTTGTAATCCATTCCAGCCTTGTGCAGGTCTACAGTCTTGTCCCTGACATCCTCTGACAGCTTTTTGCTCTTGCCCATGGTGGTGGACAGGTTAGAATGGAAGAAACTGATTATATGGACAGGTGTGCTTTATACACATAACTAATTCAGATCAGTAGAGAAACTTCCTGTACAGGTCACCAGTCCATCACATTAAAAACATTTGATTTCAAGGATGCTTATATTATTAAAAATTATATAAACATAGCACTATGTTCAGTGAAATGCTGCATGTTCTTAAGATTAGCTTAGAATATGGTCTACCAGTGTTTAGTCGTCAGCCCTGGATGGTCTTCATGGATACTGTGAATTCTTAGTAAGATCATACTGAAATAAATAGGTTTTCTTAAGAAAACCCTGCAGTCTCTTTTACACACAAGATGGCAAAAGATAACAGTTGATTTCCACATGCCTAATCCGAGATGGCAGTCACGCAGTTGAAAGGTGCACAATCTAAATTTACACTTTCAATTATAGCCACAGTTTCAAAGGAACGGCAAGAATGAATTTCAAAAGAGCTGGTCAAAGAATACGTTTTAGCAGAAAGTTGCTCACCGCAACTGATCTGTCCTATGCATGATAATGAATGAGATCACACTGATCATCATTTGTAATCCAAAGGACCTTTTGCAATTTTAAATACAACCCCATCTTTGACCTTATGTATCGTTTAATGTTATGTCAGCCTGCTTATTATCAAACACCAGGGGTAAATTTGTTACTTGCCCCATTGGTCTACTTAGCTATGATACAGTCTTGATGTTTTTCGTGTTGTATTACTTGATACAAATAAAGAATTACTATCCAGAATGTCTTCTGGTTCCATTTATTTTTTTCTTGAGAACTGGTCTTAAAAGTTCTCACTCCAATTTCACTTACTTCTTAAATTAAATTGTGTAGGAAGTGAGCCTTTGACCCAAGCAGTGAGGGTATTGGATAATTAGTGCTTGGTGCCGCCTGACTTGGCTCCACAGCTGTGGCTGGAGACAGTGTGTTCATTAAGACATTTCTCACTGACCTGGGGCCAGCACATAACCTTCAGCACCGTTAATCCTCAAATCAGGCAGACTCTCCAGATCAGGGGCTGCTCACTAGCCTCACAAAGGGACCAGCTCCCACCTGCAGGACATACATCCTTAGTCCCCCCATCAATGCTTTCAATCAGGAATCAGACCGGGAGGCTCTTTTCGAAGGTTATATAGAACAAAGTTTCCGCTGAGCAGAAAGAAATAAATTAAAGGAGCTGAAAAGGGGCTGAAGTTAAGACTTCATGGGTCTTTAAAACCGACTCTCCTTCTGGGCTACCTTGCAACTGGGCATAGATTGTGCACGTTCATCAAAAATCAATGAGCTGGCGTGATTAAGACAGACTGAAATTAGACTCTGAGATGTATTTTTCTTCGCTGTATTGGTTTGCTTGTAATTACAGTTAGCCTCCAGTGGATTGTTAAGGTATGGTATTAACAGCATACTTCAACTCCACCAAGCGATTGGCATTGGAGATTGTTGTCTTGTAAAAAAACAGCACCATTGATTGGTCACTGAGGTCCCTGGTGGTCCAAAAAACAGTGTAGTGACCATTCCTAGTTGTAATGTAGTTTATGCACCTTTGAGCTGTTCCATAAAGGAGGGTTTAATTGACATGCACCACTATGATTACAATCGATACACACTGTGGGCAAGGGAGAATCAAGAAACCTTTGTATTGTAAAGATTTTCTCACTGGCTCTCTCAGTGTATAGATGACTTTAGAAGGGCTTAGCTTGTATCCACATCACAGTTTGTGGAGGGAGGGGTGGGCTGAGCTGCATACATTTATGAGGGGGAAAAAATGGGCAGTTAGGGGTTTGAAAGAGTTGGGACTCATGCCAAGCCTTTGAGCTTCATTCCAAATTTGACTTGGCTGGAGTTGGGGTCAGTACCCAGGATGTTCTTGGATACCCTCTCCTAAACCTAGATCCCGCAAGACCCCTCCTCTTTCCACCACAAGCCTAACACCCCCCTCCCTCCAAACCCCACAATGATTTGTTTCAATTAATCTTTTATCACATAAGCCGGTCAGCTGGCCTCCCCTGCCAAACATGGAATCATGCTCAGAAAAATCAGAATAGGGGGAAACTGTGGGTTTCTAACACATTGTTCTTCCCTGTTTTGGAACCTGGGCTGATCTGACAGCATTTGCCAAGCCACAGCTTTGGAGAAAAAGCATGTGACGCCTGCTATCTGCACCTCTTATAGAGGAATTAGCCACAGTTATAGAGAGGATGTTCGAGAGCAGCTCTGTTGTGCTGTGGATGGAGGGATGTGGATCTCAAAGGCTTTCAGATGTCCTCCTCCTCAATGTCAGGGTGAGGGAACAACAGACTGGATTAACAAAATCATTTTTTTTTTACATGGTGTGCACATATATTTTTTAAGAATGACAAAATTGACAATATATAATAGATCACTGTGTCTGGTAGGGTTAGATACACACTGAAAGTCAAGCATATAAATGTGCCGAAGCAAAGACCGATCTTCACCATGAATAGCTCCCTAGAATGTTGTGCCATTTTGCATTCAGTCCTATGGAACATGCTGTAATAATAATAACACTGTGGTTGGTCCCTGAACTACTATTTTTTTTTCAAAGGACAAGGCAGTGCATTTCTTTGTAGCTAACACTGACCTACCACCATAAGCAACGTTTTTAGTGTTTTTTTTTCCCTGTAGGGGACTTGCATTAACCTCTAAATAAAAGTACCACAACAATAACCAAGCTTTCTTCTCATAGCCAGAATTCAGATAACCCCAGTGTCTTCTACTATACTCTACCAACTCACTGTGGGATATACCTTTCAATTCCAGCCACTGTCTAGATGAGGTTCATGGAGAATGAAGGTTGTGAAGCAGGGTTAGGCAGCATGGACAGGGGGTTTAGGCTTCTGTTCCTTCAGCGTGGTCCCCCCTAGTTAGCCTCTTCCCTTGTCAGACAATGGCATGATGAAACATGACAGGACAGTCTTTTTCAGCCATGTTCAGGCGAAAAATCCAGTGTAGTGGAAAAGTGGAATATTCGATTAGGTAACTTTTTTGGAGGGACTTTTTTAGGTCATTCGTTATGCTTGAATGAGCACGAAATGATGAAAATCCTGATGCGGACAGTCACTTCATGAACAAAGAAAACAGCTTTAGGTTTTTTCATGTCACAGATTGTTTCAACATTAATTAGTTGCAAAAATTAATTGCAATTATTTTTCAAGCAATTATATTTTCCTTTATAAGTGTGGGGCATTAATACAGTCACTGGACCCTTTATTGGGTACACCGACCTTGTATCTACGCTGTCAGTGCATAGTCAACTTCTTTCTCTACGCTACCTCAGAGGACCCCCCACTGAGCCAGTATTATTTGGGTGGGGGCCATTTTCAGCACAGCAGTGACCCTGACATGGCAGTGTTATGTTAGTGGGTGTGAGTGATGCAGAGTGGTTGCCCAACAAGGCAGATAAACGGACAGTGAGTGTACATAGCGCGCTACAGAAACACTGCTTTGTGCAATCCACTTGTACCACTGTAATACACACTAACATACCCCTATCACGTTAGGGTCACTGCAATACTGAAAATCCAATATTTCCCACTCACTGGTGGTCCAGTAGGGCTCTCGACTATTGATGAACAAGGTAAAAGGGGTCTAACAAACTGCAGAACACAGCCATATGATAAGTGTTCATGATGATACAGACAGTAAGTGTACACACAAGGCAGGGCCACCTAATCAGTTTATGTGCACAAAATTATGACACACCTACATTTTTCAGAATAGAGAACAGACCTGAATGTGACCTGATCTGGCAAAATGAGTCACAGTGACCCAAAATTCAAAATTGAGGTTTTGGGATCATTAAAAAGATGAGAAAAAAAGATGAGAAAATATCTTAAATGGTTGTCAAGTTACAATCATTTGAATTATGGCAGCACAGCACCATTTTCCAACTGAAAAACCGAGAAAATCGCATTGAAAATTTTTGTCACTTTTTTGTTGACAACAAAATTTTACTACAGACATTTAGATACTTAGAAAAATACATTAAATCAGACTGAAGACACATCACTACAGCCAAAGAACTCACTGACCATCTTGATTCAGTCTTGCTGGCAGCAGCAGAGCGCAGATTGGAGACATCTGAGTTTAAGCTTTAGCTATTTTACATTATTTTGACAATGACATTATACCAAACAGCAATCACACAACAGGACACACTTCACTCTAAACAACTTCGATAATGTTGACCCCACATACAAATGTTAAACCCGATCTTTGTGAGGAGCATTGGGCTACACAGAACACTGCTAATCTGTCGAGGGGTAGGCGGACACAAGGCTGTGAACTGAACTGAAAAGGTTTGGTGTACATGATTTTAGCATTTTGATAGGTTTAAAAAGATCAGGGATTGATGTTTTAAAACCATACTTGGACAGCTGAGATCGTGACGTTTCAGAGGAGAGGTAAAACAGAACTTATTTTGGACATTCTTTTGTAAGATATGAGAGCTACATCTCAGATTAAATACACATTTAAGTACATTTCCGCAATTATTTCTACAATGAAACTTGAGATTAATTTTGAAGACCTTTTTTTTCATATAAGAAAAAAGAAAAATCGATATTTTAGTTTTTTTCAACATAATCAGCGTCTCTCAATAAATAGAACGCCGACTTCCGACTCATAATGGCAGATCAGGTCACAAATGTGAAAAATCATATTTGCACTATTTTTTTCATTTATTCCATATTTAGTGCTGGAGTTACCAGGCTATTATTGGTAATTTCACCAAAACTGCATCCGACTCTTTATAAAAGCAATGCAGACTTTACAGACTCAGTGTCACGGTGGCGGAGGCCGAGCCTCCGAGACCGAGAGCTATCGTGGAACAGGGATGAGGCAGGAAGACGTGAATCC
>JBBPDB010000011.1:9248806-9263881 GCA_037974465.1 Brachypetersius altus
CTCAAAAGAACCACAACAGGGATAAACTGAAAACAAAAACAGTGGCGTTAGCCCGCCACTGGCCAGACCGTGACAATGGTATCTTCACTCGACCTGCCTGTTTGGGTTTTCCATCAGGCAAATCTAGTACTTAGCAGTTTTTTGTACCAGCTCTATTACGATTTAAATCACAAAAACACAAGACATCATGCACACACTTGCTGTTATTAAAAATGCCTATAAAAAAATTATATAACCAACACACATGTTTTATTCACTGATAAATTCTTGATTCACTAAAATCATTCCTAATACTATTCCTTCCATGTTCTCCCGTGCTAATGTGTTTGTCAGGTTGAAGATGATGTCAGGGGTTTCTTGAGGGCTCAATAGCTGCATCAACTAACTAAGGTTTAAAATTAATGATGCACCAGGAATCAAATAGCAAATAGACTCAAACTGAGCCAGTACCATGTGATGGAAATGGACTTTAGTCTTTCTTTTGTTTTTTTCTGCTAAAATGACTTGCTCATTAGGGAGCATGGACCTGCTTTTCTATAAAGTCTCCTTAGTTTGAGAATGTATAGAAAGACCTGTACATATCAAATAGAATAGAATCAACAGTGTTATACTATATTATGTACCAAAAGAGCACTAGTTTATCCTTTAATCTTTCTTACACATTCTCTCTCTCTCGTGATGTTTCTACAAGGCCCAGCTTTTCCCATTGGTGTCTTCTTTTGGGTGTGTGCTTGACAGACCTAGAGATGTTGCTTTTGGGCACTGAGAGGAAAACAGGGAATGGAGGGCTAAGCAGTTAGAGGAAGAGCGTGTTGACAGATCATAGTGCTGCTCAGACGGTCTCAGGGGGCAGGGAGCAGGGGTCAAACTAATGACAGAAAGCCTGATGGGCTCGTCTGAACAAAGAGAGGGTGGTCACCATCACTGTGTTTGAGAGAAAGCCTGTATGCATGTGTGTGTGTGTGTGTGTGTGTGTGCGCGCATTCGTGTTTGCATTCTCGTGTTTCTACAGCTTGCAATCAAGGCATCATTTTTTAAATCGCAAACAGTGTCAGGGGAAGGGGGGGAGGCTTTTTAATTAGAAAGTTGGATGTTTTAAGTGTCTCCTCTGCTGGCTTGCCAGATTCTTGTATAACTTTAGCCCTGATGCTGTGTTAAACAAAAAAAAAAGGAAAAATGAAAATACCGTTGCCTCCAGACAGAACTGCAATCAATTTACAATCTGGTATGGTGTAATTATATGCACAGAAGCTTACTTGCTTGAGTAAGAAAGAAACATATTGGAAAGTGCTTAAACGAAACTCTGAGCCTAGAGGTCGCCATGATGCTTCTTTCAGTGCCTGGTTTTCTGAAAATTCATTATCTTCAGTGTGTGAATGTCTGTATTTATAATAGTGCTGCACATTATGAAGTTTGGGGTTCTGTCAAAGTTAAAACAATCTAAAACTCTTCAGCAATTAAGTCAAATATGCCAGTTTACTGTAAATAACCAATATTTGTAGTATAAGAAAACTAATAATAGCAATTTGATTTTTTTCATGTAGTTTTACAGTGAGTAAAATAAAATTGTATTAAAGTAACTGAAATCACAGAGTTATTGAAAGACTTTTTTGATTCTCTTTCATTACTATTCATATTTTGTAACAGTGATGGATGAAATAAAAGCTGTAATGAATTAATATACAGTAAACCCCCAGTTTTATGCGAATCGGGACTTGCGGATCCAGTCACACACTTTTTTTTTTTAGAACGAACGAAATACTGCTTTTTTTTTCTTCTTTTTTCGTGCCAATATATATATATTTTTTTACTCATTTTAGTTCTTCTGGCTCCCCGTGCATGGCCATATGGCTCTCTCTTACTCTCTCTCTCTCTCTGTCTCTCTCTCTGTCGCTCTCTCTTACTCCCTCTCTCGCGCTCTCTCTATATCTGTCTCTCTCTCTAGTTCGTGACTTTTCCAGAGCGTGCGCCTCTCTCTCTCTCTCTCTCTCTCTCTCTCTCTCTCTCTGTATCTCTCTCTCGCGCGCTCTCTGTGCGCATCTCTCTCTCTCGTTCGTGACGTTTCCGGAGCGCACGTCTCTGTCCCTGTCTCTCTCTCTCTCTCTCTGAATCTCTATCTTGCGCTCTCTCTCTGTCTCTCTCGCTCTCGTTCGTGACTTTTCCGGAGCGCACGTCTCTCTCTCTCTCTGTTTATGTATCTCTCTCTCTCGCGCTCTCTTACTCTCTCTGTCTCTCTCATTCGTGACTTTTCTGTATTTAAACCTCGGGTTCATCTTTACATTTTCGTTAAGGGTGATGTATTAAAGTGTTTAAAATGAAATTAAAGTGATCTGGGAGCACATCCGAGGGCATTTTTGGGGTTTTCACTATTAAAATAGACATTTTAAGGCATTTTTTTGACCAAAACACAACACCACGGTTTTTCATTATACGCGGGTGCTCGTGTAACATAACCCTGCGAATAACGGGGACTTACTGTATACCGTATTTGGCAGACACTGATGTGTAAATCATACTAGTAAATGTCCCTCATACTGGTAAACCTAAACTTAAAAGTATAAACTGCTAGTAAACTAGTTCTAGCAGTTCTAACACTCAGGGGAAGTTTGTTCCACTTCTGTGCCAAAGCTGAGAAAAGTCTGGATACTGGTCTTTGACCTTTGAGAAGAGGTGGGTCATGTCGGGCTGTGATTGATGCTCTAAGAGGTGGTCTGATCAGTGCTGATAGGTAAGATGGAGCTGGGCCATTTTCAGCTTTGTAGGTGAGCATTAGAGTTTTAAACTGAATGTGAGCAAACACAGGCCAGTGAAGTACAAGAGCTCTGTTTAGCTGGGATTTAGCTTCAGCTGATTTACTGTCATCCAGGAGCAAATGTCATTCAGACATAATCAATAATAAATATGATTTATTGTAAGTATTTATCTGAGAAAAGTGACCAGTACATTTTTTTCAAAACTTAGACGATAACTCTCCTTCTTCAATAGAATGCAGCAACATTGTGCACGTTCTATTGTATAAAAAGTAAAGGGAGGTAGTATCCACTGAGAAATACATGACACACAACTGCTAAGCCAACAGAAATGTGATTTTCAGAAGGAATAGAAATGTGTAATGATGTATCATCAACAGAGCTATGAAAATTGATCTCCTGTTTCTTTACACTGGGGATCTACACAAGGAGTAGAAACAAAGACCCTAAATCCAAACCCTGTAGGACTCCAATGTTCCCATTTTCTGATTAATGATCATTCAAAAATATTATTCAAACCATTTTAAAACCATTGTAAAGCATTGCTTAGAATTACCTGCAACAAAGTCCCGTCAGTAACATCCACAAATACATTTTACCGAGTTTTCATCTCATAACCTGATCCCAGGTCTTAGCATACAGGTACCAGAGAGGTGCATTGCTATTCTATTAGCAATTTTGAATCATTTAAGTCATCTGTCAGAGCATTTATCCATGTTCCATTGCAAGCCAACTGATCTTTCTTTGTGTGCTTTAGAAGCAGCGTTTAGCCCATTTTCAGTTGGTCTCGGGTCAGTGGGTGACACGTCTCTCATAGAGATCAGTTTACACCTTGAGATGATAAAGGCTTAATAGCTAGAGTTGGCACATAAAATGGCTGACAAAAATAACAGGCATTTACTCAAAGAAGTCTGTCCGCTGCCTACTTAGAGCTTCAGAAACTTATTAAACGCTTCAGCAGATGCTATTAATGGAGGCAACTTGGGAGGTGAAGGGTACAATCTCGATCTGGAATTGAGTCAAGTTAAACTACAAAATGAAAAACGAGAGAGAGAGAGAGAGAGAGAGAGAGAGAGAGCGAGAAAGAGAGTAAGAGAGCAAAAATAGTTCTTCAGGGTCGCCTGCAGATTTCAGGATAATTTAATCAGGAACAGGCAGATAGACTCTTGCTAGGGAAGGAGTTCTGAAGCTCTGAACATTGATTGAACAGCAATACGATGTCAGTTGAACCCCATATGACATCCAGACATGTCATGGAGCACAGGCCATCGGTTATATTCATAACACTCTGTTCATATGATAAATGTGACATCATGTTACAGAAACCTGTCTGAAAAACAGACATACAGTGCAACACTATACTGTGGCTATTGCAACACAACCCTTAAACGTTGGTCACTTTGTAGAAGAAACTTGAAACAAATGTATTTTGATACAAGTCAATGTAAACATAGACATAAGCGAAGAGTTGGTGTTTTCTACTGTGTAAAAAAGGCAACAAGGTGACCTGTGTGAGAATAGTAAGACTTATTTGTACTATTTTGCTCTAGGTTACTGACCCCCCTATATTTTCTTTGCTACTGCTTACATGTTCTGATCACTAGATTAAGATATAATTTTATTTGTATGTATTGTTTGTATGTTTTACTTGTATGTTCTAATCTTTTCACAGATGTAAGAGAGTTTTTCTGTAGTTTCATACTTGTGATTACAACAAATGTGTGTTTTGTTTGTAGAACTATAATAACGTCATGCTTGCATAATATACTGAATAATAGCATCTGGTAGATGTATTTATAGCACAAAGCCATATTGGCATGCTCTTCTAGTATTACTATTTTGGTGCTATCTTGCTGTGCAGTAGCTTTCAGAAATCCCTAAAGGTTCCTTTTAATACTGCCTATGTGTTCTGGACAGTCGTTTTCAGAAAAAGAAGAAACATGTATAATATGTTGTCACAGCAGTTTGAACAACAATTATATCTCCAAACAGTAACTTCAGAAAAGAAAGAAACAAATCTTCTTAACTTTCAATGTAAAATAATGTAATGATATTATTGATTTTGGACTGTTTTTATTGATCCATTCATCGTGAAAATTTGACTCAGCATAAAAGATTCAGCAAGCAAAATAAACCATGAGGAGAGAAATGGACAATATGTTCAATTTCCTTGTGTAGAGATATTTGAGGGTCTCTCTGTTGCTCTACAAGGTTGTACAAGGCTTTGGTTATACAGGAGAGTTTAAAGAGACACGGCCTTTCAAGTGGCATCCTGCTGCTTTCAGTCTTGTTTTTTTTTTATAATTTATGTGTTTTTTTTAAACATCCAAGGCATCACTTAGTCAAATATGTTAGCATTCACCTTTCATCTGCACTCTTTAGCCCGTGTCTGTAATCAAGTGAAGCATTTAAAGAGCACCTCGTTTTCCACAAAGAGTGTCCACAAACAAAATAAGGTGGGATTACTTTGTGCTTCTCGGTCGAAGCTGGGTCCTCAGCCATTTTTTCATCAATGTTTCATTAAGATTCCATTTCCAATTATGCCTAATGCTCACTGGACAAAACCCGAGCAAACAAACAATAAATTAGGCAAAGGTATAATGTTGTGGTGGTGGGCATGCTCCACTGCTCTGCTCCTTTGCTAGCTTGTTTCAAAGGCTGTTTTCGTGTTGTTATTTTTTTTACATGCATATTTCAGGATTCTTGAGTAAAGACAAATGAAGGGGAGATGAGATAAACAAAGCAGCATAAAAAAAGTTTGGTTTAAGCCGTTGTAATAACTATTTTTGCACTTGAAACATAGTTAACTGGCTTTGTTATGCTTCATAAAAATTCATGTCTTGAAGGCCAGGGATCTCCGTATGGACATAAACAGTCTAATTCTAATTTGAAGCTACATATGATAGTCATGAACGTTTAACCAGCAGTCTAACCTGCATACCTTGTAGGAAAGACATCAATGGACCTTGATTTTAGAAACTAGTTGGTATTTTGCTTTTAGGTCCCAGATCATATCGTCTAAACATATGCTAATTCTTATTTGCTGCATTGTTCTCATTGTCTTATTTGGGGCAATAGTGAGATGACAAGGATTTAATTGCTTTACCATAAGAATACTGAGGTAATAGCTAAAGAAAAGCTGTCAGCTGTTGCCGTTGTTAGCTCTGGATGTGGCTGTGGTGGGTCATGGTCTTTAGACTCTGACATAACACATGCATTTTTTTGTTTTAGCACAACACACTCCCATAACTTCAAAATAAAAGTCCCCTTAACAAAAACAAAACAGCGGCCTCCACTGGCTGCTGGCCAAAACCTTACAATTATATATTACAAAACTGCATTTCTGGGGAAGTTCACAATAAATGTACCAATTCACGTCAGATTTGAAGAAGACAAACAAACACAGATTCGGTTGTGTGCCTGTATGCTGATGGTAAGCCAAAAAAGCTTATTTTTATTTATACACTGCTATTTTTTTCTTTTTCTTTGGTAAGTCACTACAACCATCACTGAAGGACCACTTTCTTATTGGTCAGCACAGAGAAAAGATTTTATTGTGTTCTATTGTGCCTTGGGTGCTTTCAACTTGGAGTACCCAGAGTGCTCTGCAGAAAAGACAGACACACCATGCCATGCCTGCACATTGCACAGGTGCCCAGCCTGCAAAAAATGTGCAGAACACATACACCTGTGGTGAGGTAATTGACTAGCAGACTGATTTAGTTAACATGCTAACTATAAGGATATGTCTCTCATTCAATGGCCTAGCTGTTAATAACTGGACCCTAGACACTTAACCATTTCTCTTGGTTCTCTTCATTTGTTTCTCCCCTGTTGAAACCCCACCAACTCTTTTATAGCAGTCTTTTCCTTTTTTTGGTTTGGCACATCTTTGATTTGCCTGAAAAATAACTAGAAAGAACATTGGCTCTACAAAAACCTTCACCAGCAAAGAGTGTTTACAACTGCTAGCGTGAGGCGTGGGTGGCTTCCTTAATGCCATTTGTTCGCAAAATGTGAAATCTCTCTGTGAATTCTACTAGAAAGTACTATTGATATAAATTAACAATTTAACTTTGCTTGATGCATTCACTCATAGCTACCATTTAAAACAAAAAAAGTATGGGCAGTAGGAGTGGTTATCAAAGGTTCGACTTTGAAAATGGGGTGGCAGATGCTTTCCTTGCTCTATGGCACTGGTGCCAGAGAAGATGTTTTAAGCCGACAGTCATTGTGAGTGCTGACTGATTTCAGTCTCGGCTTTTGCACTGCATTACTGCTCCCTGTTCGCGAGATGCTAGCAGCAGACTGTTACTCCATGAAGCACACGCCAAGCCAAGAAATGCAGAACAGCTTATGTGCTAGCGGTCAAACAATAAACACAGTCACACCGGAGGATGCGTCCCGGATCCTGTCAGGAGAAGCTGAAAAGACTGAGGCTTAGAAAAGATGGAAGAAGAAAGCAAAGGGGTGGTGGGGAGGTGGGGATGAGGGACGAAACAAAAAAAAATAATAAAAAAAATAAGGCCTAGCAATGTTCTCATTACTGTCACCTGAAGACGCTCGGTTTGTGGAGGAGAGGCGTGCAAGCTCATGACAGATTCAGGTCCAGAGAAGCGGCGTGTTTTCACCATTATGGCGGAATAGGGAAAGACAGGTGTTGTCAGGAGAGCAGCAGGAACTCTATTCTCCAGTGGGAGGGAGAAAGGAAGAGAGAAAATGCACAAGTGGGATTGGAACGTTCTATTGATCATGCATTTCAATTAAAACAATTTATCTATCTTACATCATGTTGTCCCATACCAAAAAAAAAAAATAAACGATATCCTTCACCCTTTTTGATTTTTTGTGGCAATAAATTATTTTTTTTCTGGATGTTTTCCCAATACCTTTGTTCAGCAACCTTCTGAGTTGCATATTACGGTGGGGAAGCACTCAAACACTTCGAACTCCACAGTTTGAGACCTTTCCAATGAGCCCTCATTTGTATTTTTAGACCTAGTAGATCAGATTTTATTCTCTGAAAACCGGTTTGCAATCACACTTCCAGTTTTCTCACGGAAATGCATCTAGTTAATTTTTGCTAGTCTCACTTTAAAAAAAAAAAAAGCTCTGAGGCGTGAAGATAATACGCATTGTCCCTCCACTGCACCACATCACTGTTATGAAACCCAGTGCAGATTACAAATTCCTTAAATAATGTCAAGAACCTTTTGTAACAAAGTCCTCGACTTTCAAGTTTGTGTCAACCTGTACACATTTAGCAGGCTCCTCCTGACTCCTTTATTCTCAGTTCCTCTCTTTGTTTCGTCACGCACATTTGCATCAAGGAATGATAGAGAAGCTGACCTAACTCAAAAACCAGAGATGTTGATCAAATTTGGTACTTTTGGTCTGGGAGAAAATTGGATTAAGTTAGTAACCTGTTGTGAGAACATCAGTGTCAAAGTTACAGTCCGGATATTCACCCTCTCCCTGAACCCATTCCACAAACCCAGTGCATTTCTCCACAAAGACAGTTGGGTACTAGTTCTGATTATTGAACACATGACTGTGTTGCTCTGATATAAGTAGCACCTGACTCACCTGTGAACTTGTCCATGATTTACTCCTCCATGTGAAGCATGTTGTCTATTTTCTGTTTTGATGTTCCAGATTTTGATTGTCTTGCTCGTTTCTCTTGACCCTGTTTCTTTCCTTGCCCTGTTCACTCTGTTTGCTTGTTGGATTGTCTTACTGGCTTTTGACCACTTTTGCTCAGACTCTGTGATCCAGTTCTCTTGTATGTCAATTTGAATTTGTTTGGCTGTCGACATGCCTTCTGGTCAGTGTACTGGTCTCAATTGTCAGTGAGGTCTCAGACCCCTGCGGTCCCCTGTTTTTCTTACTGTATGTGGTATATAGCCGCGTCACTATTGTTTTATACACTGTTGACCACACTTGATTAAAAAAATGTGTGGGAAAAATTTTAAGTAATGTTAAGAGCACGGTGTGTCTGTGTATCTGTGTTTCATCCCATTAGAAACTGAATCAGGAGTGAAGCTGCTGGAATACAGCACAGAGAAAAAGTTGCTCTACAAACACTACTGCACAAACACATTTGGAGGCATTTCTTATTTTTTACATAGCTCACACACACACACACACACGCACTCACGCACACACACACACACACACACAAACACACACACACACACACACACACACACACACACTGCCACAAATTGTACAAACAGTGAACAGGAAAAAGTGGTCTCTTTTCCCTGACTGTATATGGTGTATACTGTATATAATGGGGTCTCAGACCTAATTGACAATTGATACCATTGCATTGACCACACTATGTAACATCAGTAACCTCTAAAAATAGTGATCAATACAATAAAATGCTATTCCAATCTACATACTGGTGCATTTAGTGTTCCTGTATCAAATCCCGATGACTGTGTAATTATGTAATGCTAGTGTTAGTATTGTGCCTGTGTGTCTTAGTCTTAGAACCTTGTGCTTGTGTTTTGACAGTGGTTCGCAATGCTCACACATTTTTTACATTTTTTACAAGCTTTAACATTTCTAAAACCAAGGTTGGGGGAGTTCATTTAAATTTAATTCCAATACAATTACCAATTACCTGGTGAAAAAGTAAGTCACTAAACTAATCCCAATGAAGTCAGATAGCTATACAATATTAAACTAATGTGACTTGATGATGTTCCATTACTTTTTGTTAATGTCAAATTTGCAAATAAAGACAAAAGAAATATCAATATGATTACTTTTTCCATCTTTCCCAAAGAATGCATTATTTTCACTAGAGGCTATGGCAGTGAATAAGCAAGTGAATGATTAACTATCGGTTCACTTCATACCTCAAGACAGGACGTTAAACAGTATGCATGTGCATTTTATTTGAAAACATATTTAAATGTTTTTATCCTGCTGCTAATGGTCATTTTAACAAATGTATCTGTTATTATATCTTTTTTTTCCTGTAACAATAGTGGAATACAGTTACTCTTTTTGTATCTTAGTTATGTAGTGGTGCTCCATGTATTCCTAAGTCTGCTAAAGCAAGACAATAAACCCAATCAAAAAGGCAGAATCTGACTTTTAGGTCTTGCCCTTAACCAAAATCTAAATGTTAACCTCATTTGATGGGGCATGCTGATGCATTATCCTTGTAGTCAGAGCACACGTCCCCTCTGTAAAGATACTGACCACATCTACAAGAGCAAGGCCAGAGGTTTCCTAAGTACATGACCCTGGGTGCTACCCTCTGAGCGCGAGATAAGAAAGGCTGCATGCAATAATGAGGCATGGACAACACCATTTATTGAATGTTAAAAAAAGGAAATATGTGTGGATTTCACACATTTCAGACACACAAACTTTTAAAAGTCTGCTACTGACAAGACAGTGCCACAAAGACAGCAAACATTGCAAATATGCAGTCACACACAGGTTGTTTTCTACTGTATCATTTTTCCATTATTATTATTAGTGACACTCTCTGTTCACTGGCTCACAAGAAGCCTCAAACAAATGATCAGTATGACGAGCATAATTATCTTGCGACAAATTATCTTAACATTATAACAGTTTTTATCAGTTTTTATCTGTCTCTCATTATAAATAATAACATATTTAATAACTTTTTTGAATTGATATACTTATCATGGCGCATGGAGTGTTCGAGAAAGGGAAACACTCAGAGGAGGTACTCTTGAGGCTTTATTTTGTATCAGCAAAAGCAGGATGTGAAAACCAAGCGAGCGTTGAAGTCAGCGTGAATAAACTTAAGCAGAAGAATGTAAACAGTCAGAGCAACCCAGTGCTGGGTGGAAAGCAGCTTCAGTTAAACGGATGAACAGAAGGAGTCAAGAGCTAAAGCATCGACTATAATGCCACTTTCGGCAGCTCGGTGGAAAGAAAACAGAAACAGCTTCTTCTGCAGCTTCAAGGCAAACAGAAAAACAATTTGAAATACCTTTATGAAGGCCACCGTGGAGAGGGAAGGCCCAAGGACTGCCAGGTCCAGCCGTGTAGTTCCACCTGGTCCGTGTTGAAGAGATTTCCGTAAATCCTAGAAGATGTCAGGTTCACCTGCTTAGGTCAACTTGGTCAGTGTCTTCAACATCAAAGAGAAACTGCTAGGCATACAATCTCCAGTACAGGGGGTCCAACAGTCTCGACATACGACCTTTCGAGTTTAAAAGGCTCACTCCCATGTGGGCTAACTAGTCTGTATGCACGCGGTGGAAGAATACGCAGCAACGTAGCGTATGAGTGAGGGAGTTTTCTGTTTACTTTTTTTGTAACTTAGTTGTGTTTTTATAACTTTACAGCTGTGTTAGGATAGGTAAGTGACTTAGGATAGGGTGTGTTCGATTTGGGTTACATCACTGTTGAAGGAACGGATCTGTGGCATACCTCGAGGACCCCCTGTATTCTGGACACCAAACTAGATTGCGGATCAGGTTGAGTATATGTAGAGAAGGAAAGAGATGCAGAAGAGGTGTAAATAATCTGGTAGATGGGTGAAATCAAACTGTGAGTCAAAACAGGGGAAGCAGGAGGTGTCAGGCTTAGAGGTGTGGCCTGTTAGTTTTCTGTTAGTTAAATAAATACTAAACTTTTTACTAATGAACTACTACTACTGCTACTACTACTGCTACTACTACTACTACTAATAATAATAATATTAATGTGCAAACTGCTTGTGATAACCTGTGACCTGTGGCATTATTTTTTGATTGAAGATAACATTACATTTTTTTTTTTTAAATGGGGAATTTTCATCAGCCATTTTTCACCCATATTATATAAGGTGCAGGTAATTCTGGAGGGCACTGTACTGGGATTCCTTATGGCAAGCATCATTTTAAATACCTGTCCCCATCTCCATCCGTCTGCTAAGGTGACCAGTTTTTATCAGGGTGACACAGATTAAATGAGGGAAAATGGAGGGTTTGAAATATGAACAAATCTTCCTTTAAATAGAACATGACATGTCTGTGATTGTAATTTCTATGTAGAAGTCATTTGGAATGGGGGTGGGAGGAAATGTCCACAGTGATGGGGAATTTGAATGCAGGATGTATTTAAAGCACACTTTCTCCTCTCAGTCATCTCTCTGCCTACAGTGATGTATTTCAAACACCCATGTCATATTACTGGTTGTTCAAAAGTGAATACACAAAATCAAGCCGTGGGTGACAGAAGTAATATGAATAATATGAAAATAACACTATGAAGATGACTGTTATCAGAGCATAACACTATAAAGCAAAGATGACTGTAATAAGCGGAAAAAAGCATCATAAAGAATACGGTAATAAGAGAAAATAAAGATGACTGTAATAAGAAAATAACACTATAAACATGACTGTAATTAGGAAATAACACTATAAGCAAGGCTGTAATAAGAGAATAACACTATAAACATGACTGTAATTAGGAAATAACAATATAAGCAAGACTGTAATAAGAGAATAACACTATAAACATGACTGTAATTATGAAATTAAACAGTATAAACATGACTGTAATTATGAAATTAAACACTATAAACATGACTGTAATTATGAAAATAACACTATAAACATGACTGTAATAAGAGAATAAGACTGTAAAGATAAGCAACAATAAAAGGTGGAAGTGTAGAGACTGCACCACTAAGGACCAATAGACTAAGGTCTGTAGATAATAGTAGTAGTGTCAGATGTAATTAGTGGCAACAGCTTACGCTGAGGTCTGTGTGACTCATTGTTAATTTAAGGCCAGTCTTTGATAAAGGTAACTTATCCTTGAGTATTTTCTATAAGATCCAGTACATGCATCACAACCCCCACCCTCCCCCCCTGCCTCCCCAATAATTATGGTCACAATTAATTCACAAATAATGCTGCCTGAATGAACAAATTAACATAATGTTACATCTACAGTAAAACGTAAAACAATAGTCATATTGGCCCCACATCACAGTGAACGCTGTGCCATATGGACTATTAAAGCAGACTATGTGAATTTCTGCACCTCAAATATATCTCTTTAATGAAATCAAACGGGTCTAACTCAATTTTACATTAAGGGATTTCACGTCTGTTGGTCTCTGATAGCTTAAAAAGGACAGAATGTTTTTGAAGTCGTTCTTCAAAGAGTCATTTCCAAAATACAAGTGCACGTCATTTTCAAAGTCGAATGAACTTTTCTTTTTCTTTAGAAATGGCTCCAGGAGGAAGTCTGTTATTCTGCATCTCCCTTCTGCCTCCATCCATTCATTTATTATTAGTGTTAATCACTGGTTTTGTTCTGAGGAGGTTTCTTAACTGCTCGCTGTCTCTTAAAGGTCCAAAAAAAGTTGATGTGTGAGTTTAAAATTCTTTAATGTGCGGCACGTGAAAGTGACCATTTGTCATACATGAACACACCACAGCACGAAATTCAACCTCTGTATTTAACGGGAGCAGTGTGTGGGGACGGTACCTTGCTCAGGGTACCTCAGCAGTGCCTAGCGGTCTTGGGACTCGAGCCTGGTCGCAGGGTGAATGCCCTAACCACTAGGCTACCAGCTGCCCTACAATGTAGGTGTATGAAAGCCACCTATTGGTGAAACCATAAATCCAGCTGTACGACAGTGATCCATGTGAACGTTTGAGTGGATTTGGTTATGGTAAAAAAAAAAAAAGGATGGTGCATAAGGACGTTCATTATAGCAGCTGTAACAGATGCTGGGCCCATTTCCTTCTGGAAACCTATGCATCAGTAGCCACCTCTCTGGACCACATGCACGCACACACACCCACCCACACCTCATTGAGAATGACCGCTGAAAAGTGTCTCTGATGACTACCATTAACATGCCAAAAGACAGATGTTAATGGCTGGTTTGCCTGTGCTGGCATTTCCTAGCATGTTATTACCAGAGTCCAGATGTCAGAGGAAGAGAGCACTTCTATATCTCACTTCTCTCTCTCTCTCTCTCTCTCTCTCTCTCTCTCTCTCTCTCTCTCTCTCTCTGTTTCTCTGTTTTGTGTGTTGGCCGCAGCACCAGCCTGTCATTTGCCCTGCTGCTCCTTTGCTGTAATGGCACGTAGGCAGACACCAGGGACCGCATAAGCACTTCTCCACTGAGCATTTCCACAGCATCCCAGATCTTTATCCACTGTTTTAGTAAATTACTTTTTTCCCTGGTGGTGTGATGGTTGTAGTGGTGGTGGTGGAGGAAGCAGTGTATGTGTATGTGTGTACATGTGTGTGAGTGGGTGTTTTTATGTGTGGATGCACTTCTTTGCTCTCAGAGTGCTTTGTTTATCTTGCCAAGCATCTCACCATCATAGAGGACATAGTTGCTCTCTATCATTTCTGTGCAGCTAATATGTGAAGGGAGTATTGCAGTACATGGCAAGTGAGAACAACTTCAGTTGGCTTGCTTCATAGACTAATTACTGTATATGAATTAGCTGACTATTCTACATTAGAGCAAAATTGTAGCTATAGCACCTGCCCCACAGTTCTTAGAATTCTTGACTTTCAGTTTAACCTGCTGTACATTATGCACTACTTACCACTTAGCATTTGTTGAATAGGTCTTGTTCATGCCACCAAAAAATGAAGGAGTGCTGTGGTGTCTGGCACCAATTAGTTGGCAGCAGAACCTGGTGGCGCCATCACTGATTGGACCAGTTCATCCAGCATGTCCCACAGATGCTCTATCAAATTGAGATCTAAGAAATTTGGAGGTCAAGTCAACACTTCACGGTAACTCTTGTCATGTTGATCAAACTGAAGCTGAACAAGTTTTTGCAGTGTGGCCATATGAGCTACCCTGCTCAAAGAGGCCATTAAGGAATATTGTTGCCATGAAGTAGTTTACGTGGTTTGCAGCAATGTTTAGGCATGTGGTTTGTGTCAATGTGACATCCACATGAATGCCAGCACCCAAGGTTTCCCAGCATCACCAAAACACACTGGCTCAGAGCACACACACCTGGCCGTCTACTTGATGCACAATATGCAGTCCCATACACACCAGGCTTTGATGCACTGTGTATTCATTTGTCCTACAGTAGTAGTTCTCTGGTGCCAGAAGGGCTGCACTCCCTATGTGCATCAGCGTGTCTTGGACTCCCATGTTAATGTGCATTATTACTGGTTTTGTCAGTGCCTGTCACTCCATTGCATGCCTTTTCATTTACAGTACAGTATATATATATATATATGTATAGTAGCAGTGGGCCGTTAACGCTAGACTCTTATCGAGCGATAAAAAAAATATCGCCGTTAATCTATTCACAAAGTTGGGTTGGGAGCTGGGTCTATACTA
>JBBPDB010000011.1:9263981-9276831 GCA_037974465.1 Brachypetersius altus
GTGTGTGTGTGTGTGTGTGTGTGTGTGTGTGTGTGTGTGTGTGTGTGTGTGTGTGTGTGTGAGAGAGAGAGAGAGAATCTAGATGTGAAGCTACAAGTCATCCAGCCCTGGTTCAATTTTGCTTTTATTTGCACTACAAAAAGCACATAGTTTCATGACCAATAGATGAATAGAAGCTATTCAAAATTACTTTTATAAAATTAATGTAAAATTCTGTTATGTTAGCATTTGCTAAAGTATTTGTCCATTTCACAGATAGAAATGTTAGTTACAGCAGTGACAAATTATTATGTTACAGTTTTTTCAAGAGCTCAATGCTAGTTTTCAATAGACTTACCCCTCAAAATCACAGATGGTTGTTGACTTCCTGATAAAACATTGTTAGTGTAAAGCCATTTCCTTTAACAACTGCATCATTTAATGCTTTGATACGGATCAGCATTGTCCTTGTTGTGGGAGACGTGCACGTGTATATTGGCCTTCTGTATTGCGGCATCTACTGCAGTGACTGCTGGGCTTTCTGATTCTCGCTCTACGCTGCCAAAGCCCGTTGCCCAGCCCAATCTGCAGTACTGTGCCTTGAGGGAGAGATTCGCCACCCTTTTGCCCAGGTCTTTATGGAGGCAAATACTGCAGTCATTTAGCAGGTGTAGTACATTACACATCTGCTCAGCTGAGAGAAAATCATAGAAGAGGCCCAGCACCGATGCTATTAGGATACACCAGTATACCTAATCATTCACGTTTACAGGGTTTGAATTCCTCCCTGTGGTGTTCTTATGCTCAATGAGAGAGAGCGAGAGGGAGGTGGGCAGAGAGAGATGGAGGGTAAAACAGAGTGAAAAGCCTGGTTTGTAAAACCTGTATGCCTTTGGGGTAGCCGTATTATCCCCATTTAAAGACTGGCTGGGCAGAATAAGAATTAGCTAGAACATCAAAATATGTATAAAAGCGAACATGTTTTCACACACTAAACTACGATCCATAAACCTTTAAAGAAAAAAAAAATTGCATTTACGTATAGGATATAAATAAAACAGCAGCATGAGAAAACAATTTTAACCTTACATTTCCCAGATGCTTTCACATCCACTGTGACAGATGGAAAATGTCTGTGACCCCTCCCCCACGCATACACTCACAAAACAAATCTTCAATACACAAAGAACTGACTAGGCTGATCTGTATCTAGATCTTCCAAATGCATTAAATGAGACTTTTATTAGTTTTAGTTTGTAAACATTCAATTATGTTCTTTGTGCCTTTTCTGCTTGTTAGTTTTTTCTTTTTCTTCTTTTTTTCCCATATGTGACGTCATTGTAGTCTCTGCTCCCCTTATGGCTATGCCTGGTAATAGCAAAGGTATAGTAAAAATCTGACATTAATTGAAAAGTGCTCCATGGTTTTATCCTACCATGTGGTTTTGGCCAAAATAATAATTTACACTTGCCTTCCACTGAACCAGTGCTGTCATTGGGGTTGTACCTTTAAGGCCTTTATTTAAGTAACATTACCATTGTACTATATTTCTCTACAGTTATGTTTTAAGCTACATTAACTCCAGGCTCTCCATGCTTTTTAAAATGGGTTTTCTACATAAAAAAGGCATAAAATGCTTTTTTCCTCAGGGGACGTCAATATAGAGTATATAAAACTCAGTATATATAATACACTTGGAGCTTAAAAAACATGTTAAAGGTGCATTTACATCATTTCCACTGTGGTGGATCCCCCAGGGGACCCTCAGTACCCTTAGTCAGGGAATGTGATTATTTCATATGCAGTTATACTTATTTCAAGTTTCACAGACATACATCCTGTCTGGAAACATGTAACCTTTTAATGTCCCAAATTAAAGGTATATTCACAATGTGGTCACATGTATTGGCATGTTGACATTGCAGTGACATTGCATTCAAAAGCATAGACTTTAATATAGAGTTGGTCCCTCTTTGCAGCTAGAACAGCCTCCACTCTTCTTGGAAGGTTTTCCGTTTTAGAGTGTTTCTGTGGGAATTTGTGCCCATTCATTCTGTAGAGCATTTATGAGGTCAGACACTGAGGTTGGACAAGAAGGTCTGGCTCGCAGTCTCCCCAAAAGTTGGAAGCATGCCAGTGTCTAAAATGTCTTGGTATTCTGAAGCATTAAGGTGGAAAAAATGATGATTCTATAAAACCATTTAAGGCAAACAATTAGACCTTATTGATCATTCTCTTGAGGGTACATGTACATTGTTGTTATACTAGAGATTACATTTCACCAGGACAGTATCCCGAACGGTGTAGGAAATTTCACTGAAACCTAATGTTTTTAGGCTGGCTGATATTTTCGCCAGCTTTCTAAAAAGCCTGTTCAATCTTGCGGTAGTTGGTGTAAAAGAATGCTTTTGTGAGTGAGCATGGTTGGCCCTATTATTTCTCACTTGTAACTTGTAAAAACAGGTAGAAATTGTATTAAAGAGTGGTCTCTAAGCATTCAAGTGATTCCATATTTTATGCTTTCAGGTAGAAAAAGAGATGTTGCGAATTTGATGAAGTGTGATTGTTGTGTGTATGGTCTTGTAAGAAGCACTTTTTTTCCATTTCTTGACAACGACATGCATAAAAACTCAAAAGTACAAATTTAAGACTGTTGAGTGTTTGTTCAATGTGAATGGAATGTAATGTCATTCATTAAAAGTAAATGATACTCACTATATAACTCTGTAGGTTTCCACACAATTACATATGAAATGTACATAAATTCATACATGAATGATAAAGTAAAACAAAAATAATTATTTAATTACATTATTACTATAACGTCTTGACAATTTGGGAGATTCTCCATAGAGCAGTCTTCAATGGCTTGCCTGCCCATGGCCACAGCCAACACTCAAATACCTTCAAACTTACCACTTTGGCTGGGTAGAACTGAAACAGTTTGTAGAGAACAGAGAGGAGAATGAGCTTAGACTTTACATCAGTGACATCAGAGTGATGCTTTAACCCACACCTCTGACTGCGCCTTTGGCAATGTGCAGTTGTGGTCTTTCCAACACACACAGATGTGCAGAAACACACTTCTATAAATGTTCTGTAGAATGGAAAACATAACATTTTGAAAGTGCTCGGCTGCATGCCTCAAGCAAAAAGTGTTGAGTTGTTAATACTTTGACTTTTCCAATTTGCCCTCATGGAAAATTATGTCAGGAATTGACAAAGGCAGGTTAGGTCAGCTTTCTGTTTAACAAACAGATCTTTATCCTCTGGGGCTGAAAAAAACAATCAATTTTGAACTTCTTGTTTGTTTGATTGATTCTTAAATGTTTTTTGGTGAACGCACTCATTAGTGGAACATGTAATTAGAGTTGAGAAATCAAGCAGTTTTCAGTATTCAATACCAAGAGCCTTCTCAAAAACGTATTCAGAGATCAGCTTAAAAAACATAGTATGGCAGCATGCACTTTAGAGCAGTAATGTACTGTTAACACCACGAGGAGTTCATCCATATTCGGCATATGATGTTTAGAATTAATTATCACTGACAGACACAAACACACAAAATTTCACACATTTAATAGAAGGGAGAAAAACTTGTATCTTAATGCAATGGCATTTTTTCCCCTTTTTTCCCTCTCGGGCTATTTCTATTGGTCAATTCATTTTAAAATGTTCACACAACGTAAAGGACAGCTGGTGTTTTCAGATGGTGTAAAAAAAAAAAAGTTCTGACAAGACACTGACACCAGAATTCATTAGTTAGCTAGCTGACGGACACATACATGTATACAGAAACGAGGCGTCAACAATCTTTAGACAGAAATGTGAGTTAGCATCCTCTCTCTTTCTTTCACTCCTTCTGCCTCGCTCGCTCACCTAAAGTGTGGTGTAGGTTCAATGGGGAAGCTGAGGCAAAAATCTGGAATGAGCAGAGGCAGTCAAAACAATGCGATCTGCCCAAACCCCTATAATCGCATGCTATGGCAGATGGCACAGTGTAACCTATGGCCCTGACAGATTGCTGTCTCTCCTTATCCCTCCAGTTCTAGCTCTCTGTCCAATAGAGAACGTGTGAGAGAGGGAGTGTGGTAGCGAGTATTATACATCCAAATGGGAGAAGTTAAACTAGTAGCCAAAGAACATCATGACTGCGGGCAGGTATGTGTCTACGAGTCCAAAATCATTTAAAAAAGAGAGAGAAGAGAAAAAGACACAAAAAAAGAGAGACAAAACTCACAAAGACAAACTGCATTCCATCAAAGGCGAAGCAGCATTCAAACATAATTCTGCCGCAACATCCAGAAGTAGGAAAAGCAAAACAATCCCTGTTAGCAAGCTGCTAATTATGAATGGGCTCCTGTGATGGCTTGTCATCTATAATTCAGTGGCTAGAGGAAGTGACTGGCTTTAATTAGCCGTGCAGCGCAGTAGTCTAACCTTGCAGCTCCTTCTACAGTGACGAGGAGGCTGCTTTTGGGCCAACATGACACTACTGGCATTTCGGCTCCAGTTGGAAATGACCAATTATGAACAATGACGCAACAGCTCCTGCTTGAATTGAGATTTTATTTAGTTAAGCTTGGGAAGGCCTTGCTGTGGTTGGAAAACGTGAGAACAGGGATTTGCTGATAATGCACTTCGTTTTAGAACAGTGTACAGAGTGCGGACAGAACGGTACTATTGTTTGTAAGTTCATATATAAAAAAAACTAGCATTTTCTCCAAAAGTCTGCAAGTCCATGAACCATGGAAATTAAGTACCAAAAGTGAAAGAAAACACATGCAAAAGTCCATATTTTCTCACAGTCTGTATGATTTTCTCATCCAACATGGCCCTCGAATGTCAGCCAACTTCCCCATGCTAGCTAGCAGAGTTTCTGGATTTGTTCCACATGGGACTGTAGCAATGCTTAGAAATCAGCTTGTGGAATTAGTAGAGGTGTGTGTGTGTATTTACTATGTGCTTGGTGTGTGTACTGCGATGGAGTGTTCGAGCCCGTTGTCTTGCATTCGAATGTGTGAGATGGACTTGAATGAGGTGCTCTGTGTTGTTCTAATGATTCATGCCCACTCCTAACAATTAAACCAAAATTGTTCCTGGAATATATTCTAATGATGCACACATTATCGATTCTGCACACACACACACACACTCCTGTACACTAAAACTGTTCCTACATGGGTCTTTAAAATGGCTGTTAATTGGATTTAATCCTATTGGGAATGCTTTGACACGGAGTGGTTTCAATGAGATCTGTATGTCTGTGGTCTAACTATCATCATTTTTTGAATGAACAACTTTCTACAATTGGCCAAAACTGGAGCTCACACACTTATGATAGTCCATTGTGTTGTTACTGTTATTGAATATGGTGGCTGAAAACATGCTCTGTGTGTTAAAACTGAGGTATGTATGCAAATCACATGTCGATTCAGGATATTTGTGGCATTTTGAAGAAGAAATACAATTTAAAATGTTGTCCGTTACAAATGTATCAGTCAGATTCCATGAAAACAATGGAATCTGTTGGGTGCAGTTGGGTGGCCTAGTGGTTAAGGCATCCGCCCTGTGACCAGAAAGGGTTCGATCCCCAAGACTGCTAGGCACCGCTGAGGTACCCTGAGCAAGGTACCGTCCCCACACACTGCTCCCCGGGCGCCGTGTTCCTGGCTGCCCCCTGCTTCACTTGGTGAATGGGTTAAATGCAGAAGTTGAATTTCGTGCTGTTCACACTGTGTGCTGTGGTGTGTTCACGTATGACAAATGGTCACTTTCACTTCACAAAATCAATAATGTTCATTTCTGAGTCCCCTGTTGTAGATGCTCACTTTTATTTAAGCTAAATGCCTGTTAAGTTCAAGATAATAGATTCTATTAAATCTTACCCTTAAATTTATGCAAAAGCCTGAATCTAATCCTGTGACTCTAATTCTACCTGGAGTTTCCAGGTGAGGAAGAAGAGGGTAAGTATTCTTACACAGCATTTTAGGATCCATTATAATGAGAGTCTCTAATATTGATCCAAGGATTCTTTTATACATCTTCTCAAATGTCTTCAACACACTGGCCTTTCATCTCTTTCTCCAAATTTATCCTCATTTTCCTTTTCATTTTCCTGGATGACTTTTCCCGCTGATGGATAAGAAAGATGTTTTTGGAAGTGAGATGTTTAGAAATAGGAATATGAATGAACCTATTAACATCACTAAAGAGAAAATCTGCACTCTTAATTAACGGAGTAATGACGACGGGAAAAAAAGCTTCATTTCTGTCCGCCTGCCATGGAGGACCTAATACACACATAATAAAGCTGTCCCCTCCTCCGACTCCATTGTCACTCACTGTTCAACTCTAATTGGATTTTGATAATGAGTCACATTACATCAAGAGGATGGTTCCTGATTCCAATTTAGTTCTGCTCAAATGGCTTCTTACTCTTAGCTTTCTAATAGTTCTGCCTCGAATTCAGTCAACTTCAGACTGGTCTGCATGAAGGGTTATCTCTTTTATTGTGATGTTCCGCAATGGAGACCGGGGTATCCGGGGTGTCACCTGATCTCTTTTTTATTCTTCACACAACGTCCACTCTTACATTTCCAGACCATCAAGCCCATTAGCTAACTTATTTTACTATTTGTGCAGTAGAAGCATTCACATTATTTCAGCTATTTATCACTTACTGTGCATTAGTCCTTACAAAACCGCAACAGATGACTTCCTTGTTTCATCCCCTTAACAGTCGCATGCCTTGTTTAAGGAAAAGAAAACAAAACCAAAAAAAAACAAACACACTCTCAGGTTGACAAAACAGGTTGCACACATACGATTAAATAATGAATGCACACAAGAATTGAGCATCGGTCCATGCATCACATGTACGGAGCATGAGTTGGAGCCGAGGGAAGGACAAAAATCAATAGGAATTCCAGTTCGTTCATAAATGTGCAGCATTATCAGGCAGGCAGCTGAAGTAATGCATTACTGTTCAAGGATGATTTAGCAACATCAACAACATCAATCATTTCTGTCTCTATGTTTTCCACCCGGCACCACAATTCCATCATCTACAGATGCATCAAACAAGGGTGAATCATGTGAAAACAGAGGATAAAGGAGTTTATCAACATATTGACTGCTTTGGCAGGGAGAACAAGGAAGCATGTGTGAAATGAAGAGAGGATTAATACTCGACATGCTATTTTGCAGATATTGTTTTCAAACCAAGGCATGTTTTATGCTCTGTTCTGGTTGTTTTTTTGTGCAGAGAGTTCTGGCATGTCAGGTTTATTCATTAATGTGTTGTGAGTGCATTTATGTGCTTACCAGTCAAATCAAAAGTTTACATTTACAGCATTTAGCAGACGCTTTTATCCAAAGCAATGCCTGTTACCTAACTACAGGGGACAGTCTCCCTAGAGCAACTTGGGGTTAGGTTCTTGCTGAGGAACCCAGTGGTGGTCAAACTCATGACCCCAGTATCCTAACGACTAGGCCACAGCTGCCCCAAGTTCATGGCCTTAATTACTATTATTAATTATGAAAACATTTTACTACAGTGTTTTTCTTTGTAGCACCACACTATGTTTATTAGTTAGTAGTAGTAGTTAACCTGTGCCTACACATATCCAGAAATAAGCTTAGCTCTGCTTAAGGTTTCACACAAGATTTATTGTTGTTTTGTTATATGATTTAGAATAAACAAGCGAGTAGTTAGTCTAATTATAGATAGCCAATTAGCTACCACTATCTGTTGCTTAGCAACAAAGAACCCCTCACAAGGGAAAAAACTCAGCTTATTTACACATTTAGAAAAGTGTAGCATGAACCTACCCCCAACCCTCCCACACCCCATAACATTGCATTTACACATTGCTCCACTCCTCAAAGGAGAATCTGTTGCTGTTGGTGGAATTTCCTATTTCTGCTTTATTGAAAGCTATAAAGCAACAATGATACAAGCTTATTTAAAAATTTGGAAAAATTCTATCTAATCCAACTATAGTCATGTAGTCTCAAACAGGCAATGTTTAGGTTCAGGAACAGGTGCTCTACCTGCTCCGCCACTAGGGGAGTGACTCTTACCAAGACATTTATGGGTACAGCGGAATGGGTAGCAGCATTCACGATTATTTTTCATTAAACCACAGCAAACAATAATACACTTTTTTATCTAAACCTGAGCTTTAGTGTCCTGAAGTCTGTTTTAGGAGCGTGCGTACACATGACATCACTGACTATCTCTCAGATATTTCTCTGACCATTCTCTCTCTTAATGTACCACAAAGTTCTCTTGACCATTTTTTAAATTATCAGTACTCAGCCCCTGATCATCCAATCACAAAGTTTTATGCAAGCGCACTGTAACAGATATTAATGGACGTTTTGATGCTAGAGTGTTTCCGAAATTCAGGATAGACTCCAACAAGCAGCACCACCTATTTTGGCTATAAAAAGAAAACTTTTTTATAGAAGAACAATAGTGTGACACAATCACACAAACAAATCCTTTGTAGTTAATTCTTGCCTGAAGTTCAGATGTAGGACATCTTTCTTGGTGATGCGTTGTTAGCAATGCTGACGATTTCAGGCCATGTTTGTTCCAGGGGTCTTTTCTCTGTTTTTCTAGGATTCCAGAGGGTTAAAAGGGAGTTCCAGTCAGACTTGGCAGTCAAAAATGCTCCACATTTTGACCCTCAAATAAACTCCATAGATTCTTTTTGAACTCTCAGAACTAATCTGTGACTTTTTTTTATAGCAATACACTGTGTACAATGTGGGTGTTAATGGATAGACCATTGCTAAGACAGAATGAAAGAGAGAAAACTACCAAATAAAATGTAATTATTCTAATCATGTTTCTCCACTCGAGTGCATTGACATTCTTCACAGCACAGTTTTAAAATTTTATTTATTACATTATTTTTGTATGGGTGGTTTGTTTTGGGCCATCACCACAGATGGACAAACAGAATCAAAATGTATTATTCAATGTTGGAATTTCACACAAGCCTACAAAAATACTACTAGTAGTACTACTACTACTACTAATAATAATAATAATAATTACAAACGTACAACAATAATAACTATTATTATTATTATTATTATTATTATTATTATTATTATTATTATTATTATTATTATTGTTGTTATTATTATTAATATTATTATTATTATTATTTCATGGTAGGCTTGCTAAGATTTTGAAAAGACACCTTTTTACACTCTAGGTAGCAAAGGAAAAGAGATCAATTTAAGTAAAGGATACTGGGTTGAGGCTTTCTGACTTCAGAGAACATTACAGGTAAAAGAAAGACAGTGGGAGGAGAAAGAGAGACAGGAGGAAAAAGAGGAGATGGTGCTGGAGAGCATGGAGGGCGAATGGTGGGAAGTGTTCCATCTTTCATGAGTGTCTCGCTGGGTGAGGTCTGAAGCCTCAACACACACTCCATTTCAAACCACACTTTTCAATCTTTCTATCTATATCTGTCTCTCTGTCTATATATCATTCTCTCTCTGTTGCTCACTTTCTCTGTTCCATCATCTTTAAAGTCCCTCAACATCTGCACACACAGACACAAGCATGAACATATCTGTAACAGAAATCATTCATGAAAACAAGCCTTGAAATAAACATCTGATATAATGTTTAAACATGTACTGGGACTGAGTTTTGAGCTAGGTTTGAGCTAGACCCCCTACTCCTAGTGAAGGGCAGTCTTAATGTTTTAGCAGACTTTTGGACACTTTGGACAAGACCATACTTTGTAAACACAGTTTAGGAAAGAACCTTATCTATTCCAGGATGCCTGTGCCCCAGTGCACAAAGCAAGCTTCATAAAGACATGGCTGGAGGAGTTTGGTGTGGAAGAACTTGACTGGCCCACACAGAGCCCTGACCTCAACCCCATCCAACACCTTTGGGATCCAACAACTGGAACAACTCTATCTCCATGTTAAATTTGAATGCAATACCATTGGCATTCCCGTTTGGTGTAATAGTCAGGTGTCCCAATACTTTTGCCTCTATAGTGTCCATATATTGAAAGAGAGATGCTGTTCATTATTATTGTTTTTCACAAATCCGGGTTCATTTAAATATGGATTAGATAAATATGGGTCCACACATTTCTGAAATGCATGTAAATATTTCAAAGACTGTACTTATTACTCGACATGTTTTTCCCTTCTAATTGTAATGTAACAAAATTGAATTAAATTAGAGAGGAGAGCGAAATGTAAACATTCTCACTAAAGTCTGCACTGAAACAACTGTCTGGTTGAATATTTAACATTTTTATATTTAAAATAGTTATGAGGAACATTTCAGCCCAACCACAATACAAAGCGGACAGTTAGAATAGTGTTGATTTACATCTATTTATCTTAAATCTTTAAATCTTTTCATATTTAAAAGACAAAATCCACAAAAAATGTGGGATATGGGCATAATGTAGGATTTCGTGCAACAACCTCTAAATCAAATACATTCATTTAAAAGTGTGACAGTGGACACTGGGTGAAAAGCATTTGTTCATGATAACATGGAGGACGGAGGGCCATCTGAACATGTAGGCAGAATATAACAAAATATTTTTTGCTGACACACTCGCATCCTCTTTCTCCCCCTATTTATTTCCTGTGAAATCCAGCAAACTTAATTTGCCGGACGAGGCCAACCTGAACTAAGCCGCTTAGATTAATAAACCTATTTTCCATTTAACGCTTTGATTTCCTCCAAAGCTGTTTACAGCAACCGAGTGATCTGCTGGTGCATTTTTAAACGTATACATTAATCTCCTTAGCCATGCATAAATCTATTATCTGGTCATCGACACTGTGTGTGCTTGTGTGTGTGTGAGTGGAGGTTGTGTTGTGCTGTCATGCTCTTACATCCATTGCTGACAACTGTGTAAACTCTGCCCATATGACACTGAAGGATGCGTCTTGCTCGTCATGGCTGTTGCCAGTTCAGTGTGTCAGCATAATGAAACCGTCTTCCTCTGTTCATACAGCACAACATCTTTGATGTCATAGATTCCTGACTCCAGCACAAACAAATGTGTTCTCTTTGTTTGGACTTATGTGCAAAAAGCAGATTTGATTCTAGGATTAGATTCTGCTTTGAGGCACCCAAGGGACTGTGGGTTTTTAAAATGGAAGAATCAATTTGAATTCCTTTCAGCTCTTTGATTCTCTTTGGTAATTGAAATTGCATGGTCCATGGGCTGGTTTAATGTTGTTCTAGAGTCCCCCTGTTTCCTGGCACAGCTTGTGCCAGAGAGAGAGAGGGAGAGAGATGGAGAGCGAGGGAGGTGGTAACTGGTAGAATTTACTCCGACTTGATTAGTTTCCACTAGGTGGATGGGGACAAAACCACAGTCGTTGTAAAAATGTCTCTTTTTTTCCCCTTGTTTTTTTTATTTTAAGGGCTTTAATGAACCTAATTACCTTATTACGTCTGATTTGCATAAATAGTTGGAGATGGAGTTGATTGCGGGGCATGGTTTCAAATTGTGGAGTTTGTTAACTGAAGATTGAGAGAGTAATAAAATAGAGAGAGAGCGTGGATGGTAAAAGTCTTTAACACTTAGAAATATGGAGGGAAATACGTTCATTAGCAAACGAGGAGGTATTTTGGATGCATTAATTATGGTGTTTTAACATTACTTTTTCACACCTATAAAACATACACAGAATGGCAGCAGTATAAATCGGAGAAAATGCCGTGACTTTTTCCAGCTGCACAAACAGGAACGTATGCAAGATTATGAATTACTGCAAATCTCGTGTAAAAACATAAAAAATAGAAGTTAAAAATGCCAAAAAAGAAGAGAAAGGTCTCTGATAATAGTGGATTGGCTTGATTACTTAAGAAATTCATTCCAGCACTGATTATAAATTACACCACTAAAAATGTCATCAGTTGTAGTATCTTTTGGATAATTAAAAAGGCACAATCTAACCTAATCATTATTATTGGTTCAAACGTCTGAGGACACAGCATGAACACTTCCACTTTCTTCTTCCTTCTAAAATCAAATGTAACTTAATTCAACAACTGCCCATAAACTGCATGACAGCTGTCTCACTGTAACTGATGACAATAGATTTTTATTCATAGTTTTTATTTTCCTAACCATATCCAACACTGAAAGTGGACTTTAATATCGACAGTTAACACACATTAATCTGTAAAAAGATTTCTCATGTCCTGTTTCATCTTAAAGGCATTTCTCCTGAGGTCCACTTTTGTGTGGTTCTTTGCACCAAATGTAATCATAGCTACTTTTTTCATGCCCATTTACTCTATCCCTTAACATTAAACAGGCAGTTTAGCTACTGTGTCTTTAAGATTTTATATGTGAATAACTTCTATTCTGATTTCGCCCTCTTTTGCATTTCATTCAAAAAGTGGTCCAGACTGAAACATGAATAGATGTTATACTATAAATGTCAACTGAATAGGCAGATACAGTCAGGCAGAAAAAGTGAAGTGTCTTGATATGCTTCCCTGTAATGTGTTCGTTCATAGAGCTGTATGGGTGGCACCAAATAACATCACACATTTCATGATATCACATGTAATAAGGGTTATTCAACAACATTAATTAAATTGTCCTCATAAACCAGTTCATAGTTTAATTCATACATTTATTCAAAAGTATATTCATAAATGATGGTCCTCAAACCTTATTTTTAAAAGTGGCTCCTTCCATTGTACCGTTTCAGTGATATTGTGGTCAACAGTTATGCACTTGGTGTCCATGGTGTCTTCAAAAAAGAAAAACAGGAGAAACAATGGCTGTCATGAACAGGCTTGTAGCTACTAGCTAAACTAGGTGATGCAAGTCATATTTTGACTGTA
>JBBPDB010000011.1:9288993-9300698 GCA_037974465.1 Brachypetersius altus
AATTCTTAAGCACTGATGTACGTCGCTCTGGATAAGAGCGTCTGCTAAATGCCGTAAATGTAAATGTAAATGTAAATATCTGTCTTTCTCTCCGCAAGATCTCCCAATTTCTCAGTGGCACATTTTTAAAAAACAGGTTTTGGCTTGGAATTACCTTGCTACAGTTTTTTATTGTAATAATTTAATTAATTGTTTATTAATTTGTGTTTTATGCCATAGATTAGTGTCAAGTTATAGAAGAAAAGCAAGTAAATAAAATACAATATGTATTACTACTGCAGGTACAATTAGCAAAAGTCGTATTTCTTCATTTATTTTTGTTTTTGTAGCATTAATATGTGACAGGATCTGCCGTAATGAGTCGGAAGTTGGCGTTCTATTTATTGAGATATGGGCTGATTATGTTGAAAAATGTCAAAAATATCAATTTTTCTTTTTTGGTCTTATATGAAAGAAAAGGTCTTCAAAATTAATCTCTCAAAGTTTCATCGTAGAAATAATTGCGGAAATGTACTTAAATGGCTATTTAATCTGAGATGTAGCTCTCAAATCTTACAAAAGAATGTCCAAAATAAGCGCTGTTTTCGCCTCTCCTCTGAAACATCACGATCTCAGCTGTCAAAGTATGGTTTTAAAACATCTATCCCTGATCTTTTTAAACCTATCAAAATGCTTTAATATATAGTTGTATAAGATTTGTTTCCAACATCAATTTTGTTGTATTTTGTCATTTTTGTTTTTGCTTATGCCATATTTAGCACTACAAAATCCAAAAACATCGTATGCAAATCTGATGTGGGCATAAGTTACATTTACACAAAATAAAATTTCTTGAATACTTGTTTCCTATCACTATAAGTATAAATGTGAGCTTGTTTGTGGACATGAACCATAAACTAAAAGTGTGTGTCTAGCCTGCGTGGGTGTGTGTGTGTGAGGCATAGGTAGCACAGCTGCTGCTCCAAAGTATGCTGGATTCACCCTGAGGGATTGTGGGTAATGCAGCTGCCAGAAAACTCAGCTCTCTGACTTTCCAAACATGTCACCTCAGAGAGAGAAGGAGAGAGAGAGAGAGTGAGAGAGAGTGAGAGTGTAAAGGGGAGAGAGAGGGGGAGCGAGAGTGAAAGAAGAAAGCGAGAGAGAGCGAGAGGCGGTGGAGAGAAAGAAAGGAGGATGATAGGAGAAGCGGCGAAGCCTGACAGTTTGATGTCTCGTCACGTCTTTTCAGGATGTGAGTAAATCGGCAGGCCACACTAAAGCCATGTTCTTTTCCCAGCTCCAGTGAAGGTGTTATTTTTCTTCAAGAAGATTTTTATTTAAAACCCACAAACATCAAACACCCAAACCACATGAAACCTCATTCTAATTTAATGCTAAGACTTTCGCATCAGGCAGAGTATAGTAGGTTCATTCATGAAGAGAAAAATGTAGGTCTTGAATTTGATTCTAAGATGTAGGTGTTCCTGTTGGCATAGTCTTGGTTTGAGAAATCACCTTCCTTAGACATTTGCAGGTACCCAGAGTCCATCCTGGGGTCAACATACACAAGACAGGCACTCCACAGGACTCCACACACTCACACCTACGACAATTTTAGAATCCCCTTCACCTGATGTGCATGTCTTTGGACTGTAGGAGAAACCAGAGACCCTGGAGGAAACCCACACTACCACAAGGAGAACATACAAACTCCACACACACACACACACACACACACACACACACACACACAGACCCGGACCAGGATTCACACCTTATTAACACTAGATTGTTATTTTTTCAACTTTTATTCGTTTAATATTTCCACCGCTAGTTGGACTCCTGCTATCATAGCGCTGGGATGATAAAGGCTCGCATGTGTTTCCTCTGAGCCGCTGCATATTTTAGAACTGCTGCTATAACAATGTTCCTGGGCAGTTTAACACACTTTGAAAGGAACACTAAACACCAGTTGTGTCACATCAGCTATCAGATGCCCACAATGGCTAGTGGGTGATGAGAGGGGAGAGAGAGAAAGAGAGAGAAGGAGATGGATTCAAACCCTCAACCTTGTAGGTGTGAGGAAGGGTGCCACTACCCACAGCGCCACCAGGGGGGTCCCCCTTCCTAAACAAGAAGCTAATTACAATTCACCCATCAGCATTCTCCAGTCTTCAGAAAGATTGTAAATAAATAAATTCATGTAAGCCTCTTTAGAATTAGAATCAGTCCATTAGCCAAGTAAGCTTGCATGTACAAGGAATTAATCTCAGTGGAAGTGACCTATCCATGCTTTACCCACAGATGTGATCTTATGTAAGTGCTGGTGTCAGGCGGAATAGGTTCGATCCAACCTACTGAGAAACAGTGGTGTACTTTGTCACGCAGTGCTTTGTGATTCCAGTTTAAAATGCAGCACACCCGCGCTGGACTGTGGTGCAGTTAATCAAATCTAAGCAGGCTGCAAACAACGACGACGCGTTTGCTAAAGGAAATAACATTGGCTCAGTTACGTGGTGAAAACCGCATCCACTTTATCCTAATGCTGTGACCTTTCACATTCTTATAAAATAAATATCATTTGAAAATAATAAAGCACTCTCAAGGGTGTTGTGAAATAAACTAACTTGTGCACTGCAGTTTCTCATTATACAGAATGGGATTTTTGCCAACCTTCTCTAAAGGTTGTTCAGCCTCGCAACGGTTGCTAAGAAAGAATGCATCTGTGGGCGGGACATTGACATGTCAATAGGGCAACATATATTACAAATAGGAAGCGAGTAGCATACAACACAAATGAATGTGTGGTGGTGCTCCAGAAACCCCGTGTTGACGTTGTTAATGTTTATTTTGTGGAAAAGTCCCAAAAATTTGCTCGTGTATTTTTCTGTAGCCACCGTTTAGCAGGCTAGCCTGTTAGCCTTTGCATTACTATCAATCTACAGCACTTTAAAAACAGGTAAAAAGAAATACAATCAGGTTGTTAGACTGAATAAATCTAAAAATACTTGAATGCGTGTGCAGAAAAGTGGATTAAGTGATGAGAGTTGTGCCTGTAAAGAAAGAAGGTTGTCTGCATTAAGCAGCTGGCATATCTGAGATATAACACTATATTGTTTATTTTATTATTAAGCTGGATTATAATTGTTTCACCACTAGTTGTACTCCCATTATCACAGGATACCACCAGCACTGGAAAGGTAAAGGCTGGCATGTGTTTCATCTGTGCCACTGCATCTTTTTGAACTGCTGCTAAAACAATGGGCAGTTTAACACACTTGTAGGGGAATCACCAATTGTGTTACATCAGTTATTAGATGCCCACATTGGCTAGTATCATACTGAGTGTGTGATGAGGGGGGGAGAGAGAGCCATGGGTGGCTGTTGCATCACTGGTGATTGAACTTGCGACCTTCCAGTGACAGTGACAACAATAAGACAGTTGTGCCACCTTGGATAGGGTATGCGAACATACCACAACAGGGCACACCACAGCACACAGTGTGATCAACACAAAATTCTCTGCATTTAACCAAATCACAAAGTGAATCAGTTGGCAGCCAGAAACACAGCGTCCAGGGAGCAGTGTGTGGGGACAGTACCTTGCTCAAGAGTACCTCAGCTGTGCTATTTGAAGTCTTGGGATTCAAACCCACAACCTTCTGATCACAGGGGCAACGCCCTAACCACCAGGCCACCAGAGGTTATTTAAAAAAAAATAAAAAACGTGTTAAAACCTTATCATGTGAAAGTGACAATCTGGTCATACGTGAACACACCACAGCACACAGAGTGAACAGCACGAAATACTTCCTCTGCATTTAACACATTCATCAAGTGAAGCAGGGGGCAGCTACAAACACAGCACCCGGGGAGCAGTGTGTGGGGACGGTACCTTGCTTAGGTTACCTCAGTGGTGCCTAGCGGTCTTGGGAATTGAACCCAAGACTTCCTGATCACGGGGTGAATGCCTTAACCACTAGGCAACCAACTGCCCCACACAAAGTACCACACAAATGCAAGACAGTCATATTTTTGTCACCCAGCATACATATCCAAAGCATGTAAACACTGTATGAACATTTTGTACAGGGTATATACAAAAGACATGCAGGATTAACACTGAAGGGAAAAAAACATCAGAGATCCCTCAGTTCCCTCAACAGCAGGCCACAGCTCCTGCCACATGCTATGAGAGGGACTGTACACTTAATTTTACAACTGTTATTGACCCACTCAGAGTGTGAAGCTGAATTAGACACTTGATTGACAAATAATCAATCACAATCTGACGTAGGCATTTATCTTCTTTCCAAAGGGAATTTTTTTCGCCAGAAGATGTGTCGTTTTAAGTGGAGGATGGTGCCATTCACCCCTCGCTGCTTGTCACACACTAATGTGAACTCCTCTAAACTACCCCACCCCCCCATTCTCTGACTTTGTCTTTGGGGTCCTCTCTCTTTTTTTCTCTCCTCCTCTTTCTCTTCCCCCTTCTCTCTGCTAAAAGTGTTCTTTGAGAGAATGTGGAGTGTCCATTGTACTTTTGGGGTGTTTTTCAGAGCCTATTAGTCTCTGTGTGTGTGTGTGTGTGTGTGTGTGTGTGTGTGTGTGTGTGTGTGTGTGTAGTACTTTTTGGAATATACTACAGATCACCTATCACAGTTTCTCTGAACTTCTGAGAGGAATTTGGGGCTTGAGAGAGCTCTGCTGAGGAGGATGACTGGTTTGTATTTTCTTTACACTAAAGACCATATGAGAGCTGAGAAACAGCAAGCTGCAGGATGGACTGAATGTTTTGGTGGAAGAAAAGAGACACTTATAGTCCTCTTATAGCTTTGACTCATTTCAGAGAGAGCCTCCAAATCTATTAAATCTCCTTCTGTCTCTGCCTCCACCATCTCAACCTCAGCCTAATCCTGCAAGAGGCTTTCTTTTCCCTCTTCTCTCTCTCTCTCTCTCTCTCTCTCTCTCTCTCGCTCTCCCTACCCCGTTGTTGCAGAGTGGAACAATATGGTTTTTACACAGTGTCTTATTTTGCTGTGCTGAGCATTAGACATGTAGAGTGAATTATCAAAAATTCAAAACACCCAGAAGCAATATTTCAGGCAGAGAAGTTTCAGCGTCTGAAAGTTTGAGTCACATTTTCATGTTGATTTCTCATGCCCTCTGGACATCCTCTTAAATGTATGTTTCCTACGGAAAACTTATTTTGTGTGTCATCTCCCTCCTGTGTCTGAAGGGACCATTTTTTCCAGTTATTGCGTTAGAGATCGAGAAGACAGACTTGATGTCCAGAGGCTAAAAGAAGGAGACTGTCCAATGAGCCCTGTAATAGTGTTTATACACACAGACTCACACAGAGACAGTGAGTGTGCTGACCCTGTTTTACAGTTTCATCCATCTCACCCCTTTGCCAATGCACAGTCAAGCTTTGCTGCATCACCATAGTGGATACATGCAAAATGCAGGACCACTGTAATTGACTTTGAGTTAGTCAATATGTTGAGGTTGGACAAGTTGTACATAACACTGAGATATTACTATTATATATTTGATAAAGTATGTAAATTATTTACTCTAAATGGCAACAGTGTTTGGTTAGAGTCCCTGAATATAATATAATATAATATAATATAATATAAAATAATATACAAGGTACCATGGTGGTGCAGTGGGTAGCACAGTTGCCTCACATCCTCCAGGGTTGGGGGTTTGAATTTGGGTCCTGGCCTTGAGTAAGTTGCATGTTCTTCTCATGGTGATGTGGGTTTCCTTCGGGGTCTCTGGTTTCTCCCACAGTCCAAAAACCTGTGCTTCAGGTGAATTGAGAGTTCTAAATTGACCGTTGGTGTGTGTGTGTGTGTGTGTGCGCGCCCTGCGGTAGGCTGGTGCCCCACCCAGCCCCACCCAGCATGAGTCCCTGTCCCGTGCCTGTAGACCCCAGGATAAACTCTGGGTTCCCACGACCCTAGTAAGGTTTAAACGTTTACAGAAAATAAATGAATGAGTAATATAATATAATATAATATAAGTACAACTCTGCAGGACAAGACAAAACACACTATACTTCTCTGCTACAAATAAGAAGGTGAAATTCCAACAATTACTGTTTGTGAACAAGTCAACCAAAAGCAACGGCAGAATAAATAGAATTTATGTGTAGTCCTCTAACACTGATATTCTGAACTGCTTTGTTTTTATTTGCACTGGTTTTATAGCACGCAAAAAGAGGCCTAGAGCTACACCTATGCACAGTGCAGGCTCTTCTGAATTGTCACCTTGTTCTGGTGAAATGCTGCTGGTGAGAATGGAGGGTGCGTATGGTAATGCCTCCATGCTGAGTGTATAACCCAGGCAAGGCTCTGACATCCTTTGATGAATGCTCCCCTCTACATTCTGTAGCATAAAAATGATTACACTGCTGCCCCTCATTCGAAGGTGATTATTCGCAGCGACAAAGTTAGATTTATTTTTCAAAGCCACTGCTTTTACACAAGCCTGCTGTAATCGCTGTAGGTAATGGATGAATATGAATGGGGATGCTGATATTACAGCGCAAGATTAATATGCTTATTGTTTAAAAATCGTGGCTTCAGTTGATGCGCCTGGCGATTAGTCAACATATTTATGATATAAGTTCAGACTTGTTGAAGATGAACAATGGTGCATCACAGAACCTCTAGTAGGGGTTTACCAGTTGGTTTTGCTCTGGCCCTGTAGGATAAGGACAACATTTCATATATTGAGTTTAGGTTTGTTGCCATTTGATCATTCAGCCCTAACACAGCCCTGTGTCACATGTTCAGGCCAAACTAATTGAGACAGATGGGGTTTACTGCAGTAGCCTCACAGTGAAGCAAAACATCTGCCCAGAATATTAGTCTGATTTAGGAAACATATTGCTCAAACACTGGAAACATGGAAAGAGTTCCCAGAATTTTTCAGGTTAAAATGATTAAAATGCTGTAAGGACTTACAGACTTCCTTTTCCTGTACTTGTCCCCACATTTATAGTCACCCCCACTAGTGCTAAGTCACAGCTGATGAAACTAGCAACATTTTATCTCCATGTACTTCTGTGGTGTACTCTATTGATCTCTCCATCTGACGTCACTGTCGACTATAGCAAACACTTCCCTCTCTTGTCTAAGCCTGGCCTTGCTGCTGTATTTGTCTAGGCTTCACTCCAAAATTTCCATTAGAAGTTTGGCCCAGGTGTCTAGCAATTAAACAAGTAGTGCAGAGCAGCCTACTCAACCTGCTGGCTCGACTTCTTTGCTCGTGCTCACTTTAATCACATGTGGCCGCGTTACCTTCTCTGCCTTAAAACATGCTCCTCGGGTTACATTCATTGGCCATAAAATCAGGGAATAAAGGGGAGAAAACATGGCTGTTGGCATTTTAGATGCTTAAAAAGACTTAAAATAGCAACCAGCAAGGTCAGAGAATTCTGCTAAGTGAAGGGAAAGCACAAATATTTACACTTTGCAGGAAATCTCTCGCTAATGCTAGATGGAAAGGTGGAGAAGTCCTATGAATAACATATTAGCTGAGGCACTGTAACAGAGAGACTTCATTTCTCTTTTGATACACTATAAAGACAAAAGTCATGTGATGCCTGACCATTACACCTACAGCACCTTTAATGACATTGCATTCAAACACATACACTTTGATATGGAGTTTATCCCACTCTTCATGTGAGGTTTCTGCCAGAATTTGTGTCCATTGATTCTGTAAAGCATTTATGAGGTCAGACACTGATGATGGCCGAGAAGGCCTGGCTCATAATCTCCATACCAGTTCATCCCAAAGATACTGGATGGTGGGGCTCAGCTCTGTGTGGGTCAGTCAAGTTCTTCTGCACCGAACTCATTCAGCCATGTCTTCATGGAGCTTGCTTTGTGCACTGTGGCACATTCTGGAATAGAAAAGGTTCTTCCCCAAATGGTGTCCACAAAAAATTGGAAGCATGGTGTTGTCCTAAATGTCTTGTTAAGCTGAAGCATCAAGATTGAGGCCTAGCCCAAACCCTGAAAAACAGGTGTGTCCCAATACTTTTGTCCATATAGTTTATATGTTCAGACAATGCCCCACATATAATTTGATCTACCAAAATATAATCTATTTTCTACGACAACACAACCGACCATCAGAACCATTGCAGTAAATATTGGACATAGAAAATTCCTTAGGTTGTGCTTTCAATTTTATTTGGATATTACCAAAAATGAATTACAGACAATCTCTAGACCAGCAAAGGTTGGTGTGAAAAATGTCCTTCTCTTGCTTATGTCTGCTTGTCTGAAGGAAACTTTATCAACAAACCATTTAATTTCCTTTTCATTTTATTTTCTATTGGAGGAAGTGAATAAAGTACAAGGTGCTGACTGTAGCCCCTCCAGCAGAGGGCAATGTTAATTAAAATAGGCAATGGACCATAGCTGGCTTAACCGAGGAAGCAGGATGGTTGAGTAAGTCAATTGAGAGAAGAAAAGAGTAACATAGTGAGCAAAAGAGGGATTTTCACAGCAAGCTTTCTTCAAAAGTGTCATCTTTTCATGTAACCTCTAAGAGTAGGACTACTGAGCAGTCTTTCTGGTCATTAGAAATAAGGATTAAGGATATAGATGGATGGATGGATGGATGGATGGGTGGATGGGTGGGTGGATGGGTGGGTGGGTAGGGGGGTAGGGAGGTAGGGAGGTAGATAAAACAGTACAGTATTATAGTTTGGCACAACATAACAGCAGTGAGGGCTAACTGCATAAGGTGCATACACAGGATGCACCACACCTCCAGAGCTTTGACTTTGCTAAACTTAGAGTGTGCCAGTAAACTGTGACTGCATGATTGTTGACTCTAAACACTTCACTGGGTTCAGAGAAACTACTGATAACTATTGATAACACCTTTAATCCTTTTTATCTATAGGTCTGGAATTGAATTTGGTGTTCAATTTAAGCATCTTGAACCCATTTAGAAAGTAATGTGGAATAATACTGTGATGCCAAAAAGACATTTATAAAATGTGGATACTGGGACTAGATAATAAAGTAGTACACAGGGACTCATTTTTAGTTCTACTGTATAGGGGAGTTACATGGTTACCATGTAGAAACCAGTATAAGTGATCATGCTTACAGCCTATGATTTTAAACATGGCGTTGCTAGCTAGATTGGGAGAAAGAAGTAAGGTGAAAAGCAGGTATGACAAAAGCATGGAAATATATGTGAAAAGAAAATAAGTGCTGTGTTGTACTTTCTTGTGTTTACACTGCAACCTGCATTTAACGGAGGTTAGATAGAGATTGAGAGGGATGAAGAAAAATGATGAGCAAAAACAAAAATTGTGTCTCTCTATATCTTCTACAAGAGTAGCGAGGGAGAGAGAGAGAGAGAGAGAGAGAGAGAGAGAGAGAGAGAGAGAGAGAGGTGAAAAGTAGAGGACTAAGACAGTGAGTAGAATACCCAGGCTTGAAACAGCAAAGGATTGATAAAAGGAAAATAAGCCCAAAAGAAATGTGGCAAAAATAAGCGTAGAAATGCAGGCAAGTGCATAAGAGTGTGTAAGGGTAAGAAAAGATGAGATGAGACAGGATGTGTGTGTGCGCATGTGTGTTTTTCCAGACCACATGACTGTCCGTTAGCAGCTGGGCCTCAGGAGATTAAACAGAGTGCTGAGACTGCAGCCAGCAATGATTAGCAGGCTGCAGCCAGGCCTACTAATCAATCTCAGCACCACGCAATTTCCTCCCCCCGATTGCAGCTTTGATCAGAGGGCAGAAGGAGCTCGGGCAGCTGAAGGCGTAATGGAGTTTCTCACTAACCCTGTCGGAGAGACCGTCTGGGAACGAACAGCCAAACAGAGACTGCAGAGAGTGCAGAGCAATGAAGAGAGCAGAGAAATTGTGTGCGTGTGTGTGTGTGTGTGTGTGTGTGCGCATCATTTTGTCTGAAGAGAGATAAGAGAGAAAAGTAAAGAAGACTCTTAGCAAAGAGAACATTCTCTGCAAAAAGGGTTCTACACAGTACCAATACCGGGTTCTATAAACCCTTTTTGATGCAAAACAGAACTAAATGACCCCCTAAACACACACACACACACACACACACACACACACACACACACACATGCACACATTCCAGATGTGACATGGCCACATGGTGTCCAAATTCTACTTCTTCGATTTAGCACTGGAGCTTTTAGGCTAATGTTGCAAACAAACACTAAACAAACATAAATCTGTTCCTAAAGCATGAAGTTTTGTTCATTTAGTCATACCGTGTCCTAAACCACACCCACATGTCAAATACATAAATGAATACAATGGAAATGCTTTGTGGTAATGTTTAGCTGCACAGCTCCAGTGTTAAGTAAAGACAACTAACATTTTGGTTCATTGAGTACTGGAGTAGCTTTTAAACTGTGTAACACCAAGTAGTTAAAAAACAAATCCTCAAAGAAAAATGTAATTAAATAAGACACACAATATGAAAACTATGGATGTTACTATATATAAATGGTTAATGTGCTGAAATTGTGATTATACACAGGCGGTCCAAGTCTTCATGTTTTAAACAGTATTACTGTTTGCATCACTCTCTTTTGTTTGAACCTCTGTGAATCTGCCAGATTCTTGAACCTCGCTGTTTGGATTTATGTTTGGACTTTGACTTTGCTTTACTGTTTAGTTTCTATATTTCAGTTTTGTTTATAAAAGCATCTGACTTGCACATACATCCTGCCTACAGCACCTCATCATTACAGAAGACACAACCACGCAAAATGGATGTAGCAGGCCTGTGAACAAGCATGTTTTTGGCAGAGAGACAATAATGGCTCGATACAGAAGAGGAAGCTGACATGACTGAGCTCCGTGAGTTGGTGCAGTGCTTTAGGCTGTTCCTCACCCTTCATGGGGGCGAGGATGCAGCTCAGCTAATGGACAAGCTCACGGGCATTTGAAAGTCTGTGGAACTGTCTTCCCTCCTGGAGGAACGTTTAGACGGGAGCTAAGGAGCTTTGCTTGGGCCGGTATACAGCTAAGCAGCGTGACCTAAGCGGTGATGCTGGTAACACTGATGGCGCAGGGGCTGGAGAAGGGACAAAGCTTTCTGGGGATGTCGCTGCTACTGTGTCCTCTCCCAGGCCTTCTGCTTCAGTTATGCCAAGCTGATCCACTGAGTGTCCCACCCAGCAAGTTTCTGGATTTGAGAGCACCCAAGAGTCACAACTGTTGACACTGACATGCAGTGCATCAGAGAGCACCTAAGAACCACAAATGTCAACAATGGAGCAAGTACATCTGAGAGCACCCCAGACTGGGTAACCGCCTATAGGAGACTGGGAACCATCTGATACATTGTGTGATGGTCAGTTACAGTGATACTTTTTTAAATGAGTAAATGCAATGATCTCTTAGCAGTGTAATAATAAGAAGTCAGTACAGTTTTATCGAATAAATCAGCTATGACGTAACAACAAACCATCAGTTAACATTGATCTCAAATACATATTACTAAATACTTAATTGGTTACTGAGTATTAACTTTAATAGACTTTAATAAACTAATGTATCAATAATAATGAATTAATTACATGCTCATTAGCTTTATAATGAATCATCACTTTGTGACCCTTTTGTGAAGTGGGTGGAGGTAGCTCAGTGGGTAGGATACTTGCCTCCAGACCAAGAGGTCATGGGTTCGAATCCTACCTTCAG
>JBBPDB010000011.1:9322803-9333023 GCA_037974465.1 Brachypetersius altus
CCTAGGTGTATTCTCGCATGTTGGGCCCACGTGCCCTTTTTCTGTTCTGAATAAAGCCTTGAAAACCTTAACATGTCATTCTGCTCCGGCGTCCTCAGTTTCCCCTTAACCCCACAGGAGAGAGACGTGACAATATCTAAGAAAGATTGTGAAGAGAGACACAGAGAGAGAGATACAGAGACAGAGAGACAGAGACAGAGAGGCTAAGTTTGGCTCATATAAGTTAAGTTTAGGAAAAGTATTAGAATAGCCTAGTTAAGCTTCAGTGTTCACACAGCTGCCTGGAATATTAGCTTACTTCAAACATATGGATGAAGGACTTATAGCATTGACCCAGGGCTAGAAGATATGAAAAAGAGAAACATATAGGAAAAGACAGAAGTGGGCAAAAGTTAAACACAAGAGGTTTTAGAGAGAAACAAGAGATTGAGGAAAGTGAAAGAAAAAGAAATTAAAGAAGTCAACCGGAATGGATGTGAAATCTGAGTAGCTTGACAACAGTCGGCTTTCATCAACTTTGAATTCCCTGCCCAGTCCACTGGTGACTTTTGAATCTAATTATAATTCATACAAATACACACACACACACACACACACACACAGTGACAATATCAGGGGTGGGCAGGAATGTTACTGGTGGTTTGTAAGATAAGTATTTACATTATCACTCTGGTACCCATCACACAGCAAGATCTGCAATCTTCATTTGTGTCCAGCTGAAATTATCTCTGTAGGTATTAATTCAACACTGTAGGCATTCAGTCAGTCATGGGGATTTTGCTATGTACTTACACATACTTGCTGTCATAACAAAACCATGTATCTTTAAAATGGTAGTTTAAATGGGTGGATGGTCGGGACAGGGGGGAATCTACACTTATGTGTAATGTGACAAAGTTATTATGGTTCATTTGGTTCTATTCTGCTGAAACTATTTTTAGAATGAAATATTCCTGTAATGCAAACAGCAACTGGCTTTTTAAAAAACAACAAAAAAGTTGTTATGACTCAGAGATGTGTAAGACTGAATAGAATGAACCGCCTTCTTTATAGCTGCTCTTGCAGGTTGGACAAGCTTTGTGCAACATTAGAAAAATCTCAGTCAACCTAATGAGAAATTGAAGCACACAAATCACTGTGAATAATGGTGCTAATTTCAACTTAAATTTGTTTGGAAAAGAGAGACTCACAGTGTTAGGATCGACTGGGTGTAATCGAGATAAAGTCAGCAAATTCACTTTTATTGCCTACCTCTCCCGGTTTGATTAGCAAGAATCTAATATGTCTTGGTGGAATAACATTTTGAACTGCAAAATTAGTGTCATGTTATACCTACCTTAAGTTGTTCCAAAGGAATGCATTTATTGGTTAAACATGGATAGGCCAATTAAGTATTTCATACATTTAGCCAGGTTTTGAGCTTTAGCTGTTATGTGGTGGATGAATGGATTTGATTGATGGACAGATGGACGGATGGATGCTGTAGTGTGTAGTGTGGTGTCACAGGAGTTGAGAAGAGTCCCATGCCAGCAATGCTGTCTGTCGAGGAGGAAATATGGGCTGTTTTATCACTCTCATGTTGCACAGATGGGATCTTTTAATTTTCACTGTATGAAGTAACAGTAGTGATTCTCCGTATGGTAGATTGTGTAGCCACATTATCCACATTCTTCTTCCCTTTGTCTGAATGTGTGTGTGTGTGTGTGTGTGTGTGTGTGTGTGAATTGTTATTATGGACATGTACTATATAATGATACTGTTGCTATGTAAAACTCTTGGCTTCCAAGGGTTAATGTGATCAGGATCACAGACTTTTAAATCTCATCCGATTTGCCTGGTTACTGTGCTGAATGAGAGTCTATTCATTTTGGTTGGATATAGAGATATAGAGTGGGGGCACCACTTGCATAATACACTCCAGAGGCATCATTCTTTCTACCCTCCTCTTTTCCTTTTAGGTCAGTCTTTCAGACATAGAGCTCCTTGACAAGAGAGAGTGATTAATTGTGGCTACTTTAATAATCATGTTCAATTTCAGATCGCTCCCCAAGGGGAGGCAGGACTGCAGCTCTCCTGATTCAAGGATGTTTTGTTTTTTTTGTTTTGTTTCATTACAAGATTCAATTAAATGGTTCAGGTCACATTTATTCCACAGCAGACAATGAGAGTGATTACTGAAACTGTCTAATCAGAATCATATTTCATTATCAAAACCTTCATCAAGTACACACAGGGGCTGACTATACATAGCCTTTTATAAACACTGGAATGTATGTGGATGTCACATATATTGGGTGTGGAATAAACCCAATAATTACGGTATCTACTATATAAAGTTTTTAGGCAGTTAGAAGTTCTGGTTTAAGGGTTTTGTAGGTATGGTTTTGTATTATTTCATATATATTAAAAAAAAAAATAAATAAATATTAACAAATATATGTTTGTTTGTTTGTTTGTTTATTAACAATATGTTTGTTTGTTTATATGTTTATTAATATATGCATAAATATATGTTTGTTTGTTTGTTTTCAACCAGCAGGCTACTACAACCAATACTGGACCACACTGTGCACTGGAAGATGTATCTTGATGCTGCAGAATCATATGGGATGCTGGCAATTTTTCAGTTGGCACTCAAAGTGCACACTAGTGGCTGGTGTACAGTTGGTAGATGTGAGAGTGCAGACAGTACACACTCTTGTGGAGCAGCTGCGCTGTCTGTGAGTTAGTCTGAGGGATGGGACCCAGGTGTGCAAACGCTCTCCTGTTTGTCCAGAAATTGTAGTTGCATTTACAGATTAGGGCTGTCCATGTCCACAAACATCACACTGGCATACATGCCTTTGGGTAGAGACAGAACAGAGAAACAGGTTAATGAAATAACATGAGCGGTATACCTGGAAAGTTACTTCAGTTTTACTTAATTATTTGTAGAACGTGGCAGATGGACAAGTGTGCACAGTATTTCCACATGAAATCTAGTATAAAGTAAATCCCAGAAATTCGATGGAGTTATGTTCCAAGAGTCCCCGCGAATTATGAAATAATGCAAATTTGTGATGAGAGAAAAAAAAGCTTATAAATGTCTATTTATATAGTGCAAACCCTAAATATGCCTCCATATATGCTCTCAAACACTATATATATATATATATATATATACTGTACTGTTATTCCTGCAAATGTGTTTTCCTTTTTAATTTATAGTAATAAACACTCAAGATCTGCATCTGCCAGAGATGCGTCACAGGGTTACTTAGTGTTCTCTCGACAGTACAAAAAAATTATACAGTTATATTTTATATGGAAATTACAATAATATGTATTGTAAAAAATTTGTAAATTATTAGTAAATGATTAGTAAATTACTAAATTTTGTATTAATATTTTTAAAAAATAATTTTTTATTAATAATTTTTTATTAAGAAAAAAGCATACAAAAAATGGCGGATCATACTTGTGGTTTCCACAAACTTGCGGGGGTTCTAAGAAAAAATCTGCGAACGACTGAGACCCACAAACTCTGAACCACGACTTCACACTGGAACACTGTATATTCCATTTATATAAATAGTACGGTGTCAAAGTCTTCAGAACCTCGTTTAGGGTAGTCTGGGTAGTATGAAGGTTATGCTTTTAAATAGAGCTGAATAAATGCAAGCAAACACTAATGGAACAAGAGTTATGTCCCTCAGCCATGGCATGGATTTGTTAAATTTTCTCATCAGCACAATTAATGTATTTTAGTGATGCAAAGATTAGTCAGGCCGGAAAGTGGATCTACAATTAATACCAGGTACTTTGAGGAAAATGGCTAAATATAAACACAGAAATTTGTTACTGATGTTTGTATTTATTAAAATAATAGATTTTTTGCCTGAGCAAAAAAACTATTTAAATAGTTTTTGCAATGCACTTCTAAACATTACATTTTCAGTGTAGTGTAAGTAATGTGACTGCTCTGTGTCTTGTCCTCATATTTTAGTGTTCTTCCCCCAATTTTCAACAGTTATCTCAGTTTATTTAGTGTTAGTAAGCTGTGCTCTGTCTAAACATGTGGGTGGAGAGAGTTATTTCAGCAGTTCTTTTCTGTATCAGTCTTTGCATGTTGTTAATGCTTTTAAGTAATGAAGTTTTCTGATTCTATTTATTTATTTACTTTTTTATTTTGTTTAAGGGTAATGCATTAAACTGAGTTTAACGTGAAATTATAGTGTCCTGAGAGCATTTTACACTAGGTTTACACTGAATTAACACTATAAAAATAGGCATTTTAAACATATTTTAACCATGCTCTTGGAACGTAATCCCACGAAAGGCAGGGGCTTACTGTATTCTATTAAATCATTAAGTCAGGTAAACTGGCACTGGAAGGAGACAATGCTCTAGGTCACCATAGTTGTATAACTCAACTTTTAGATATGCCATTTACTATAATTGTACCTCGTCGTGTACATGTGGGAATACTGATAGCCACAATTAACTGCTATTCTACCTCTAACTAGATTTGGCTGTAATGTGATCTACTCTCTGCTGCAGGAAACCGGCTTAATTAAGTGGAATCCCTCTTTCATGACATTGCCCATAAGCGAATTAGCCACGAAGGCACCCGGCAGGCAACATTTATTTTGGTTATCTTATTTGTGTCTCTTCTGCACAAGTACAGTGGTGAAGCCGGTGTGTGTAAGCAGGTTACTGTGCAGGGAGAAGACAATGAGATTTTAATAAAGACTCACTCTCTTTTCCTCTCTCACTCTTCTCTTACATATGTGCTGCAGGGGTATGTTTTCTCACCCATGTATGGTCGTGTATGTCTATATATATATCCTCCTGAGAAACGAAGAAAAGAAGTGTCTTCTTTTTGTGTGTTATTTCCTGTCTATTTGGGCCTAAAAAACAATTTCAATTTCTTTGAATATATTTTTCATTTTAATTCCCTAGCATGTCTACTGTAGAGGACAGCAGGGCGATTTCCATCTGAAAATAGAACATAAAACGTCATAGAACATCATCAGATGTGATAGTCCTGGAAGGTTAAACAGAGGAACATCTTGCATTTGGTGTACCTCATGTATGTTTTGCCATTGCAGTCCTTGTTCCCCGCATGCAAACCCCTCACACGATACATCACTGGAAAGCCCAGGATGTCCTCTATAGAATAATATAGAGCTCCAAATACTTAAGTACAATTTAGGTGAACAAAATGTCCTCTATAATGGACATAAATCAATGGGCTGGGTCTCAGAAGGATAAACACATTAATACATAAAATGCACACATTACATGGACAAGCCTAGTTGGTACATTTTGCACCTCCCATACTGACTTTTAATTGTTTTTTAAACCTTAAACCTTTAGTAGTAATAATACATGATGTGCATTTTAGACAATATTTGTCTGTCCCAATATTCGGGTCCATTCTGTTATCTCTATTATAAAACTAAAACCACACAAACATCTGCAAAGAGTTTATTACAATAAGATGCACATGACCTGAATCCTAGTGATGTCACTTCTTCTGGTGATAAACATCTGGAAGGTATGGTATGGTGAGGTATGTCATGCTTCTCCTCTCGTTATTTTGTTCAAAATGTTGAGGATCCATCAGTACATTAATTAGTTGTACAATCTGTTTTCATGATGACACAGTGAAACTCATTATATTGAATAAAAATATTTCTAGTGACAATCCATTTTCATTTTCCAGAAAATGTATTATGTTATGTCTGATCTGAAGTTTACACATCAGTTGAGGTCAATGTTGTTACTGCCAATGCTGTTCCTTATAAATTTTAGCACTTTGGATTATTTTGCATGTTTGACAGATAGATTCTAGGTCACTTCAATATAAATGGCACCTTTGTGATATATTTATGGCCTAAAATTCCTGGTTATTAAATAATTAAATAATTTGAAGCTGGCAGTAGCAGAAAGGCAACAGCAAATCAGGACATGTTATAGGTGAGCAGAAAATATTTTATTTGTAATGGGCTACTTTAATTTATTTTTGTTGTCTTTCTATACTCAAAATATACCCACAGTATATACATAAGCTGCAAGGTGTGTCATGTTAGGTGGGGCCACAACCTCCATGTGCCGGTGGTAGGTATAACACAGAGGTGCTGAAATGACACAAGGCCATCACTGTTCTGTGTAGATGGATGGGAGCTGTCCTTTCAGCACCTTGGTCATGGAGCCGAGGGCTGAAAACATACCACAACAGTACCCCTCCCCAAACTCTGAGACAGCAGTGACTGATGAGTCACTGCTGTCTCAGAGTTTTTTCGAAATGGCATCTACGTTTCTGTGGTGGACCCAAGACTTCAAGATTCAAGATTCAAGTTTCTTTATTTGTCACATGCAATCATACAAGTACAACACACAGTGAAATGTATCCTGAACCGCTCCTTTCTGACTGTGCAAACATTAAAACAAATTAAATTATAAATTAAAATCTGGACATTTTCGGTAATTATGAGTATACATGTAAGTAAAATTAATTAAAATATATATATATAAATCAAATTTTCTGAAACACAAATCTAAAGTAAGTAACTTAAACAAGGAGCACCACCAGTTAAGTGAAATATACAGACTGAAAGTTTTTTGTTTTAATATGTTTTTATACTTGAAATGAGAAGTACTGGAAGAACTGGAAAGAAGAAACCAGTGGGTTATTCGATTGTTATTATTAGTTTTCTTCAGCCATCCACTGTAAAGATGTGTGATATGATAGTGAAGTGACAACTGTTAAGGCGATAACATAGTTCCTTTATGGCCCATTTGAGGGCAAGGGCTTCCCTTTTGATGGCCGCATAGTGGGTTTTAGCGAGGTTCAGCTTCTCACACAGACAACTGGATTCTCCTCTCCATTATTTGTGATAGAACACGACCAGACTGGTCTTTGAAGTGTCGGTGTGTACCATTAACAGCAGTTTACCAGAGCAGACATGAGGGCTGCTTTCAGGGTTTGGAAGGCCTGTCCTGTGTTCTGTCCTTTTCTAGTCTACCCTTCCTGATAAGGTGTGTGTGTGCGGTGTGGGACTACAGAATACAAGTATGGAATGAAAAAGGCCCTAAACAGCCATGTACCTGTTTCCTTGTGGTGGGTCAGGGGTGGGACTAGCTTTGATCTTCTTTTATTGGAATTTTAACAACCTTAGTCTTCTCTGGACATTCGATAAGGTCATCCACATGGGTCATAGGGTAGCTACCAAACTTCAAGAACTTTTTGAAATCATTACCGAGCCTGAGACCTCTGTTGGGCATAGGGACTACCATGATTGGGCTTTGCCGGGGCTGTTGGACTCTACCTATTCCTCTAGTGCCTGACGGTAGGCCTCTGGCCTGCAGTAGGGCTACCGTCATCTGTCTGTGGATGGTACACCAAGACTTTATTATGTTTAACCTGCAGCAGCAGGCAGAAGTCACTCTGCTACAACCAGGATGTATCCATGGCCCTGTACAGTCCCACTCGATCTATCTGAGTCCACTCAACGGAGACTGGGGACAAGACATGCTGGAGCTGGCTTCCTAGGGCACTGCTGGCAGAAGTATACATTCCCGACCAGTGCAAGCACTCGTGCAACATCTTTAAGGTGTTCTGTGACCCTTAGTGCTACCCCACTAGAGTCTGGCTGTGTGGGTGTGGATGCATGGCAGTGTCAGGCCATCTGATGTCTGGTCCTCTCCATCAGTCTGCCCCACCTGACTCTTGCAGCTCTTAAGAGAAAATGGGATCGGTTGGAGGGGTTGGACCTCACCTTCTGTCCCGGTGTTGGCAGCGGCATCCTTTTCCTGCATCAGCATAAACACAGAGACAGTCACTCACTGCAGCGGACCCATTTTATACCACCGCTGTCGCTTCATTGATGGTGAGTAGTAATACACTGTCATTCTTGCCATGTCTGATAGGGCCACCACCCTCCACAAGGTCCAACATAGAGGTGCTGAAAAGACACAAGGCTTTCAGTTTTGCTGCGGGGATAGACAGGCCTTTCAGCCTTTCGGTTGCGGCTTGGTGAGTAACCCCTGCCACCTGACACAGTGGAGCTGAAGCACCACCATCACAATGTATACATCTACTTCCTATATAATGTGAAACTGAAGCAGGGAAAGAACAAAAAGCTGACATTACACCAGCCACCTACTCTCATTACAGACACACACTATAAATATGACTCCCTGGCAGGGTGTTATATATGGCCTACACTGTGGATAATGCATTTATTTTTTTGCTATGCATTATACTTTTTTCCCCCTTGTATGTAATAATATACAAAATAGTTAGTTAATTATGATAACATAATATAATATATCTCTTTTTCTAATACCTTAAATATTTTAAAGATTATTTTTAAAAATGTACATTTTCATTTTACATTTATAACAAATATAAAATGTTTAATTAGGAGGAGACACAAGGTGAGGCATGGAGAAAGGGTGAGGCAGTAAAATGTTCAGAGGAGAGGGCCAGAGTCTAGGTGTTAATTTCAATGAAAGTTTGAAATTTACATTTTCAAGACTATTGTCCATAGCAATCTACAAAATAGTAACTTTACTGGTTGAGGCAAACATGTTCTTTACTTCTAATATAAGCAGGTGTAAAAGTTTTTAAGGAGCAATTTTTCAACCTTTTATTGTTGCAACTTTGTTCCAGTGATTAAAAAAAATGTAATTTAAAAACTGGATATTTATTGGACAAGAGGTGTTAAGTTATATGTATTGAAAATGAGTACTGTTTTGGCTTTGAAATATTGTTTTAGGAAAATATAATTGCAGGTCTGGGAATCAAAGACTGTGCTACACTCTGTCACAAACATCTGCAAAGCCACCTGCGTTGTGGATGACCCACACAACCCTCACATCAGAACTGTACTTCCCACACACAAACACACTCCTGAACTGAGCTGCTTTTTCCCTCTAAACACACATATACAAATACACACTTACCAGGAATCACACCTTAACTGCTACACCCTGCCCCCAACATATTGTAGTATTCCCTTTATTTATTTATATACTTTATTTTCATTTGGTGTAATTTTTTTGCACAATAACTTATTGTCATTCCTGGCCTCATAGACCTGTTATTTGTAGATTGAAATACTCTCCTACATTAATTTAATCTGTCATATAATTGTATTCAGTCTCATTTAGTTATGCTTTTTGTGGTCTTGGATGGTTGCATTCTATTGTGTTGTTTGCTATTTGTGTTTTAAAGCATCATGTTTCAGATCCCTTTCTCTGTGTAGTCTGGTGTTGTTTTTGTGTTGGTGATGTTTTCTGGTCCAACAAGAACGGAATGAAACTGAATAAAAATGGTTGGAATCACAATAAACGCCTAATTGATGACTAATCACAAAGTACATATCTCATGGACTTCATCATTCATAATCCTCCATTCTTGCTCAGCTCACACAGACCCAGAGACACTTGGAAAGAGATCTACTTCTACTGTCCAGAAGAGAGAATCCTGTTCTTTTCTCTTTTTTTCTTCCTTTCTTGTTGTTGAAAGTATTCATCTATGGCTGGCCAGGAGAATGCATCTGTCATGCAAGCCCTCAGGCTTAGAGTGTGTGTGAGGGGTCAAAGATCTAAACTGCCCCAAATCTCAAAGCACTGGACTGAAAGACCAGAAGAATTAAGCCTTTCTTTCTTGCTCTATAAAACATATTCACTGCATTTCCTACTAAAATGAAGTGTGCTCTCTGTCTGTTCTCGTCATACATGTATTCTCTTTGTCTCTCTTTCTGCCTCATTCCAGATGGAACCCCTTTCTCCATCAAAAGCTGTAAATAGTATGTTCCTGCTCTGTTTTGCTGTTGGCTGACGAGCCTTCATTTCCTCTCTGCACCTCGTTTCTCGGCTTTTCGCTTCCTTTTTCAGCTCCAGACAAAGAGGCCTTCTCTAAAATACCCCATTAAATTCCTAGTCTAAGGAAGAACGAGGACAGCTGGGAAGAGCATTGTGTCATTGGATCACATGTCAATCCACTACAAAGATGAGAGCTGGAAAAATTCCTAGTAATCGAGGAGAGAAAGCCTGACCAGACAACTGAGATTAAACCCGAAGTCTTAAAGAGATTATGCAGAAGATGGAATTGTCTCTCTTTAAATTATGTAACATATGCAAGACCGTGAACCCTCGCTCTCTCTCTCTCTCTCTCTCTCTCTCTCTCTCTCTCTCTCTCTCTCTCTCTCTCTCTCTCTCTCTCTCTC
>JBBPDB010000011.1:9417292-9464244 GCA_037974465.1 Brachypetersius altus
ATGGCCCAGAGGATCATAGGCACTCCACTCCCTGCAATAATAGACATTTACAGCACACGCTGAAGGACCCCAGCCACCCTGCTCTGTCACTTTTCACTTTCCTGCCATCCAGCAGGAAATGAGGTGGAGGCTCTAGAATGTGAGATGGTAGGTATGATGAAGAGCCACATCCTGATTATGAACTGTAGGAGAAAACCAGCGGCGCACTGGGTGCCATGAAGGCCATGTTGGAGCTGGAGGAGATTCTAGGCTGAGGCCTATTGAAGTCATTAGCCCTCTCAGTGTCACCTACTCATACCAGGTTTTATCAAATTATAGTTGCAGCTTATAGCCCCTGTTTTACATTTTCCAGTTAAACTCAGCCCATCAGCTACACTGACTAAACAAGTGGGCTTCCTCAGCTTCCTGTGACCACCCTCACAGCCTGCTGCCACAGTCATCACTGCTCCCCAGTTTATCTTCCAGCAGTAATTTCTGTTCTTAGTTTAGTTTTAAATCAGAAGCTCAGTTCTCTAAAATAAAGCACGAGTTTTGTTCAGTTTTAATATGCAACGTGTTAATGCACGTGCTTTATGATGGCAATGACCCCAAACATAATTATTCCTAGTTAAATAGAACAGAAAAAATGAGCAGCACAGGTGATTGGTTATTGATTTGCTAATCACTTGCCATGTAGTAAACATATTTCAGTATGGCTGACTGGAGATGCATTTGGCTACCAAGTGTAAATGAATTTGGCTAAAATCTGATCATAATGCACTCTAGATACCAGTGACCAGGTGTAAACACGTTCTGTGATGGCTGAACGTGTCGAGATGACAGCAAAGACACCCAGTGTACCTTCATTTGTATAAATGCTGGCTCAGCAAGATTGCATAAAAAAGTGTGGACATTTGTGAAAGCAGTAGAGGATGGAGTTCAAGTGTGAGTAAGAGTCAAAGTGTGTTGGTCTAAGGGATATGTAAATAAACCAGGTGGTGTGTTATTGTCAGAGTTTGCTCCCTTGTGTTTTGTGTTGCTGTGCCCTGGCCAAAGTAGCACACATACACACACACACAGATTTGCTGGAGGTAGGAATCTCTGAACCCTAATGGCTCTACTTCTTTTGCCTGTATTTTAATCAGCCACTGTTTTTTTAAACCAAGGTCCACAGAGACAGAGAGAAAAAGAGAGAGAGCGAGACAGAGAGAGAGGAGCCTGGCACTTCATGAGGCTCTCATCTTTTCCCATTTTCTCCCTCCGTCTCGCTACTGTCAGCCCATCATTTGTGAAATCAGCTGTAGCGCAGGCAAAAGTTTGAGAGGGAAAATGGACTTATGGAAGGTGCACAAGCATGTCTGCCAATGCAGAAAGTGCTTGAGAGTGTGAATGAAACCACAGGGCACACTGTGGTGATGCTATACGATCTGTCACTGCAGTTACTGCCATCTTCATTCTGTATTTATTTAACCATTACATTTTGCATGTGTCAAAGCAGTTCTTAAAGGAATGTCATAGATAAACCATGTTTGTTTTCCAGAAGAATAAGATGTTTTAGTGTGAAGAGTCTTTTTAAAAGTTTAAACAACCTTCATGTAGGATAAAGCTTCTGTGCCAGTGGTTCCCAACCCCGATCCTGCCGAAGATCATCACTTCTTAATACTGCCCTATAAAAAAATAATGACGCAGCCATGTAACCTCAACTAACACATTAAACAACACAAAAACACTTTGTGCATTAAAACACTGAACACAGACATGGTCTGACTTTTTCAAAGTCATTCCTTTTCTTTGAAAAACTGAATTAAAGACAACTTGGCAAAATCTATTAAATGGTGTAGAGTCTCCACATTCATTTGTTTGTTTGTAGCTTTGACTGTGTAAGGACATTCAGGTGAAGCCAAGTGCAGCCCCAGTCATTCATTTAACTGCCATGGTGCTGAGAGACAGAGACAAACAGAGATAGCAGACTAACTAATAGGTTTACCTGATTTCTGTATATTAAGCTGCAAGTAAGCAGTCGGCTCTTTGAAATTGATGTGCTGAAGGGAAGGACCTAAGGATCTAAGAGACTTTAACAAGGTGAACCGGTGACAGGGCCATGAGAGCCCAAGGCTTATTGTGAGGAACAGAGGTCGGCCTGTCTGGTCTGATCTCAAACAAGAGCTAGTGTAGCACAAACTGATGAAAAAAATAATGCTAGCTATGATAGAAAGGTGTCAGACAGTGCATCACAACTTGCTGCATCTGAGGCTCAGATCAGTCAACGTGCCCATGTCTATTGGCAAAAGCACCATCAATGAGTTTAATCACATTTTCCTATACATCACATAAACAGGTGTATGTGCATTTACTTGGAGAAGAAACTGCATTAGAATGTCCAATGGATAGAAGGGAAGACATTGCTGCAGACCAAGGCATGAAAAAGGCAGTGGCCTTTTCAGCAGGATAATGATCCCTGCCACACTACAAAAAAATGTTTAGGCAATTGCTGCCTGGTTTAGTTCTGATGCTCACATGTCTATTGTAGGTATGTTTGGCAGTTGACAGTGGTCAGCATGGACACCTGACTGATCTGTGGCTATGCACTGTGTGTTTTAACACATTTTTAACATATAAAGCATGAGCTTTTTCAACTAATCCTTCTGTGGGATCAGAACAAATATGGCAGCCTTTGCTCTCCATGCACACCCACAAGCCTTTGCTGCCTATGGGCCAGTTACTGGTTCACCAGTTATATCTCTTTGGACTAGTTTTGGTAGGTACTAACCACTGTATAATGGGAACACTGCACATGTTCTCATGCCATTAGTCAAGAAGCCAACACAGTTGGCCCTCAGATCCTTACACTTGGCTGTTATTGAGCAGTTTAAGAAAGAAATTGGAGCAAAGGTTTACTATGACAGGCCTCAAAAGATGCAAGGTGCCCAGATAAAGGTGTTCCAACCACTCAGCATTCAGCACCACCAGTATACTGCTCACTGGCCTGATCATCTGGAATCATCTTCATCTGTTTCTTCACTGGTTCGTGCCTTAAGTCAGATGGCTTTGTTATGCTTGGATGATTCATATGTAGATCACTGTGAGGCTTAACAAATAAAACACATTCCTCTTAAACGGATCAGGGACTGGACTGAAAATGAAAGCCCTTCAAAGCCATTTAGGAAGCCTGGAGAACTTTGGAAGCAAAATATGATAAAATGAGGTTTGGCTCAAGGTTTTTATATAGAAACACACCCAATGGTTAACATCATTCAACCAAGTACATTCTCACATTATCAACAGGAACAATTAAGTTAGAATCACATGCTGAACGCTTAACACTATTAAGATTTATAATCCTTGGCTTCCAGGTCTGGACGCAACAAGTTGATTTCACTCCAACGGGAGAGCTTGGCTGGAGTTCTTAAAACAATCTTAATAGTACTTTGTCCTTGAAAAGAACAAAGGCGTGGGTGTAGTGCACTTCAACTGAACAATGAGTCATGGGATGTGTGTCTAATAAATCACATCAACAACAGATTATCTACTTTTGTCTCTCTCCAGTCTAGTTCAGCAGTAGATAAACCAAACTGAATGACATTTTGATCAGAATTTGAAATTATTAGCAGTTGTTCAAAGTTTTATTTTTGTTTATCTTGTTATATAACTAATAACTAACATAGCAGACAATGCTCGTGAGCCTGTAATTAATACAAAGTTATGCATTTCTTCTGGTAGATTTTACAGTCTAGATTTTACAACTACAGTAGACTATAGTTCTGGCCAGCAGTGTAGTCTTTCTGCAGAGGCTATGTTGACACTTTCAACTTTTCACTTTTCTATGAGACAGCATCTCATCTTTGTCTGCCTTCCTTCCCCATGATTAATCCCTCCTGGCTGGAGGGCATTTTCTTCATATCCATCTTGCTGAGGCCCCACTCATTTGTTACCTGTTGATGGGCTATGGTTCACTGTCCATCCCCCACCCTTAATGTGTTACTAATTACTCTTCTCTTTCTCTTTGCTTCTCTCTCTCTCACACTCTCTCTGTCTCTCTCTCTCTCTCTCTCTCTCTCTCTCTCTCTCTCTCTCTCTCTCTCTCTCTCTCTTTCTCTCTTTCTCTCTCTCTCTCTCTCTCTCTCTCTCTCTCTCTCTCTCTCTCTCTCTCTCTCTCTCTCTCTCTCTCTCTCTCTCTCCTCTCTCCCCTTTCTATCCTCTCTTCCCCTCTCCTGCCTGGCTCTGAGTACTTCTCCAAGCCCCTCTTGAGAAAATGAAGGGGCAGACTGTACATGTGTGCTGTTTGGAGCTGGATAATATTGCACTTGTTCAGCATAATTGGTCCAGAAACGCACTGTAATTTGTGACTCAAGAGCAAGCCCCACCGACTCGTGTCGCCGTAAATTTGCATTCGAGAGCCCACCCTCGCTTAATCAGTTCTCATAAAGAGAATGCCTTTGCTTCATTAGTGGCACATTTGCATATTACCCTGCACCATAAAACTATTTAAGCTCAAATGAAATATTTGGTTCCAGTTATGAGCAGGACTCTGCTCTGTGTCATTCCGGAGCACTAATTTATTTTTAAGTGAATGACTTCGTGGCCCTTCGCGCACATTTCAGCCAGTGGCAATAATTTCAAACCCTATAGGAAATGCCCAGGAACTTTTGGAATGGTTACAAAGAAACCCTTAGCTAGATGCCTTGTTATTTTCCATGACGGATGAAAAGTAGTAGTGCTAAGCAGCTATAGCCCTCCCACTCTATGTGTGTGTGTGTTTGCATATGTCTGTGTTCACAGCCAGATATACGCAATGTGTTTTTTTCCCCTGCTCTTCTCATGCTGCTCCATCTGTGTGGAGCCCTGGCTCTCCACCAGAACATCTCCTCAACCTTGTCAATCCCAGATTCCTGCATGTTCGACAACCATAGGAAGTGAGGGACCACTAAGATGGTGCAAGGAGAGGGAGGGAGGAGGGTTGGAAACACAACCCATAATAGTGATTGGCTTTTTGGCCAAGGTCCAAGCTAACCAGGATGTAGAGAATCAGGCCTGTGTCCGCTTAAAGGTCAACAGAAGTCATCCCACTGGCCCAACTCATACAGTATAATTTACATTGCTCTTAATTTCCATCACACAAGTGAATATTTGAAGATTAAATCAGTGATTTTGGCCTGAGAGGTGCCTGTCAGCGATGTTAATGAAATGCAACGTATGTCCAAAAGTACCCAGCCTTCCTGTTTAAAGAATTCAGTTACTTTAACGTGCACTCACTGCTGACACAGGTGTTCAATTGCACCCAAAGAATTTATGTAATCTTCATACAACAACGGGGTGCTCTGGAGAAGTCACACCTGAGCCTTAAGTCATTATATCCTTTGCTAAGCACTCGATAGTGTGGTATAATTCCCTCCAGCATTTGGTGTTGGAGAACTACAACTAGTCTCTAGTGGCAGGGGACCATCCAATACATGTTTGATGAGTTGGAGTGGTCTTTTTGATCCAGAACTAATCATTCAACATCAATACCTGACCTCGCCGATCTAATCCTCACAACAATTTCAAACATTCCAGAAGAGTAAGAGCTGTCACTGTTGCAAAGGGGGGGGGCACTATTAATACCTTTGAAAATACCCTTATTATGGAACATTTCCTTTCAAAGGGAAATATACCACTGATGGACAAAATATTATACTCTGACATGATTGAAAGTTAGCTCAGAGCATATGCTAATTGCATCGTCTTGTTTTGTAATTCCTGACTGGTAATTTTTTTAGGGGGACAGTTTTATGCCCTAGAAACCCTAACATTGCATTAATACCACTGTTATGGTCTAAGCAGAATTGGAGATTCTCTAAACTGACCATAGGTGTGAGTGTGTGAGTATGTGCTCACTCCAGTAGGCTGGCACCCCACCCAGATTTAGTCCTTGCCTCGCACCTGTAAAATTTTGCTCCCTTTCCCTTCCTGTCTCTCTTTTCCTCTCTCTCCTTGCTCTCCCTCTGCCTACATCTCTGCTACTTTCTTCCTGCTACTTTCTATCATCTCTCCCTTTTCTCTCTCTTTCACTCTATCCTTATGCCTATTACCTCTCTCTCAACTTCTCTCTTTCTACCATTCTTTATTTTTTCTCGCCTAAATCTCTACCACTTTCTCACTCCTCTCTCCCTCTGCTCTCTTCTTTGACCCCCTCATTCACATATGTCTCACCCATTTACTCCTTCTTTCTCTTTTTATCCCACTATATCCCTCTTCCTTGCTTTCTCTCTCCCCTTTTGCTGCCGCCTCCCTTACTCTCACTATCTTTCACCCCGTCACCCCCCCGAACTCTGCTGCGCCCTGCCCATGTTCTTCCACATGGTGGCCATATGTGCAGTTTCGCAGTAGCATCCAGATACGTCCCATCTCAAGGCCTGTCAGTCTTCCCCCAATCAGGCATCTGTCAGACAGTGAGGCAGAGCCAGGCAGAGGCAGCCGTGCACAACACTCAGCCAGGGACCTATTGGTGGCCACCCAACAGAACAGCCTGCAAGCATCCGGCAAATTCTCCCCCATAACTATTCAGCTTTCTGTGTTTTTATGGTCCTCTGTTTTTCTGAATTTGTGGAAGTTTCTGCAAGCAAGTTTTGGTCTCAGTTGTCCTGTTCTGTTTGCCTTCAGTCATTCATTCATGCATTATTTATATTTATATCTATCTATCTATCTATATATATATATATATATACATATATATATTAGTGCTGGGCCGTTAACGGCGCGAGATTCTTATCACGCGATAAAAAAAATATCGCCGAGTTTTATGAACCGGTAGATGCAAAACTGGCATTTAATTATCGATATCAGTGCTAACTGATACAAAATTTTAGTATCAATTAGTATCTGAGAATTTTATGTAAATGTTCTTTTAAAAACACAGTCAAAGATGATTCTTTAATAAACATGAAGCTGAGCTTTGCAAAATTCAGGTCATGTCAATAGAAGTGTGAGTCTGTGTACAGGCTCTTAGGGTTTCATGGAAAAATCACTGCAATGTTATCAGTGTATATAAATGTCAATGTTAAAATATGAATGAGCCCTTCTGTTTAGTGTAGGTGCATGGTGATCCAGCCAGGATGCTCGTGTGTCCCGTTGAAGGACGTTCGTGGTGTCTCAGGTCCCTTGCTGCTGGGGTGCTGCTGCCCCGCAGTATCCGAGCGCTTTTGTCTATGGCTGGGACGGATCTAGCAGACAGCTTGGAGCTCAGCATGCAGCCGCTGCTGCCACAGCCACTCCTCTCCTCTCTGCGGCGCCCATTCAGCAAGCCACACACATACACACACACACACACACACACACACGTACACGCACACCGGTGGCCACAGTGCAGCTACCTGGCCATGTGCTGCTGGTCACGGCTGACCTGGAGTGGACACCATGGGCCCTCACGCCTCTTTAGCAGCCAGACAATCTGTCCCACACACACACACACACACACACACACACACAAACAGACACATGCACACGCGATGACATATGACTCAAGCATGCAATCCAAGTCTTTTCATCAGTGTTCGTTCTGGCAGGCTATCAGTGAACATTTTTCAACTACCTGAGTCATTTTTCAGTTACTTATAATTGAGCTAAACTGAACTGGAACATACATGCAGACACATTGTATACCTGCCATAATTTATATATTTACTATAAATTCTTCAATGTACATTTTAAAAAATAAAGTAGCCATTTTTGTGGTGCCATAGAAGATGAATGTTTGCTTCCCTTACAATGAATAGATATTTAAAGTACAAGAATTTAACTCATAAGTTAAAAATCATTTAGGAACCTTCATTTTTAATACTGTACATAAGTTTTAGTACAAGGTTCTAAGGTACATAAATTGACATGAAATTCTCTTTAAAGAAGCAAAGGAGCATCCACTGAAAGTTCTTCATGGAATCAGAAGTTGTGTCTCTATGGTATCAATCCAAACAGCCTAGCTGGAAGCCTAGTGGTTCAGAAAGTCCGGGTTTGATTCCCAAGACCTCTAGGCACTGCTGAGGTACCCTGGGCAAGGTACCGTCCCAGAGTTCCTGCCCCCTACTTCACTTGGTGAATGGGATAAATGCAGAGGTTGAATTTCGTGCTGTGGTGTGTTCATGTATGACAGAATGATCACTTTCACTATATCTGCTACAATATTTTCACTCTCCTGACTGGGAAACTGCAAAAATGTCTGCAGTCCACTCATTTCCATCTCACACACCTATCCACTATCTAATCAGTACTTTAGGAGACAACAATAATAACCCATTTCTAATTCTCACAAAGAAAAACGTTCATTTTGTCCCTAACAACATCTGGCCTGGCTCTACCATTCTGTCTATCTCTCTTCTTCTCTCCCCAGCCCTCCTGCTCCCCAAGGAAGGCTCAGTGTAGTGCTAAATACCCAGATGGACCACCTGATCAGTCAGACAGCCACACTTTCTCCTCATGGAACAGTTGCCCTTCTGTGGCTGAGAAAGAGGAAGGTAGAACTATTTTTTTCTTGAGATTTAGAAGAGGATTACTGGTTTAAAATTGGAATATCAGGAATCTGAACGTGTTCAAAGAAATCACAGTACAAAATTACATTATGTAAACACCGTTTTCAAAATGTACTGTTGACTATCCAGTAACTGAGCTGATAAAGAGGTGTTGTTGTCTTCCACCCCTTATAACGTCTGTGTAAATGAGCAATCTGGTTGTGAGACAAAAACAAACAGTTTTGTCATTGTCTTTAATGTCACAATGAGTCAGACTGTAGCATTCAAACTGCTCCTTCATATTGATGGTACAAAGAATGTTGTTACTGCAGCCTAACAGAGTTACTGAAAAGGGAAAATGCTTATCCTATTTGACCTTTTTTGTATAAGTGACAATTTCATTTCAGACTTATCCGTTTGTTCCAGCAATTTTAGCTTTTTCAACAAGACACAGTATAAAGCAGTCAAGCACAACAGAGATCAGTTACATGTGTCATTAAGAAAGTCACAGCATAGGCATGTTAATTCTAAGGAAAAACTGTAAAATGGTTTTGCAAAAAAGGTTTGGTACGTAAACTCACAAGTGTTAAAGTGGACTTCAGGTGAAGAAAAAAAGGAAGTGCAGAATGTGGGTCATTTAAATGCTAGCTGTGGAAGTGAGTACGGCTAGAACCTCTCATGTTTGTTCAAAGACCCCATTTTTCAAATATTGATGTTCATGATACTAAACTCCCTACTGTCATTATTCCAAGACTCACTATACTGTCAGTCCAACTCTGCAGCTTCTACCACTATGGCTAACAAGTCTCCCTGTCATTCCCTGCACTGAGCTGGCATACGGGCAATTATTCCTCTTGAATGTGAATCAGAGAAGCTCAAATCTGCATCAACTCTGGGTTTCTTGACACATGTGCAAATACTCTCACACATACACACACACACACACACACACACACACGGTGGAGATGGATTTGGAGTGAACAGCTGTTTAAATTAAATTCAGGAGAGTGAGTCCATGGACAGTCTAGACAGTTCAGCTACACTGAAGTGATGGAGGTTGTCACATAGATGAAAGAGCTGATAAGAGTAGACTACACTATTTTCATCATTTCTGCTTTTTATTATTACCCTTTTACCTGCAGAAATGGAGAAACATGAAGAATACAGTAGCGTGTCAGGAGTCGGCCTTTACTCATTTATGAGTCACAATTAATTTGAAATGATTTCTGTGGTTGTTTTGGTCCTTGATTTTGAATAACACTGCTCTCCAAGCTTTAATTAATTACCTAAAGTAGACAAATACCGTTCGCATGACTTTGATATGAAATGAAGTACAGACAGTAGTAAAAAAAAAATGACACAAAAAGAATCCAATTTTATTTGCTTTCTTCAGTTCATAATGTTTGATTAGCAAGCCCCCAGGAAGCACAGCTTTGAAGGCCAAGTTGAACATTACTTGTATTCTTTACTTTGCCATTCTTTGCTATGGATTCTCAACATGGCATTTTACTTTAAAAAGCGCTCTGATGCTGTTTTGTACTATAACTGTGAAATTTCAGATTTACGTGACTTTGATGCTGTTTGATGCTTGTTTAAGCCCATAGGTTTAAACACGCTGCTTTATCACTATTCTTTTAAGGCATATATATATATATTTTACCTCTATTCTGATTGACTGGCATGTATTGTGCCTTATAACTTCACAGTGAATAGACATGGCTAAACTCTAAACTGCTGTAATAGTCATGTTTTTTGTGATCACAACACCCTACAGAGGATTGTGAGGACAGGTCAGAAGAGCATCCAGGTCTCTGCACCCTCTTTCATGAACATTTCCACTACACTCTGCATTCGCAAAGCTACCAGTATTGTAGGCTCCAGCACTCCCCATGGCCCTGGCTAAGGATAAGTGGCTCGGATAATGGATGGAAGGATGGATGTTTACTGACATAAAACGGTTCTCTATAAAAATGTAAAATTCTAAATAAAAACAAAAAAAGTTTTTAAACATTTCAGATAACCCTGCTATGGCCCCTTTAAGCGGTTTGGTATCTGCATGAGTGTGTGGCGGAGTACTACTCTGGGACATGACAAATAATACATTGTGAAAAAGCGATAATAAATAAAAACACACATATTTATGAGTTCACTTCTCTCCAGCTCTGCCCGAACATGGTTGTGCATTTCCTGTGTTTAGCTGACAGTGTGTGCTGACAGCTCTCAGGCGCTGCCATTCCATTATGATTGCATTGTCTGTGCCTCAGTGTTGGAGCACTTTGCCGCAGCACACATGTCAGTTTTACTGTCCTCCTGCTGAAATTAATGAAATGGCAGGGAGTTACACTAAGTTACACAATTCCATTTACAGATCATCATGACAGAGCAAACATGGGAGAGGCATGAGGGAGGGGAGGAGGGGTGTAGACAAATCTGCGCTAACAGCACCCCTAGCTTGTTGGCCTGCTAAAATGACAGTCAGAGGCTGACAGCTAGGATTATAGAGGGCCTCCAGTAGGAAGGCCTCTTACACGGCAAGCCTCTGGAGCAATACATGGAGCTATGTTATAATTAACTCCACTGCCAAGAGATATTATATATCATCAGCCGTCCTCAGGCCAGGCGAATTGCGTTAGCAGGAGAGAGAAAAAAAAGTAGCTGTGGCATTGTTCAGAGCTTAATCAGGTCATTGCTGTGGCAACTTGGATTACAGTTATTTCCAAGGTGCTGGTTAGTGCCTGGGACAACACTGTGTCACATGTCAACTTTTTTTTCCTTCTTCTGTTTTTTTACTGTTTTTGTTTTTGATGTTGGTTTTTTGGAGAGGTGCTTTGCAGTAGACAGGAAGCAATTAGGCCCAGCACTGGTGATAGGAGCTACTCAGCAACTGCAGAGCAACTAAACACAATTTGACAGTGACCGACACAGTGATGACAGCTATCTGAACGTGCTGCATATCGGCATGGAGAACAATGCAGTGCATTCATACTGGAAATGTAAAATGACAACTGAGCTGTTATCTGTGTAATTGTTCCACAAGTGCTGTGCCATTGGCCACTCATGCACTGAACAATTCTCTCATTTTTCTGTTTTCCACCGTGACATGATCACAGAATTTCAATCTGATATATTTCTTAGTTACACTGAGCTAATGTGCTGATACACTCTTACCAGCATAACACTCAGTACTATTGCTTTAATCTGACAAACAATATCTGCAGTGATTTTGAAGTGGCTCGCTTTCCACAGATGGAGGGGGGTAGCAGCATAACTAACAAACTGTGCAGCAACCCACCACTGTGTACCTGAACAAGACCCTTTAACCCCAAGTTTCTCCAGGGAGACTCTCCCCTGTATATAGGGAATAAAAGCGTCTCATTGGATAAAAGCATCTCATAAATGTAAATATGGCAGGGATTTTGGATAAAGTGGTCATTAAGTGTGGGCACTAGATTAGTGCTTTTAATAAACTGGCCACTCATACAATAGAAGACATAATCTAAGGAAGTTTTGAGAGTATAACCAACAGAGTGTGGTTTAAAATGGACTCATCCATTCTTTTTTTTCTTTTTTTTCATTTTGAAGCACTGAGTGATTGATGTGTGTGGACAGACAGCACAGGGGTGATCCATGCATCACCAGAGTCTCTAAAGGCTGGCTGGGATCTGTTTCCGCTTTATAGCTTTAACCTTCATATTGCTTTCTGTGTGGATGTGCGTATGTGTGTGCGTGTGTATGCCCTGACCAATCGCCCATTGTAATATCCAAGCACTCCCCAGTGTGCAGTCTCCAAATGCACATTTGCGATGATTATAATTCACATCGCAAGCTCTGTGTTACACATTTGCTCATCTAACTCCACTGTGATTGGTTGGAGTAATTACAACTCAAAGTCAATGTGCCAGGTGTCCGAGCGAAGCCATAATCTGCCTGCTGCCATCTGAAAATAGAACATCTAACCCTTTAACCCGCCATAGCCCATAGGAGATCCTCAAAAAAAGCAGCTGTGCAGCATTTCGAATTTCACACTAAACATCGAATTAGTCTAACCATCATTTGGCCTATCCATGCTCTGCCCACTCATTCGTTCTCTCATAGCAACTGTAACGAGGTTGGACAAAATTAAGCGAAGAAATTCATCCCATTCATCCTAATGAGAAATTGAGATCATGTTGAGTTTCTTCATCAAAAGTATTGAGGTGTGCTTCATTGAAGCAAAATCAGAAACAAGAAAAGACTAAAATTTGCTACTACGCTAACCATCAAAATGTACAATTTCTCATTAGGTTGAATGAAATATTTGTGCACACACATGGCTAGGTCAATTAGCCTTCGTGCACAAAAGCTGCTTTTCTTACTTAAATACTGGTCAAGCTAGGCTTTCAATGAAAAACACTATAATCAGGCAAAGTCAAATATAATATCCTTTGTCACATTTTACTATTCAAATAGTCCCACACCTGGCTGTAATAAAGCCACTAGTACATTATAGCTGATTGGATTATGATGAAGATCACAGTCACTGTTTTTTTTATCCCTCTCTTTCTGTTCCAGCTCATGGACTAGCCAACTCCTATTCCCTAATGCGTTCACATTATCCAAGTGTCTTTGCGCTCTCCCCCTCGCACTCAATTAGCCAGGTGTGAACACACATCCACCTGTCTTTTGCCTCCCCTCTTAATGCAGCTCTCCTGGCTTAGGCCAAATTACCTGCCATTTCGCCAAACTTGCTCAGTCCTGTTTACCACTCAGTATGAATAATAAAAATGACAAATGGAATAGCGCGGGAGTAATGGTGGGTCTGGCTTTAAGCCCTGTTTCGTTAGGCTCGGCTGATTTTCATAATTATATTTTCATTCTTTTTTATCTTTCTCTTCCGCTTTCATCCCTACTGTTTTTACACCCAAGACCCTGAATGGATTGAAAAACATACGTAATGTTGTTGAAATACATCGTATTGTTTCTAACTGAAAGGCGGTTTTATTTTTCTGTTTTGAGGGGTGTTGAGTTACAAAAGTGCACTAATATCTCAGCACTCTCTCTAAAGTAAGATACTGTTGTTGGTGCCTTGATCATGGGAACACAGAATTGGTCCACATAGAATTGACAACTTACAAGTCTTTTTATGGCGCATTGTTTACCTTAAAATATATCATGTATTACAAGTTTAACATGTAATACATGAAGAAATATTCCCAATATTTTTTAATATAAATAGAAGAAATAAAATAGTACTTTCCTTGGTATATTACATTGTTGTACGTTTCTTTTATATAAAAAACTAAACAACAAATAAACATGTGATTCTTCATTCTGTTAGGATTTGCTGCTTGTTTCTCCATCACATTAAACTAACCCACTATCCCACCCCACTTGAAGAATCATGCCCACTCACCCTGCTTTCACACTTTCACCATCACAGCTGCTGTTTCAGACATGACCATTCTTTGACTATATTCTACAATAGGAATGTGTGGTTACAAGTAGTATATGTACATTTCAATGCTGGTCTTAAATTCAACTTTTTTATGTTAACAGGCTCTCTGTAGTGGGTTAACACATTCTGTCTTCACTCACAAGTGGCCAGATGGCTATCACAATTATAGCTGAGGAGGATATGACTCCTCTCCTAATTAGAGAGGTTTTCTCTAATTTGATACATTTGATAAATTAGAGAAAAAGTAAATTGTTATTGATAAATTGTTAAAGTGACAAAACAAAAAGAATGCCTGTATGGCTAATGACTGGAGATGTACCAGAAATGTGTATGCAGCACCGTCCTTTGCTTTTATGAATTATATAGTGTGCAATTTTTAATTATTTATTTTGCCACATGTTACCCCTAATTCAGCTTATAAAGCAAGCAAACTGAGAAATAATGGTCAGATGTTCCTAAAATCTCTTTTGTATTATTTCTTTATGCTATATGAAGTTTATCATTAAAACTTTAATTTACATTTAAATTCAAATTAAATGAAAAATTAAACTGCACACTAAATAATAATCACAGCTGTTATTAGTCTTTCCTCTTTAGGCTTATTATCACATGTGTCATTACTGAGGAATTGAATATTGCTGAATATTTATCAGAGACATTAACGGTATTATCCCTGTTAAGGAAACTGTTTATTATTGTGTTTTAATTTTGACATATTAAACATACGTTAAAAAATATATTATGAGAACAGTAATTATAAGTATGCAATATCAAAACAATAAATAATATAATACACATCTCACAAAACTAAAGGTGCTATTTTTCAAGAAAAGAGTAAAACTTGCCTCAGTATAGCACATTTTATATCTAAGTGCAGTTTGGTTAATTGGTCATTTAGAATGGCACGATATGACAGGCTTTGGAAGCACACTCATCACCTACGTGGGCACAGATTCATTAATAATGGCCTCTGACTGCTTCCTTCCAACATTCCATCCATCTGATTGGGTAGTAGGTCACGCAAGAAGTAGACACATGTCATATGACTCTATCTCCTTTGTCTTGGTGAGCTGTCGCGAATCATGATGGTCATCGGGTGGTTAGAACTAAAACTTTATATCACAATCTCTAGATTAGGACGTTTTTGAAGGATCATATATCCACCGTTTAAATAATAGGAAACAGGCACAGCACTAGCACAGTGAAGCCACAGCCTACAGCAATGTATCCCACTCACTCATTCACGTTATGAGACCTTCAACCCAGACAGCTCTTTGAATGAGGCACAAAACAGGTCAGCACCGTAAAAACATAAAAAATTGAACAACAACACTAGATGTTTTGTTTCAGCAGGAATAATGAACTGAGGAGGACCCACACATTATTACACAGATACAGTTATGACTGTTCAGTGAATAACTAACAGAATGAAAATATATGTTTATAAATGAAGGCAAAGTTTATAGTTGCATTATGTTGCACTGTTTTATTTATATATATCTAATATGTATATAGCTAATATGTATATAGCATATAGCTAAAATGGTATAGCCAACTTCTTCAGACAAAAATGAGAAAAAAATAGAGAATATTGTCACATCAAGCAATCTTCCAGTCTGGCTTTAGCTGTGTTTAATGACTTCCTATGTGTTTCATCCATTTCTCAGAAGAGACCAGTTCAGGTCAGTTTATTTCTGCCCAGTCGCCCTTCTCTTGTCCTTTTCTGCTACCCACTGGCCCCAATGACACTCGCTCAGTGAAAAATCAGTGCTCATCCCTCCTTCTGCGTTCTGATGACATACTCAGGTGCTCCCCAATCACCCCTCACAGAGATCTCGTCTCGTCAGTGTCCACCACCCAGCAGGACATGCCATCAGATACAGGACCTCCACCGCTGACAACCCAATTAGCCAAATTAGCCTCTTACCGTTGATCTCGCCAAACAGAGTCTAATGGCTCTAATACCGCTGGGTAATCTTCTTAATACAAGCAGAAAGGTTATCAGGTGATTTCTCTGACATTTTATCATGAATGGCAATGGACAGTCCTGAGTCACACGGAACTGTGACTACAGATACCTTTGTGCAGGAAAATTCACTGCAGATCTTCTGAGATACATGGCCTAAGCTGCATTTGATGTGTGGTTAAACAGTGATAAGGTCATTTCATAGTAAGACTGATCTGTAATTCTCAAAATGTATACCTATGCTGCTATACTCTGGCAGAATTAAACAGACCACATGGCTATGGTGCAGGCTTGACGCAGCTCATTCTTTGTGCTATAGACCTTGGAAGAGACACTGTGAAAATGATCAAATATAAATAAATTTATATTTTTTTGTCCTGCCTCCCTGTTGCTATGTCTGTCAAACTTTCAACTTTTCAAGGCTACGTTGCAGCGCCTCTAGCACTTGTGCTTAAAGCCTCAAAGGTTCGGGGGCACAAAATAAGTCTTAGAACTGCACAGGAGGTATGTTTTAATGTTATTATTAAAGGGAAACAATGGCTTTGCAAGATGTTCAGGGCAGACAGGGCAGTGATACAAATATGGATGAAATTACAATTGGAATTTAAATTCCAAAGTAGTCACTTTTGTGTGTAACTTGACATAAGACAAAAATATAAATGTAAAGGGAATTTAATATCTGTATGAATTTGGCCATTTCTGACTGTCAAACAAGTTTTCAGCAGTGATTTCGTCACAGACATTATTAGATTAGAGCATCTGTGAGCTGAAAATACAAGAATGTGGTTGGTTCATTCTGTGGCTAATGATTATGGAAGGAAATATGGGTAGCATAAGGGAGCCATGGTTTGTTAATTTTATCTCCTCTTGGATTTATACTGAGTGCTAAAAATGTGGTAGTCATCAAGGCAGGCCTAGGATGTTTCCCTCAGAGTCAAGATAAGTACATTTAAAATATGTTTTTCAGGTTTATATTGATTTGAGTATTTATTATCCTTTGTCTTGTTTACTTTGTAGCTGATTGTGACAATATGACAAAGTGAAAAGTGAATGACTGAAACTGAAAGGCAAAGGTGGGTAGTTATAATGTAGATTTAAGGTGACAGTAAATTATTTTGTATAAATGACCTGTATCACTCGCTACACTCACACAGAGACACAACACAATGCATACATACATAGTGTGTGATGTTCAGGGAGAAAAAAAATATGAATTTAAGTGATAAAGAAGTGGGTTTTTGGTCATTTTCCTGAGATGGATTACTATCTTTGCTATAGAGGGTGTGTCTCTCTGGCTTTTCTCATATGTGTACCATTTCTGTAAGGCAAACTGTTCCCAAATTATGAAGCCAATAATATGCAGTGCAACTCAATATGTAGATCAATAACATGCAACTCAAAATGTAGATCCCTGGATCTAAAGGGACATATACTTTCACTGGACATTGAAGCAGCAGGTTTTTATGTTTAATGAGGTTTGAGTAGCAGATGGTACTCCTTCAGATGAGGTAGCGCTACAACCAGAGGTGGACGAAGTACATTTACTTGAGTACTGTACTTAAGTACAGTTTTTGAGTATCTGTACTTCACTTCACTAAAAAGACAAAACCATACTTTTCACGTCACTATGTTTCTATGAAGATTCTTGTTACCTTCAGATCTGAGAGTGGGTGTTACTGTCTCACTTTTCTAAAACGGGATTGTTCTTTTAGCAGATGTCAGCCTATCAGAAATCACCAGTATGCTGTAACACTGCAACGCCAGCGTTTCTTAAACATGGTCAGTCAGTGGCGGGAGAGTGGACGGAGACCATGCCTGCATCCGTGGCCATGTTTAGAGTCAATGTTTAAATTTATGTTTTAAGTGTTTGCCAATCACAAACTATATTACAGCAAACAAAAACTATCCGTTGATTATTCTACCTTGTTCCTTATACTACATCTTCTACAAGCAAGTTAGATGTGTTAGGTATTTTAAGTGTGGTGGCAATAAAACAACAATATAATGAAATATGAACTTTTAACACTTATTTATTTTTGGCAGCAAGTACTTAAGTGAAATTTGACTATATGACTATATCACTTGTAATGGAGTAACATTTGATAAGTGGTATCTCTACTTTCACTTAAGTAATGAAGTTAGGTTCTTTGCCCGCTACTGACTACAGCTAATATTAAACCTAATGCCAGAGCAAGCATTTTATACACTAAATGGACAAAAGGGACATTAATGCCATTGCTTTCAAAAACATAGAATTTAATAAGAAGTTGCTCCCCCTTTTAGCTATAACAGCTTCCACTCTTTTTGGAAGACTTTCCACAAGATTTTGGAGTTTCTGTGGGATTTTGTACACATTAATTCTGTAGAGCATTTATGAGGTCAGACACTGGTGTTGGATGAGAAGGCCTGGCTCACAGTCTGCGTTCTAGTTCAACACAAATGTCTTGGATGGGGTTGAGGTCAGGGCTCTGGGTGGCCCAGTCATTTTGTTTCACACTGAACTCATCCATCCATGTATTTCTGGAGCTTGCTTTATGCACTGTGACGCAGTCATGCTGGAATAGAATAGGTTCTTCCCCAAACTGTGTTACAATGTTGGAAGCATGGTGTTGTCCAAAATGTCTTGGTATGCTGAAGAATTAAGATTGTCCTTCACTGGAAGTAAGCGGCCTAGTATTTGAACACATCCAAAAGAAGTGTGTCCTAATACTTTTGTACACATAGTGTCTGCTGAGGAAGAAATGTTATCTCCAACATTAGGTCTGTCAGAAAACTTGTGAAATTGTGAGCACATTAAGATTCATCTTTACACAGCACATTTAATCCCTGTACAGTGCAGTTTAATTCATCAAACTGTCAACAGCTAAAAGGAGGGTTAATAAATACAGCAATTAAGATAAAGTTCGGCTTATCTCTTAATCATTTTGACCATATAGTTCCATAATATATATATATAGGAATGCAAACAAACAAACACATACATTCACATATACATACCCTGTTGCTCAGGATAGGAACCCCAGCATTTTCAGCATTTCTGACATATTTACTGCAACCACAGTTCTCTGTCGTCGTTGTTCTGAGGAGTGCTTGGTGCTTAGAGAAGACTGATTGGTTGACAGGCGTCAATCAAAATGTTGCATTGACAGTTAAAACGTAGTACCTACTGTACTTCTCTTGACAAGTACAGCTTGACAAGTAATCTTGAAATTGACTAATGATGAATACTGTGGTAAATCTACATATATGCTATTAATGAAAAAAAAAGATATAACTTCCAATAACTAATTTCTACCACTTTTTCCCTTGGTCTTTCTGGTAGTCTAGCACAGTGGTTCCCAACCTGGGTCCGGGCCCGTCTTAGGAGGGTGCAAGAGATCGCATGGGGTGCGCACAATTTTGTCTGCACTGAAGTTACCAAAATTATATTTGTACACATTAAATTCATAAAATCCCTATGTCTGAGAAACATAAGTGTGTGTGTGTGTGTGTGTGTGTGTGTGTGTGTGTGTGTGTGCATAAGAGTATAAAAACAAAAACCTACAGCTGCTGTTTAATTTTTGCAAATAAAAGTAATTAATAATTTCTTTTTTTTTGTGCGTCTGTGCGGGAAGGTGTTGTTTGGTGGGCCTGGCACATCTTGGACACAGGCAAGGGGGGCTTCAAGGAAAAGGTTGGGAACCTCTGGTCTAGCATATAACCAGAATTATAGCATATTTGTTTTTAACACATAACCATTTTAGAGTATTTAATGACCAGCACAATTAGCCAACACCTTTTTAAATGTACCTTTAAACAGCTTGAAATAATATCTGTAAGGTGAAAGGCTCAAGATCATTAAGAGTTCCTTTCCATTTACCCCTCATCTTCTCTGACTTTCCAACTCATGCCATTACTTAGCTTTATTTGGCCGCTCCTGCCGAGGTATGTGGGTCGCATATATTACAGTGCAAAAATGATCTGGAACACAAATTCTAGTGAAGCATGCCTCCCCTCCACTCCTCTCCTTTGCTCTCCCTCACTAATTAGTTGTTAAGAGGAACTCGGAGTGGACATACCCGACTGTTCTAGCCAGATGTTAGCCCTGTGTTTGCCCCCAGGGAGGCGGTTTGTTTACTACAGAACAACAACATCATGCTATCATGCACTGACTCCATTCAAGGGCTTATTTTTCTACAAAATCATTTCTCGTATTTTTCTCGGTATGTTATCAACCTCGGGAACACAGGCACCTTTGCGCCGTTGCGCCAAAGAGACTTTCTCTTTGTAATGAGTCAAATGATTGACTTAAACCATAATCAATACCCAACTGTAGATTGTGAAGTAGTATTCTAATGCATTCATGAAATACTCCCATCAGGCCGGCGTGTTAGGTCGGCTCAACAAAGAGGTGCAGTAATATTAACAGCATCAGCGAAAAGTCTACGCTTGCCATCAATCCTCCACTCAAGCAAGTAGATGTGGCTGCATTAAAGAGTGCAAACACTTATCACTGCTACATCGACACAGACCTCATTCCAAAAATGATTAATTAGTTTCTCACATGACATCACACTAAATCTATCTTAATCAAAGTCAGGCAGGGGAGGGTGAAACAAAGTGCTTAGAGTTGGGTGTTATGGTTTGTGGTCACGAATTACAGTTCTTTGCCCCTCTTATGAAAAAAAAGGACTACATTTGCATTTCTCCTGGTTTCTTAAATTGGGATTTAAATGTTGGGTCGATCATTCCAATGTCAGCCGAGGGGGAAGAATACACAACTCGATAACAATGCGAGGACATCACTCAGCCGGCGATCCACTATGTGCTTAATTGGCCAGCACTCTATCTTAAACCAGTTGAGGTGAAATCAATGGTGTCAATGGGGAGGGACAGTGCCACGACTCTGAGAGAGTCTGGGCTACCTGACAGTAAAAGAGGACAAGGGTACAGGCTGCTGTAGTTGGAGTCAAAGTTGCTATAAAGGTAAGTTGAGCTTTCAGGTTTTGTGACGACAATAGCAACGACAATAACTACAGTTAATTTCGGCACATAGCTAATCATTTTACTCAAATCAAAGGTTATTCAGTGGTTTGTGGCTCGAATGCATACTTACTGTAGCATTAACTATCCATTGTCACGCACAACTTGTTTATGAGAACGGTTCTTCCAAAGGACCATTCATGGCACCACTCATAGCAAACCAAAAGTTTGGCACAGCTTTAAAAACCTTTTTGAAAACATTATTTTAAAAGGGTATCTGGAAAATATCCAGATACATAAGATTTGCCTGTAAACCAAGTCCTAATCTTTTATTCAAGGCCCTCTTTGCTTCTGATTAATACAGTTACATCAGTGATTGTATTGGCATTAGAAACACGTCCATTTCAACATAGGTTTCCATTGACTCAAACGTAAACACCGGGCCATTGTGTGGAGTTTAACTACTCCATTTACCTCTCCTAATAGCTTCACCTAGGACATTTCCTAGGTAAATAGTGTCATATTAGCATATGAAAATGTGTTCTACAAAATGTCAGTCCAATTAACAGCTTTCCGTTTGCTTGTCATCCAAATGCTTCTGTTTTCAGAAGGCTGAGAGACCCATTTGGTAAATGTACCTTCTGTGAATCGGCACTGAAGGCTATTAAAAGGACGGGCTCTGTTAAAGAAACAGTCAGACACACCAGAGGACTGCGAGTAAAGACCACTTCATAAAACACACTGTTAACAGTGCTGGAAGATGTTAAAAGTGTTAAAGATTCTACACCATGGTCCCTTTTGATGGAAAGGAGTTCAGTGTAGTATGTAAAACATGGTGTTGGTGTTTATCTGTACGTTGTATGGTAAACATACAATTATGTTCAAAATGCTCTTTTCAATATATGTGAATGGATCATTACCTACGATTTTCCTCTTTCTTTTACATAACATTTCTTGCTGGGAGTTGACTTTCTTTACACAACAATATAAATGCTGATCAAATATCCACCTGCAGCACTTTAGGCCACCCATCCTTATTAAAACTGTAAAGGGTGTTTCAGCCTGCACTGGTTTTTGAATGAGGTCTAATAGATGGCAGTCAGTCAGAACAGAACAAAAGTCCATATATCGTCTTAAAAAACATAGAAACAACAGCATGTGTTATTCTAAAGGATAAAGAGAGATCAGAAAGCAGTCATGCAAAAAAACCCACTTAAATGTCATCCAAGTGAAGCTCAGTAGAAAAATAAAATGCTAGAAAAATGTGGTACTTATAACCAAAGACGTAGACTTGGACTATCCTAGACCAGGCTTATAAAATAATTATTATTGTGCAAATACTTTTAAGGAAGCTTTAAAAGCAAGCACGAATAAGGAAAAAAAATACTTCCTGTGCAAAGATTAACAGTATAGCAGTTCATCCACATAGCCTTCTCCTACTAAACCAAACATACCATCTTCCTGTAATTAAAGCCTAGCCATATATTTTCAGCTTTTATTCCTTTTCCTCTCACTACTTTTCACTTCCATATTCCATATCTGGGGAAGATTATTTATCTAAAGACTCCAGTCTTCTCCAAGTGCATTCTGCGGCCTCCGAGCTATTTTCCACTCGGGCGACCGTGAAGTCATATTGACACTAAACATATGGCGAGCTCTATGTGGAGATACGCTCACACATTGCCTGTGTTTCACTTGTCTTAATGAATAATACCATGGTGGATTCAAACGTCTGCAAGAAAAAGCTTGAATTTCTCTCCCGCTCACACTCTTTCCAAACAGTTTTTTTTGCTTTGTTTTTCTGTGGCAACAACAACACCTCTGTGCATGAATTAGTGCACCCTATGTTTCCCACTTAATCACTGAGCTGCACCATTTCTGCTCTCTCCTCTTTCATGCCATGGCTGAATTAGGAATGGAGCTGAACGGGTAGATGGAATATTATAAAGTTTAGAACATGGAGATGTTTAATATAAAAGAAAATGAAAATAGTTCTTAAAGGGCCCATGCCATGGATGATTGTTGTTCAATTAAAAACAATTTGAGGTCGTTTGTAAAAAGAATACAAAATGTGCCATCAATGTACTATTCATTCATAATAATTAAGGTTCAAAAACAGCCCACTCTGTGTCAGTTTCTCTTGGGATATCATGAAAACCAACAGAACAAAATCAAGCCTGTGGTGAATTTTGTAAAAGAACAAAACCAGCTAACCTCCTAAATCTGTGACTTGGGAATGTGAATCATCCAGATTCCTAACTCTGTTTGCCCCTTCATGTAAAGCCTTGCATGAGATTCGCCCTGAAGGAAACAAAGCTAGATTCTATACTTAACCTCCACATTATGTACCCACTCCAAGTAAATAATAAATCTAAGTGACAGGCAAGGTAATGTACATAATGACTGCTTCTAAGTGGAGCTAAGAGAAGGTTTGTGTGTGTGTTTCTGGCAGATGGAGATTTCTGATTTGGCTGACATGAGAGAGGACAGGCAGGAGACCCAGCCCTGAGGATATAGACAGTGTCACTCTGCGGATATCACTACTGAGGGAGCAAATTCTGTTATAATCCATTATGCTTATGCTGAGTATTAAGATTTTGCCAAATTGATTTTTACACAAACATAAACCCACACCTAGTATTTAACTTATATCAGGGTTGAAACTGACTTCAGCTTGTCTAGTCTTCAGATTTGTGTTTGTGTGTTTATATCAATACTGACTGATGTATGAACGCTATGCTGGTATCTAGTTACTGCTCATTGCGGCTGGTGACTGTTAGATGTTCTTTTCTGCAACAATTCACCACCATGCTTGTGGCTGTTTTACATCCCATTCATTGCTAATACCAATGTGCTGGCTGAACTTTACAGAACCATCAGCAAGCTTCAAAACTTAAGATTTTTTGATCGATTTTATGGGGGCGAATGTGCTAGACTGTGTTTGAGCCCTGCCTCCACCTTAGCTACTCAGATCATCTCTATTAAGTTGATCCAGCATACATACAGCTCGATGAAAACAGATGAAAACCTTGCAAACAAAAGCCAGTCTTTAAGACTGGTTTGAGCACCAATGCTCTTCAGGATTGACTGGGGAATGTTTAGGGAGACTGCAACCTATGATGGCTCTACTAACCTGGAGGAGTACATGGCATCAGTGACTGGCTACATCAGCCAGTGTATTGGTGATGTTACTGCCTCTAAGACCATTACCACAAATGCTGTGGATGACTGTGGAAGTGTGCTCACTGCTGAGAACCTGTAACACTGCCAGATCACGTGATAAAACTGTGCTGAGAACAGGCAGGGCTGTCCTGTCCTGGGCCATCAGAGCAGCGAAGTGTGCACATGGCCAGAAAATCCACAGCCACTTTCAGGATGCTGGCAACACACGACGATCGTGGCAGGGCATCCAGGCCACAATCAACTACTAGGCTTCTCCATCTGCCTGTGACAGTGAGGCCTCCCTTGCAAATCACACCTGATTTGAAGCACAAAATGACATGACAGGGAGGAAGACCACCCAACCCTTCAGTGACTCTGTCTGACCATGGTCTGATGTGAGGAAAACTCTGCGTAGAGACTGCCGGACCAGACATCATTCCTGGTCATTGTGTTCATGCAGACCAGCTGGCAGATGTTCTCATAGACATATATTTAATATCTCCCCATTGTCATTCCAACATGCTTCAATGCCACCGCCACCACCCCTTGCCAAAGAAGTCATGAGTGTCCTATCATCCCATAGCACTTACACTCATCATCATGAAGGGCTTTGAGACACTCATCATGAGGCACATTAAAAATGTGTCTAGTCCCAACCGTTGATGGTGACCCTCCACATGGTCCTCGCCAGGATTAAAAGGAATGCTGTTTATAGGCTTAAGTTCAGCAGTCAACACAATTATTCCTCAGCATCTGATTGGGAAGTTGAGACTGCTGGGCCTTAACACCTCCCTCTGCAACTAGATTTTGGACTTCCTGACTGGGAGACCTCAGTTAGTTAAGATCGGGAGCAACACTGATCAAAGGAGTCCCCAGGGCTCTGTGCTCAGCCCACTGCTATTCCGACTGCTGAACCATGACTGGTCAGCAATGCACAGTTCAAACCACATCATCAAGTTCTCTGATGACACGATTGCTGTGGGTTTGACCAACAAAAACATTGAGGTGGTATCTAGAGAGGACTGTTGAAGAGACAGCATCCTGTCTCTTAATGTGGACGAAACAAAAGAAATGGTTGTTGTTGATTTCAGGAGGTTCCCTCTCTGCTGAACATCAGTGGATCTTCAGTGTAGATCATCCATATTATCAAGTTGCTTGGTGTTCACATACTGCAGAATCTCACGTGGACCATCAACACCAGCTCCACCACCAAGAAGCGTCCAGCAGCGTCTCTATTTCCTGGGGAGGCTGAGGAGAGCCCACCCACCTCCTCTAATCCTCATTCTACAGAGCAGTGATCGTAAACCCACGGGCCACATCCGGCCCACCAGAGCTTTCCATCCGGCCCCCCAATAGAAAATGAATGGACGTCTAGGGACCTAGATGGTTCAATTCTGCACTCGCCCGTAGATGTTCTCCTTATGATTCACTTTCTCTGATATTACTGAATCAGGAATAGCCTAGTGAGGAGGGAACATTTATTTTTCTAAAAGTAATCTGCTGGTCATGGCGCGCACTTCCGGGTTCACCATGTGGACCAAGTGCAGCTCACGCGCATGGAAATGACTTTCAGCTGTACCGCGTCAAGATGTGTGTGTATATAAGGAAGCCGAAATGGATGCTTTGGCATGAATCGCTGTGGACAGTGGACTAACCTGTGTTTATCGTGAAATATCCGAGTTTGTTTCAACAAGTTTCATGTAATATGAGTCTGTTAACATTGACAAAGGCTAAAAAATAACAGAAATTTGATAGGAAAATTAATATATCAAATAATAATATATAACTTAATAGGCAATATTAAGGATAGCATCTGACCCACACAGTGTCTGCCGAGAAAAACTCTGGCCCTTGTAGTTGACGACCGCTGCTATAGAGGATCTACAGAAAGTATCGTGTGTAGTTGCATCATGCCGTGGTATTGAAATAGTTCCAGTTTAGATCACAAGACCTTCCAAAGGATAGTGAGGACAGATGAGAAGATCATCAGGGTCTTTCTTCCCTCTGTCATGGCCATTTGCACCACACACTGCATCCACAAAGCAACCACCAATGTGAAAGACCCCATTCATCTCTCACACACACTGCTGCCCCTCCTCCCTGTCTGTTTCCGTAGCATACGGACCTCCACTGCCTTCAGGCCATCGGACTTCACAATCAAGACTGAATCATAAACTGTACGCAAACCCACCCACCCACACACACACGCACACACGCACACACACGCACACACACACACACACACGCACACACACACACACACATACACACACACACACACACACACACACACACACGCACACAAACGCACACACCCACCCTTTGAATTAAACTTCGTCCTTCTTTGTTAGCATCACAACTAAACTTCTTCCTTCCCCTAACACAAAGCATATACACACTAAACTGTTCTGCCTGAAACAATGTACTGCCTGAAAAAACATACACCTCAACTGCCACTGTAAATAAACCTTGATTTATTATATACTGCACATTCTGTGTCCTGCCATTGTTTGTGGTGTAGCTGCTTTTGTTGACTACACAAAATGTTGCCTTGTCTTTTTTGTTTTGTTGCTCTTTTGTTTTTCTTGCACTCTCTCCTGCGCTCTGTGTATTCTTTTGGTGTTCTCTTTTTGTTCTTGTGCTCCACCATGGTCCTGGCGTAACATTGTTTCATTGTTGCATATGCTTTTTGTATGGCTGAAATGATTATAAACTGACTTGGCTTGAAAAAAACACTCAACAAAAGTATGTATCTTCCAAATAAATTACAATGCTAGAATACAATCACAAGTATTTTCCAACCTTTGGACACGCTTACATAATGTTGAAGGAAATCCAGTTCAAACAAATGAATTTGATTTGAATGCTGGGGCTGGGTTAGAGTTTAGATTCACTACAATATGAGTTTCTGGTTTAAAATACTAAACTACCACGATAGGTGATGTGGTTAATAAAACAAAGTTAAATGGAAATGAATTTAATCTTATTAATTAACCCGTATAGACATGTGCGAACACACCACAGCACACGGTGTAAAATTCTTTCTCGGCATTTAACCCATTCACCAAGTGAAGCAGTTAGGGCACCCAGGGAGCAGTGTGTAGGGACTGTACCTTGCTAGCAGTTGGGATACCTCATTGGTGAGGCTAGCAGTTGGGATTCAAACCCACAACCTTCTGATTGCTGGGCCAACATCCTAACCACTAGGCCATCCAACTGTCCTACAAATTTTTATTGCCATGCGAATATTAACAATAAATAACAGGGTGTATATCACAGTGAATAATAGTTATTTCAACAACAGCAGAAAAATCAATAAAAAACAAAAGTTTGAAATCCTCTGATGGCATTTGGTTGCCTTGGAGCACTGGAGTAGTTCAATCTTGCTGTTATGCATCGGCAGTGCATAAGCTCGGACATTATGAATGCTGCATAATAGGATGGCCTCTAAAATATTTTTTTTTCAGGTAGAACCGAATATTTATCAACGTTCTGTAAAGCTTGTCCAACCCAGCAATAAATGATACAAATAAATGATATACATAAATGATATAACACATTTGCATATAGAGGTCTCTGTTCTAGCTGGAACTTTGCTGTTTTCTAACATTGAGGAAGGTATTGTCATCCTTTAGCACAATAGACAGTAGAAGTGAAAGAGTCAACGCATTGAACTCAATTCACTTTATTTATTCTGCTGCCTAATGAGGAAAGCTCTCTGCATATATAAATGCGAGCACATACACTGACACCAGCTGATGTGCACCAGTCCAAGAACAACAACAAACGATCCCCATCTCTTAACATCTGCTGTTCATGAGCTTCGCTACAGAAGTCACAAAGTCAGAAGCATACATATGTTCTAAAGCCCACTTGGGACTTTAAGTAACTCCATGGCAAGCCGTTATGCAGGCTATTTACATTAGAAGATGACAAGAGGCTACTTTGGGCGACATTCTGCGATTAAATTCAGTGACCGCCAAACTAATTCTGCCAGTGGGAGGAAAAAAGGAGGGAGAGCGAGGGGTGTTTTGCATGAATCAGCTTAGCAAGGTGAAGGAGAGAACAGGGTGGCAGATGGATTGAATTGTGGCCAAAGTCAGGGGTCCAAGGCCCTGTCCTCTGAGGTATTGTGCTGTCCTCCTGGTCATTACAGCAAAGTCACACAGTGTAAAGAAGAAGGAGTTTGGGCCTACGTGGTGGCAGTATGTAAGACACTGGCAGTCACTGAAGCTCGGGTTGACAATCTGCTTATCTTTTTTTTTATGCAAGGATTATCCAAACAGAATTATCTGAAAGATTCTAGCCAAGATTTATTTTTACCCAGAATAGTGTCAAGACAAACTGAGCAAGAGTTTCTACCCTTAAAGCAATGTGTTCTCCAAAAATCTAATTTACATAGTATACCCCTCACCTCATATAAAGTCTTTAATAGTGTCTTTTCCGTTAAAGCAGTGGTCTTTAAACCAGCCCTCAGGGCCCCCTGACAGTCCATGTGTTTTTCCTTAACCTAACTCACAACACACTTAAGGGTAAAGCAAAATGTGGACCATCTGGGAGGCCCTGAGGATCAGTTTGACGACCACTGCCTTAAAGTATTCAGAAAAAAGAATCACATTTACAAAGTTCTCCGCTTACCCATGAGTAGAAATGTCAGCAAAACAATATCTGGTGTTAAACTTTTTTAGTTTTTTTTATGCAGCCTTGAGGCAGATGTATTTAGCAAGCACCAAATGTTTAGATTTTAAGCATTATTGAGTTAGTTTAAACAGCAAGTGATTATTTGTGAATGTTACAGTCTCTAGCTTCTAAACACTGTGACCCATTTAAGAAGAAAAGTGTTTAATTTTTTGTTGTTGTATTTACAGTGTAATGGAAGTTTATGGACACTGGTCGACATTGTCCAATTTGGATGCCTAAGTCAACACACTTTTGCTTCTAACCACTGTAAGCCGTTAAGTTGAGCTGTTAACTTGAGTCGTGATTATGAAAAACAGATGATTAGATTGCCATGTTTTTTTAATTGATTTTCTCTTCTCTTGTATTTATGCAGAATCCTAAAACTTAGCTAGATTGATGCGGTATTGTTTTTAGACCCAAAGTACTAATGAAAAAATTACTTGAATATAAATGGTTTAATTTATTCCCCCAGTTTCTACGGATCAGGAGTCGCAGATTCAGTCACACGCAGATTTTGAGAACTGAACTCCCCACAATAATGCGGAAACTGCAAATATCCTCTGCCTTTTTTTGATTTTTTGTGGTTGTTTCTGGATGTTTTCACACAAGGGGACCCATTCACCTCGCTGCAGTGTCCCAATACTTTTGTCTCACTACCTTCTAAGTTGCATATTTCTTCGGGGAAATCACTCGGACACTTCAAGCTCCACAGTTCAGTAGATCTCCATTAGACCTTTTCAACGAGCCCTCATTTGTATTTCTAGCCCCAGTAGATCAGGGGTTATTCTCAGAAACTTTCACCTCGCTTTTGTCCCGCAACCTTCCAAGAGGCATATCCCAGCGAGGAAGTTAAATTTGAATAGGGGTTTACATTTACATTTTCTTTAAGGGTACTGCATTAAACTGACACTAAAGTGTTCTGGGAGCATATTTGAAGGCATATTTAGTCTCTACCTGTAGAACGTAACCTCCACGAAAAGCGGGGGATTACTGTATATCTTGCAGCACGTGATGTTCATGGAGAATAAAAGCAGATATAACAGAATAAAAAAATACATTTTGGGTTATTTTTGAAGCTGTATACATTGAAACTGTTAGCAACATAAATTGGTTTCTGAGTCTGTATTGTAACCAAACAGTCTTGGGATTTTTAGGTTAATATGGTCATGTGGCCAAAACAGATCAGTAAGCTTCCATTACTCGTTAGGCACATTAGCCTCAGTGTAAAACTAATCAAGCAAACTTCCAAGACCAAACATGCCTGGGCCATTTCAGGTAAGGGGAGAATTGTATAAATCTAACCTTTTGGCCAAACCATCCCTTTTTAAGACTAGATGACCCTATGATCACCGATGCTGTTTGTCCAGCTATGCTAAGGCTACATTTAATGAGTCCAAATGTCATTTTCCACTGGCCATTATATAGTTTTGGGTTCTTCCAGATGGTATATTTATGGGCATGTTGGCAGTCATTCTTGTTAAAAGTCCAGGCAAAGCCAACTTCCACTTTAATGATGGGGGGCTTAAACAGCCAAGCTTGTCCACTGTGCCTGACCCCAAAGAACGCGGGTATTGATGAGTGTGCAATGCCAATTGTGGTAATTAATGCCCAGGTTATATGGAGGGGACACGGACAGGCATGTGGGCCATTCATCACTCCCTGCGCTTGTTTGTTCTCGGCCCATTGAACCAGCACTCTGGCCTCGATGAGCTGAATTTTAATGGCTGCCAATGGGTTGCCCATGTGACAAGATGAAAAAGTCTAAGGGTATGTGAGGTTAAAGGACTTCAGCATCGAATGTGCTGCTGAGCACTCCTTCCCTCTTCCTCCTCTGCCCCCCATCTCTTTCTCTTCCCTTCTCTCTCTCTCTCTCTCTCTCTCTCTCTCTCTCTCTCTCTCTCCCTTCCACACTTCTATTCCACCTCTGACTTGCAACAACAGCTAATGAAATTACATACATCGCCTTCGTCCTTTTACCCTTTCATGAGATAAGTAAGCAGCCTATACGCTGAGCACACACACATGCATACATACACACACATGCACGCATACATACAAACATTCTGCTTTAGCTGGCCTGGTGTGAATCAAAGTGAGGGTCTGCTAATGTGAATGTTATGTGATTATAAAGCTCCCGCAGTAAGCACTCGTACCTCTCCTCTGATCTCCAGGAGAGAAGGAAAAGGTATTTACTGCTGCCTTGCTTCCCAAATAATATGAATCGACAATCCCCTCTTATTCAATGATGGATAGAACGTGTCTTGGGACTCAATATGCCAATACCACCATGCTGTTGTTGTTGTTGTCTTTTTTTGTCCTAATATAATGAAAGCCTTATTAGGCATTCAGTGCTAGTTTATTTTGACTAGACGCTGTCATACGTAGCTAGATGAATACTGAGTGTGTGAAGACTCTTTTAAAATAGTAAGATGATTGTCATGTCAGCTCCCTGTATCTTTTAGGTTTTGCTTTTTACACAGTTTCAAAACATCAGCGGTCATTTACGCTGGGTGACATTTCATGACAAATGCAATGAAAGAATTTGTCCATAATGACTTGAAACACATGAATGTACATGAGCACAACTAAATATTTAACGTGAAGTTCTTCTCATATAACATTCTCATTGTGGGGATGGGAATGTATGTCATGTGATTTGGGGCCTTGAGGCTCTCACTCTTAAGACTGTCCACTGCAGACATAAACATTAAACAATCAGAATATGTTACAAATGACTACATCAGTGCAGAAATGTTACTCTTCACAAATCACACACACATATGCATATTTGTTTTGTGCATCACCTGCTTATTATGATGATGAAAAACTTTCAGATGACAAAAATGGAACATAACTCTACAGGCCAATGGAAATTAAATTCATCTGTTTGTTTTAATTGTATCTTTATTTGTATTGATAAAAATGTTAAGAGAAAAAAGGTTTCATTAAGACAGTGGCAATAGATTAACATGTTGGGATCCATTAAAATGTGTTAATTACCATATTCATATTTCACCAAACCTAAGACACACTCCAAGCTATGAATGTTATCCAGGGGGTTAAAAGAATAGTTTTGTCAGTTAGAACAAGAAAATGAGGGAAAAGGGAAGAGAGAGAATGAGAGAGAGAGCGAGAGAGAAAGCGAGAGAGAGAGAGAGAGAGAGATAGAGAGAGAAATAGAGAGAGAGAGAGAGATCCTCTTTACAATGTCTAATTGAAAACATAAATGTCAAAAGAGAAGCGAGCTAGAACAGGAAGATACTGGGCAGAGCGAGTGCAGAGAATACCGATAAAGTTCCTCATTATTACCAATGCATTTAGCCAGCTAACGCCACACAACACAATTAGAGTTGTTATGTGTGTGTGTGTGTGTGTGTGTGTGTGTTCGTGTGTGTGTGTGTGTGTGCGCGCTTGCTGGTTGTTCTGTGATAGATTTGAATAAAACAGGCCTGTGTTGTGCCTGGATTTCCATAATAAATATTAAATATTATGCAGAATTCAACTTCTGTGCAGGTTAGATGAAACCTCAGTATTCATCACGCTGGAAATGTCAGTGTACTGTTCATAGGAAAAGACTTATCAATAATATTTGAGAGAAGATTAGCTCATGTTTCAGATCTATAAAGCATGGCTGCTGGTGTGGTTCCTGCTGGAAGAGAGAGGCTATGGACAGTCACAGTGTCAATATGAGGGAAGAGATATAAGAGAATGTGATAGACTGCTGACCTTTCAGACTGATCACAGCCACCAATGCAGATGACAAATAAACCTTTAACTCAGGCAAAAGTGCTGACCGAGAGCAATATACACCTAGCTCTTCCCTCTGCTACTCTCTCTCTCTCTCTCTCTCTCTCTCTCTCTCTGCCCCCCCACCTCCCCTTTCTCTCTTTCACTGCTGCCCTCACTCTGAAGTCAGACTCTCTGAAATCTGTGGTGGATATTCAGGGTTTTGCAGAAGTTTAAATCAAGTAAAGTTCCCTCTAAAGTCCCTTCATGGACAAAAGTGGGAAAATAATAAAGTTACCGGTGAGCACCCAGTTCAGAGAGCTGTTTATTTAAATGCACATTTGTGAGATACACAAAGTGACATTTTAACATAATCAGAGTATATAAAGTTACCTAAAGTATCTTAACATGCAAGATCAAGTGATGCATATGTTGTAGAAGGTTATCTGTGTTTAATGTGAATAATAGTGGCATTCATGTACAGGACTTTGATATGTCACTCTGTTTGTTTATCCTGTGGGCATACAAACAGTTGCATTTCAAAATGTGCCTAGAATTTGGAGAAGAAAAGTATAAATGTAAAAACAGCTGATGTACAACATGCATTTTACTGGCATCAATCATAACATACTGTTGATATTCCTCTTACTCCTAACAATATATTAAAACAAATCAATTCAGGTTAGCTAATTAGGTTAGCCTTAGAGTTAGGGTAGGTTTAGGGTTAGAGTAGTGTTGTTGTCAGGGTTTAGGGTTAGGATTTAGAGTGGTTTAGGGCCGGGTTTCTCAACCACTGGGCACTGATGGGCCGCAAAGGCTTTTGATTGGGCCGCGGATCTAAAATCGAGACATGCTATTGGTCCGCGATTGGTTATTTAATATCATCTAATGTGGCCAAGTGGGCCATGGCAAGATGCTGTGATAGATGGGTGGGCCTTAATGTTGAAAAGGCTGAGAACCATTGGGTTCGGGTAGATTAAGGGTAGATTTAGAGTAGAGTTAGTGTTAGAGTATAGGGTTAGGGCTAGGCCTGGAGTTATGAGTTATGAGTTAAGTCACTCCTTTGCTTACACTATATGGACAAAGTAGTCAGACGTACCTGCTTTTCAGGGTTTGTGCAGTCTACTTATTTGCAGTGAAGGGAAAACTTAATGCTTAATGCCCCAAAATCTTATGGAAAGCCTTCCAAGAAACGTGGAAGCTGTTAAAGCTGCAAAGAGGAGGATCAACTTCATATTAAAGTCTATGTTTTTGAACTCAATATCATTAAAGTCCCGCTGGTGTAATGGTCAGCCATCCCAGTTTTGTTGTCCCTATAGTGTATGATTCAAAGGACATTGATATGGGGTATTTTTGCCCTCTGTCCCTTATTATTGTCCCTGATTATTTTAGATCGATAGGAGCGATTTTACTAATCTGAGAACCAAAGCTAAAAAGACTTTCTCCTTAAGGCCTGCTCTTCTGACTAGTTTTATTGTTTTAGGCCTCCAAAGTTCCAAAAGTTTCCACACATAGAATCCATAGATAGTTCACCTAAAACAAAACATTATCATATCACCATACGTCAGGGTATAGGCGGCTTATTCTGCTTTCCCCACCGTAATCCTATCAGCAGAAGTGATGCAACAAGTGTACACAGATTCAGCTATCACAAAACTAGGGAAGCAAACCCTGGTAGTTATGTAGATAAAATTGAGGTTTGCTTATGTCTCTCTGCGGGCCAGTCTCATTTTGATTTGCTGTCTATCTGTCTCTATCCTGCAGCATGGTGCACTATTTATGAGGGATTGCAACGCCTTGTATCACCTTGCATTGTTTATTTCCTTAGTTTTGCTGTGTGTGTGTGTGCGTGCATGTGTGTGTGTGTGTGTGTGTGTGTGTGTGTGTGTGTGTGTGTGTGTGTGTGTGTGGGCGAGAGAGCGAGAGAGTTGGGAGGCGGGGAGGTTGGTGTTTGGGGGTGTTGGGTGCAGTGGAAACAATCTTTTTAACAGCTTCATTGGAATGCTAGCACATATTGTCACCAAAAATACTGACCCACAACATTCAGATTTCTCATTCAGACAGAACTGTATGTGTGTGCCTCTGTGTGTGTGTGTGTGTGTGTGTATGCGTGTGTCTGTGTGTGGGTGGGTGTGCTGACTGACAAATACAACAAATTTGACTAGACTTATAGTTATGTGGCAGCACCACCATAAAAATGAGATTGTATTACATACCTAGCATGGATGTATGTAGCGTGTGAGCATATGTGTGTGGCCATGTGACTAACTTCTTTTATTTTATGAGAGAGAGAGAGAGAGAGAGAGAGGGAGAGGGAGAGGGAGAGGGAGAGGAGGGGAGGATGATGACTATGATGATAATGATCCTGGATTCTGGTCCATGTAGACCCACAACCAACAAAGACGTAAAACTGCACATATAGATAACTTTACTGTGAACCTGATAACGCAAGCTAATCAAAAGAAATGATTATGGTGATTAAACACTTCCCCAATATTTTATGTTTCATAAGAACACAATTTTCAATTTTCACCATGTTGTGATCACTTTACAGACCATTTTAGAGACGCTTTTAGATGTGCAGTCATATACAAAGGCTAGATATCTGCAAGTTCAATGACACATGTAAAATGAGTTAACACATTTTTTCAGATATTTTTTTTATATTTGCGAGGGGCATTGCACATAAACAGTATTTGTGCTGGTGTGCATTACTGGGTGTAGATGTGTTTTCCTTCAGACCAAACTCTGGCAGACACACCAGGAGCTCCCAGTCTTTTGTATATGACTGTAAATGACTTTACAATGGACTTGTTGGATTTGTTTCAAAACATTAAATTGTGGTAAAAAATACATTAATAAAAGAAAAATTGAATGTATTAATAATATAACATGATCTGGTAGCCTGCATGCACCTATCTAACATGTATAATATATATTAACAGACAACTTAGAAGTTAAATTAATCAAAAAATCTTTTACCTTTTCCAGCAATACTTTGAAATGAAATCATGTGTCTTAGTTTCATCATGGTAGAATCTAACACAGCTAAGTTCCCATCAGGAAACTCATTCTACATCCACCACAGATACGCTGAGTAGGAAGCTAAGTACATCATTTTACCATTAATACTTAATGTTTTACATATTATTCTTAAGTGGTCATATATAATGAGAAGGCAAAAATGTTTCTAACTGCTAATGTAAGTAATTATGACACGCTTTTAATCCAAGTAGCTTTGTAGAATTTATAGTGATCTATTAAAACAATAAAATGATGCAGAAAAACAATTGTCTGGAATTCAGAGTGGCCTTGGTTCCATTGGCTATGGATACATGTATGGCTTTGAGATACCAGGTAAACAAGGTTAAAGACACGACCCGACTCCCGTGATATTTCCTCTTTTCCTTTTACTGCTTTTGAATGAACACAAACTCTGTGTTTTATTTTACAGCCAGAGGCAAGTGAAGTTGCTGTAGTTGAGATATTGTCACACATTTGTTTTGAAAATGTTTGGAGTGAAAACCAATGACATCTCTGACTACTCTTCCTGTTTTCCATTTCATTCACACAAGCAGTGATTTTCTTTGAATAGTGATGGGTATCGAGCGCTGTTTACCAAAAAGGTCTGCATGTTTTTCAGTGATGTTTAATTGTTTTGAGCTTTGGATAACTAAGTTTTGTGAATAATCCATCTGGATGGAATGAGCAACGATCATTTACATGCATCGGAGGCAAAGTTAGTAGTAATCAAATTTCTGTGGTACCACACTGACCTATAGGTATAATACAGGCTGTTAAGTCTGCAATAAGCTCTTTTTTGCATACGAACCTAAATGAAGACAGGCTCTAATCAGTACGGCTCTGTCCACACATTTTGCTTTTTATTAAAAGCTACATTCTCTTGCTGTGGTGTGTCTTTGTCTAATTATTCCTATGCACACATGTGCTATGGAAAAGTGGGCCTGTGTGTGGCATGGCTAATTAACCATGACAGCCATGCAGACATGCGAGGTTCAGGGGGTGTAGATAGGTGCTGTGTGTGTGTGTGTGGTGGGGGGGGCGGCTGGCTGTGCCTTGGGACCCAATTCCTCAGAGAGAAGAGACAGTGCTGTAAACAGCCGAGACTTCACAAATTCAGGATATTATAAATAGAGCTGTAGTCTCTTTAGTATGACAATACATCATTCCTGGCTTTTTACACACCGTAAAGACCTTAACACGTCAAACACAGTTCATTCAGACATCAATACATTTATTCGAACACAAGCATAACTGATCAAGCCTTTCACACCAAACGCAATTTTTGGGATGGTGAAAATGCAACATTATTTTATTTGTCCTCTGTTTGATATCAGTGGCTTCTTATAGGTGAGCTTAGCTCACTCCACCACCCACTGTTGCGTCTGCACAGCAACAAGATTACAGATGGGTTGCATCTGGACTTCATGGCAAAGTCCAAACGATTAGTTCATCCTCTGCTTTTTCACGTGTGAGGCTAACATAAAAGGTGATTGATCTCATGATCAACTAACTATCCAGTTAATGACATTTTAAACACAGATATTGTATTTTTGCATTTTCTTTATTTTAACGCCCAGTTTTAGTGCAAACCCGGTCGCTTTTCAATATTCTACATAGTTACTCATTTGCACCTTGTTCAGAGATGACAGACACCAGTGCATGGCAAACGCATGGAAATTATGTTCCACTGTACATTGATAAAACATTTCATAGTTTCAAACATTTGATTGGTCCATGCATCTGCTTACAGGAACTGGTCTTACATATGACATTATTTCAAATGAAATTGTTTTATATAAATATTACTTGTGTATTTATATATATATATGTGTATATATATACGTTCCGTGTATTCTCTGAAAGACCTCCGGTGTGTCCGAAATCGCGCACTACCGTCAGTGCACTGAGATTTAGTGCGTAGTGCGCACTGCTGTGGGTCAGTGCTGTCCTAAACGGAACACTAACGTTTTGCACTTCCCGCACCCTTAACAGTGATGGACATTTGCTGCCGGTTTTACCGCAGTGTAGGTCAGTAAAATAATTTTATTAATGTTACTTACATGTATACGAACCAGCTGCCTCTGCTTGGGCTTGTATTTCACTGTTTGCTGCCATTATCCAACTTGAAAACACGTTGAAAGTCCTGCCCCCTCCGCTACGTGGTCAAAATGGCCCCCGTTTAGTGCATAGTGGGCATCGTTCTGCACGGCGTTGTCTGGCTGATTTCAGTGCAGCATCCGGGTTCTTTCAGTTTTAGCTCGGTTTTCAGTGTGAGCGCACTACACCCTAAAATATCACACTAAAAGTGCGCAAGTGCATGGTTTCAGACACACTCAAAGACTTGAGACTCGACTTGGACTTGAAAAATGACTTGTGAACATCTCTGGCTGAAAGTAAGGTTTGCATTTTTAGGGTTGCACTGGAGCTTCAGTGCTAATGCAGCGAACACATAATGGAAGCAGATGGCCAGTCACTTATCATTATGCAAACTGCCCGCCAATATTCACTTGCCTCAAAACATGTCAGGTCTGGAAGTAAGCACAAATAAACTTACTTGAATAATTCTGGATACCATATAACATACTTTAGACTTGCCCTCAATGACTCGAGACTTGACTCACAGCATGCAGCCCCGCCCCCTGCTAAGCAACAGCCAATTGTAATCACGGGGCGTGGCCAGTTAGCTAAACATTCACTTGAGACTGTGATCTGTGATTTAAAGCAGACAAAGGCATGTTAAATAGCATGTTAAATACATCTAAACAGGTGAAAAAATGTACATTTGAAAGTGAAAATGCTTAACTACCAAATACAAAAGAGCACTTTTGCTTTTGTGCTTCCAGATTCAAGGCCTGCTGATGTTTCCACAGTCCCGAACTTGTAAAACCTTTATAAACGTCATGCCATTCTGTTAGTTAAAGGTCACTGAACCAAATCCACTTGTAATACCTTTGCTATGCACACTCCCTCAGCAGATGGGTCATTTCTGATGCTCTTAGGGTTTCTATGTTGGTCTGGCTGAAGTGAAGCTCACATTTGCTGGTTTTTTTTTCTCTCCATCTGCTGGAGCTCAGGACAGTCCAGTAAAGCTGATTGCTGAAGTCAGCAATTTTGAAGCATAGACACCACAACAAAAGACCAAACGGAAGAGTAGCATGATGACGGAGGTGAAGGGGAAAAAGCCAGAGTGACTGAGTGAGGGGGAAAAAAGAGAGAGAGGAAGGGTGTGGAGTATCTATTCTGTGAACATTTCTTTCCTTGTGTCTCTATAAAAGGGGCAGCACACACAAAGACTCACCACATATACAGGCATTATGCCCTCTCAAATGGATGAAATGTCACACACACACACACACACACACACACACACACACACACACACACACACACACACACACACACACACTGTGTTATATAGCAGCAGTTCTGTTATTTTAGTCCAAGGCTATGTTTATATATACTAAATGCCATTGTGCCCCCCCCCCCCCACCCTCCCAAGAACCTTGTCCATCTGTGAGGGTTCTCTTACTATCACTCTTTATTTTTGTACAAGAGACATAGTTCTGATCTATGTCATGGACAAAGCCGATAAAGTATAATAAAATGAACGTTGAAATGTTGTTACTGGCTTTTTCTCAGTTGCACCTTATTTCAGTGCATTTGCATAATTATATAATAAATCATGGAGGTATGAAATACGTTTGCATTTAATTTACATTCTTTACTGACAGGTTTGAGTCTGCGCCTCTGACTTTTGTGAGTGTTATTAGATGGAGAGGTTTATTAGGGCTGTGCCTTGTATGCAAAGGCTGGTCAGTGGTCTGTTGTGAGCAGCAAATCACACACACACACACACACATACACACACACACACTGCACTTAAGAACTAATCCTCTTTCTAAACTGACTCCCTCAGTTCTACAAGCTGGATTGACGGAACACATCTGCCCCCCAAGCACTTCCCGCACCCTTAACAGGCCATAAGACACCGTCTGACACGAAAACACTTCAAAGTGAAAACAGTCTACAGAATGTAAAAAGCACGCCGTGCTTCCTTTCAGGAGAGCGTAAGGAGAGAGCCGGCGCTGGGGCCGGCCATATGGATGTGCTTTTGCTTGATGAAGACGAGATGAAATCATTAATCCCCAGCTTTGAAAGCAGGCAGTCAGATCTGATTTATTCATAGACGCATGTAGGATTGTCTTTGACGTCCGGAACGTACAAAAACAAACGGGTAAGAATCCTGACAGATAACTTTCAGACATGTTTATATTGCATTAGAGCAGGATGCAGATAGCATGTCAAATACACAAATCCAATCAGGTGAAGGCAAATTGAATTGGTGCATTTCAACCTGCTGTGTGAACGCAGCCCATGTATCACACTTTTAGAGGGGGGCTGTGTTTTGTCTTGCAGTGTTTTATTAGGGTTTCTGTCTCTCTCTCTCTCTCTCTCTCTCTTTCTATCTCTCTCTCAGGAGGAAGACCCAGACCGAGGTCAGCCCTGTATGAGATGTGGAGAGCAGTGTCCAGGCTTCCGCATGCATGGCTGGAGGTAAGGCACTCTTTTCCTTCAGTGTGTGACGAGTTTGCAAAGTGACACCACATCTGTAACGCATCCCGAAAAAGACGACTTCAAGTTTCTAGCTGTTCCTGTCTGTGTGCCTCACATCACTGGTTAACATTAACAGTCAGACAGCACAGCTGCAGTAGAAGGCCCAGCAGTGTTGCAATCAGTTTCATAGCTTTTAAAGCTCCTACTGCAGGTCTAAACGTCTCAATGTGAGAAATCTGATCCTAGATCAGCTTTAATATGCCACAGACTCGTATTCACTCTGTCATCATCCACAGAAAAACCTTTAAAACTCATTTAAGGTGTGTAAAATGTCACTTCACTGTTTGAAGATTTGCAGGGTTGCCTGTACAGTGTTGTGTGTTTTACAGTGCAGGATAATGAACCTTTTGACAAAGGATAATGTTCTGGACTTGCTAGGGCACTGGGACAGGCCAGGGGTACCTATAACCCATAGCATGAGGAAAGGGGTGTCTCTGTGCAGCTGCCTGTAAGGTGCAGGTTATGGTCACATTTCTGATTTTCTGCTTAGATCTTTTAGCCTTGACAGTGAATTCACCTCTGCCCCGGTAATGACCAGCATGTGATCACTAAAGATGGCACATGCCTGATCTGATCCACATGTCCTACAAACACACTACTGTTTGTGAGGCAGTCAATCAGTGCAGTAGCTTCAAAATGAACAAACTTGTAGCACGAGCCTTCATCACAAACATTATCAGTTAAGGCAGGATGCTTTTGTTATTGCTAGCATTTCTATGCAAAGAAATGTGTGGCATTAGTGATGTGATATTGTGGGGAAAAATGAATTCCTGTCTTCATTATAGTGGCATTGCCTCATGTAGGAGATCTGTTTAAAATCAGATGTATGGCACTTTAAACCTGTAATGTGAGGATAACTGTGGATGCCGTTAGTCTAAACATTTCATTTCTGGCATTTTATCAGACGCTTTAATCCAAAGCGACTTCCATTCCCTGACTACAGGAGGCAGTCTCCCTGGAGCAACTTAGAGTTAAAGCTGCTTTCAGACCGAACACGGCATGCGCTGCACTTTGCTCTGAAACCCATTATTTTCTATGGAAATTTGTTGAACTTTGACTGCGGCATGCCGTGATGCATTTTCGCGCGACCAATAGAATCAAAGCATCGAAGCGGGCTAGTGTTCGGTCTGCCCCGTCTAAACACATACACACAAACACACTACATTTACACTAATCTTAAAAGTCTCAGAGTGTCCAGAAGGTACAAAGCCCACAGCATTTCTCTCTTGGTGCTAAAAGAGCTAGCGCTAGGGCTAACTCTGTTAGCCGGGGCAGGAGAGTTTAGAAAGCCACGCCTACTTTTGCACTGAGCCCCGCGGCTAGCGGGATTTGTTGTTTTTTGAGAGGAAGCACAAACCTCACGGCGAGCGCAGCGCATTCCGCGTTCGGTCTGAAAGCGGCTTAAGGATCTTGCTCATGAACCCAGTGGTGGTTTGCTGAAGGCAGGATTCGAACCCATGGCCTGTTAGTCCGGAGGCAAGTACCCTACCCACTGAAACATCAGACAATCTGCAGCCTTTCAGTCTTTAACATTAGCTTTCAGGCCAGAAACACGTCTATTTTGGTGAAATTGTGGTTATAGCCCATAAATGTTTTGTTGAAAGGAACCTTCAAAACTCCCCTTAGAGGCCTTGAACTGAGCTGATTAGAATTGATAAGCATAAGTAGATTAGTACGTGTGGATGGGCATACAATCTACTCAGCACACGCAGACCTTCCTCTAATCAGGGCAGGATAGCAAATTACAAATTACTAAGAGTATTAAATATAATACATATTACACATATTCTTTACTGTCTATCTCATTAGTATTGAGAATTAAAATAAAAAATAATGCATTGCCTAAACTCAGTAAGGACTGAGCGCCTATGCCACAGGAGCAGACTTTAATCTGTATGTTTTGATTCAGCTTAATAATAAGAGCTATTTTTTGGAACTACTGCCCTTATTCTCCGTAAGAGTCTGAGAACAACAGACATTTGTTCATTTCCCTCATCTCTAGATCCCCGTAGAAGATTATGTTGCTAAGTTTAGATACGAGAAATCAGCCTTTGCGGAAAAGCAGGCCTTCGAACTGCAGTGCATATTCACCCATCGCCAGCTGCTGGTCCTTATGCCTTTTTCCTGATGTTAGTCTATGTGATTTACATATTGAACCAATATACAACCAACACATCTGAGTCCTTCAATTCCAGATATGCCAATGTGTCATAGCAGTGATACCAAAGACAAACGGATGAATGGGTCTCATGAATAGGTCTCGCAACCACTTAAACCTTAAAGGGCCTGTGGAACGTATTATGTTTCATAGCAGTTACATATAATTTTTAATACTCAGCGGATAATAAGCCTGGAGTTTGAGGACCTTTTCATCTTTCCTGCTCTCTCTTTCTCACGCTGTCAGTCTCTCTTTGTATCTCTCTCTCCCACACACTTTGACACAATCCCTTTTGTGCACTCACCTTCCAACCATTTCGATATTTGTGAGAAGCATTACCATCGGCCCATTTGGAGTTAATTGCCCAGAAAAGATATATAGAACAGGTTTCAGAATAGTTTCCAGCTTTTTTTTCAATAAAGGTCTTCAAAGGCACAAACACAAATCTGAGCGGGAGAGTCGTCCAAATGCGAGCCGTTTACATTCGTCTACTTGCGACCGGTCCAGGCCACGCCCACAAATGTGTTTCTTAGCTACCGTTGCATGGGTAGAAAAGCTCTCCAGCAAAAGTCTGATTCTACCTATTGAGCTACCCTAGTGAACTACAGAAATGAGCTAAATGTGTAGTGCATTATTAACGTTACATGTATTTTGTACACAGGGTTTTACACACAGGGAATAAACATCTGGCTAAGCAGAAAGATTTCTGAAGTCAGATGTTTTTTAAGCTTCTGTTGTAGCTGTCAAAGAATTGCAGGTGTTACACACACAAAAAAAGTTTTTTTCCAACATGTTCAGCAAATAAATAGAAATTGTGCATAAAATGTCATATTGATGTTTGTTTAAAAGCTTACTCAACCTACTTTGACTTACTTTAAAATCAACAAAACATGTCATTTGACTGGAAGCATTTGCACACGCCTGCATTTATAGCTGTATTACCATATCTCATTCTCCTACTCTGTAATAATGCTATGAAAGAACATTAGTGCGTGGAGCGTGGAGCGGCCGTTTAAGCCGGACATGTGGGGTCCGTTGGGCAGGAGTCCTGAGTGGAGCTCTTCAGAAGGTCCTTCAGCCAGTGGCCTGTGTGAAGTAACCAGGCACTCAACTGGAAAAAATGCTACAGGACACATGAGGAATTCCAGGGGCTGTGAAGGTGTGTGTGTGTGTGTGTGTGAGATTAGTGAATTAGCGAAGCAGAAGGTCACCATGAACCCCAACACACATCAGTGTCTGTCTAAGCCAGGTCTCTAATACTGTTGAAATGATAGTGATACCATCCATTTTTATAGATAACATGAGGCCATGAAAGTCTGTTTGCGATTTCTTAAGACGATTTGGGGAAAAGTAGGTAAAGATTAAGGCATGCTGTTTGTATGCGTCTATTGGTGCCCATAGGCCTAATTACTCATTATCTGCATGAGCCTCGTAGCTTTAGTGTAGAACTAAAAAAGCAGACCTCAATGTGCTGATCGACTTCAATCAAGGAAAATTGGATTTTCTGTCAAACTGTGGCTTGCATTAACAAGTGCATTATCACGGCAGACATGTGTGTAAAGTGGGCTCATAACATTTCAAACACAAGCTCTCTTTGCTAAACAGCTGTTATACAGCTGCACTGGCGGACATGAAGTGACTGCACTGGCTTTACACTGGCATTTCTGCTCTAACTTTAGATGGAAACCTGCCTGCAGGAAGCCTGTAGGGACCTCTCTGGCAACGGACAATGTACCTAAAGACTTAAACAGTTTTCAAAAACCTTACAATGAAATGAGTGTTTGTTCTTTTTGCTCTTAGTTTCCCTTTTATTTACTTGTTTCAGGGCTTCTGGGTCCTCCCATCATCCTTCTTTTCCTTTCTATGCCGTGTTGCTCCCCCATGTCCATCCGTCTGGCCCCTCATTCTGTGTCCAGTCCAGGCCGTCAGACTAATAAGATTAGTTCTTTCAAGTCCTGCTGCTGCTGCCAAGCCTGCAGCTATTGAGACTTCAGCCTCAGCACGGCCCCACCCCCTCTTTATTTGTCTCATTCATTTTATATTAGTTCATTTTATCTTCCCTTCTTTCCTCCTAACTATTTCCCTTTTCTGTTGATTTGGGCCATTTTTGCTCATTTTCACTTCAGTTTTGAAATTTCACTTAAATGAGATGCTACTTATGACTCATATGCCCTAAAAGGGACAAGCAAGCCTCAGTCGACCATAAACAGAGCAAATTCATGGTTAGCATAAATGTGTGAACATGAAAGAAACGTAATCACCGATGCCCAAGATAGCACTGCCTTCTGTTGCATCTGGAATATATAATCTCTCCTCAAATCCAAACGTCTTCATTCAAACCATGTTTCAAAACTGCGCAAACATGTCAAAACACCCCGAGCCGGGTTTGTGGTTCTGTTTTTTTCCCAATAGAATCCAGGGCCTAAGATGAAAGGACAGTGACAGATGGGGTTTCCTAGGCAGCGTTCTATATCAAATCTTCCTGCTAACTCACCAAATTAGCTACTCTAGCCGAGGTGTCAAAGGACCCATCCATCTTGTCCAGATTGCCTCGTCCCGCACATATGGAACCAACATGTATCATAAAGAATGTTGTCTGGCCTGCGAGAGCACTTTATTAAGTTATCCACATGCTCACAAAACCCCAGGGTGTTTCAGACCAACTTGTTACCCATGCAGTAAAGTAAACAGGGATACCGCCATTTTCTGGAGTGCGCCAATGTACTATTGCCCAGGGAATTTGAATGTCCATCCCTTAGTAACAGTGTACCTCAACATGTAGAGGAGAAACGGGTTTATTAACTGATCCCCAACTCAAGCCATGCTACAACAAAAGGATGCCAATGAAATTTGCTTTAGCACCATATACATTTAAAAATGTGATAAAAAAACGAATTCTGCTACATTCTGTCAGCCTTTGATCTGTAGCTACATGCTTGCTAATGTTTATGCAGGTCGCTATTTAGCCAACAGATGGCTTTATGCTACTCGTCATCATTGCCACGAAAATCTAAAGCCTAAAGAACGTTTTAGCACCATAGTTTCTTCATTAGGACCATCTAGAACATTTTTGAAGACTTGGTTAGTTTGCTAAATAAAGAATAAGAACATGATTCAGAATGGAGTCCCGTAAGGGTCAGTTGACAGGCAGGCTAAGTGCTAGGCTAACTGTTACCAGTGCAAAGCTTACTGGATCATTCATCAGTCCAAGGCTGTGAGGTTAACACCAGCCCTTCTTCTCAAGTGGGAGCTCATCCCACAGATTCAGTTGCCACATTAGTTCAGTTCAGCCCTTCTCACTCTAAAGCTCGCAATTATCTTGGGTTGGATACAAAGTAAGCTGGCTTATCTCTTATAATACCTTAATGGAAGTGAAACATAATTGGAGCACCACGTTCTGGAGAGGGACCAAGAAAGTTAGCCTACAGGAGAATCTGAGCCCTGAGTTAAACATGAAGGTGTGTGAACTGGAACAAGGGATGAGAAAAGCTAGATTGACATGCATGGAGAGACCAACAAACAAGATGACAAAGGCTTTTTTTTCTAGAGATAGCCAAACAAATGAGTAGTAACGGCTTGATTGACAGGTTTGTTGTCAGGGTGTCATTTTAAGGCTTGACTTTCAAAAGATCCTTTCATTGAATAGGCTTTAAAGTGTTTCATTATTTAAAAGTTTCTTTGACCCCAGGATTAATTGGAACAGGCCTGCATCCCCATAATTGCTCTGTTTGGTTTAGTCAAATTAGGCCAAACTGTTATTTTTAAAAAAGCAGTACATTACTTTCAAGGGCCCTGGAAATGGGAATTCAAGTCGCCTCAATTTTTAATAAAGTAGTTTAATAAAATGTTTAATAAAATATAGTGAATACTTTAAGACTTTTAAAAAGGAACAACAAGAACAATAAAGTTATTTTATATATGAAAACTAACACCTGGACCACATCAGAGAAGAAATGAGACTGATTTGCCTTTTCCAGCGATTGCAGAAATAATACCAACATGGTCTTAAACAATTATCTTCCAAACACATCCAGTGGTTTGTGGTGTCTGTAATCTAATCTGTACCCTTCCGATCTACTTCCAGTCCTGGCAGGGCTGCCCTGGTTGTGAATCATACGTATTAAACATGTTCAGTGTTTATGACTCAGTATACCATCAGCAAAAGAGAGCCAAGCTGAACTTGTCAGTGCGCTGAAGAAGGGTGCTGATTGTATCAAGAGCTTGAGGAGGAGGAAGATATCAATGTCCAGATACCAATGTGCAACATGAATAATCATATGTAACATCTATATTAAAAATCTCCTGTAAAACACTGAGCCTGGCATTTTCTGTGTAGAAGGTACACCTACAGCATAGGCCTCGCTATCATCCTCCATGTTTGTTTAGATCTGTAGTCATATTAAATCCTGCAAGTTTGCAAAAACACTAGTTGTGACTCATGTTTGAGAGTGTAATCTGAAAAGGTACGCTCTTTCATTCAGAGCAGATGTTGTAGTAGGGAGACTTCGATAACTGCAGGTGGCTACAGACTGTGAGATCTTATAAGTTTACTGCAAACCATACCTATAGGTAACTTGGCCAAGACATCAGATTTGATGTATGTAGACTGCATGATGTTGATCATACGTACCTCGGTTTTGGGGTCACATTTGGTACGGTTCACGATACAGCAAAGTTAAGCAACAAAAATTTCTAAAGAATGAGGCTTGGTTTGTTTTCATTTATTTTAAATAAACAGCAGTGTATTAACCAGTAAACACACACTCT
>JBBPDB010000011.1:9473655-9485907 GCA_037974465.1 Brachypetersius altus
ATATCAAGGTGAAAGTCATCATAGCTTGCATAGTACAGACCCAGCTCCCAACCCAACTTTGTGAATAGATTAACGGCAATATTTTTTTTATCACGCGATATGACGCAGCATGTTAAAGCCGATAAGGGCCCACCACTAATATATATATGTGTGTGTGTGTGTGTGTGTGTGTGTGTGTATGTGAAGCGGCCATTTGTCACACATGAATATACAACAGCACAGCACCCAGTGTAAACAGTTTGGAATGTGTCCTCTGCGTTTAACCCCCTTCACCCGAGTGACGCAGTGGGCAGCCGACAATACAGCGCCCGGGGGGCAGTGTGTGGGGACAGTATCTTGCTCAAGGGTGCCATGAGCAGTCCTGTGATTCAAACCTTGACCTTCCAATTGCTGAGGCAATTCCCCAACCCCCAGGCCACCATATACTGTGGTTTAATCCATTTGTATATTACCTTTAAATACAAAGGGAATTGATCTCGCTTTTTCTATTTTGAATAAACGCATCACAGTTCAGTAAAAGTGCATGTCCATGTATCCACACATACATATATACAGCCATGGAAAAAACAAAGAGGCCATTTTACCATTATTTCTGTTCACTGTTTGTGCAATTTGCGGCTGTGTGTGTGTGTGTAAAATGCACAGGTTGCTATTCTTTTATGAACTATTGCAGTGTGGGCTGTGTAAAAATAAGAACTGCCTCCATATGTGTTGTGAGTGCAGTAGTGTTTGTAGAGCAGCTTTTCTCTGCGCTGTATTCCAGCAGCTTCACTCCTGCTTTTATCATTAATATTTTTATTGTTGCAATTGTTAAAATAATGTATAATACATTATTTATATGCATTATTCTTACATTTTCTCCAAAATTGAATCTGGAATTTTGAATCAGGTGGTTAATACGAATAAAACAATAGTGACATGCACATTTTACACAGACAAATTACAAAAGTAACAACCAGACAAGCTATAACCTCTTATATTTTTTCCATGGCTGTAAATCTGCTATTATTTTACAAAAATTCATTTGAACACTTAATTCTAGCCTGTCTTTATTGAATATTAAGAGCTCAGGTCACGGGCAAATAGAACATAGCACAAGGTCAGCCATATTATGGCGCCCTTGGGGCACACTGAGGTTAAGTGCTTTGTTCAAGGCTGGTGTGGTGGTAGCTGGATGGTATGTGTGCTGATCTCTTCATAACTCACTCACGCCTACTCCCACATGGCTCAAGTGATAGGGCAAGCCATAATGGGGTTAAGGCCTTGGAGTCATAGGGGATGTAGTTGGACCCTGACTCTCTAAGTGCTGTGCGATAATATGACATTATAAATGACTTTCACATTAGTTACCATCTCTGTTTGTTTCATGTGGAAAAGGTATGAAAAGGTATGTTTGGTCGCATTCGCTTAAATCATTTAAGGCTTTTGGGTCCATGAAGGAGTGCAATACTATTATTATTACGAGACTACCTCTAAGTTTAGTGGGCCATCTAAAAACTTTTTCATGGAATGGGCAGTTCAATGTCTAGAAAAACTATGAAGTCTACAATTTACATGTCATTTCACATGAGGTTGATACAGCACAACTTTATTTCTCAGCTCATGCAGTTTAGCATACTGATAAACAATCATATACTCATACACTCTCCCATTCATCATTCACATGTTACATAATTTAAAAAAAAATGCCACCTAATGCCACCTATATCTTGTTGCATTAACTTACATTAAAATGTAAAGACGTTTTCTTCTTCAATTGAAATGATTTTGGAGATACAAGGTTTTGTTCCATTGACAGTTTATCTCTATTCTGTGTGGCCTTTTTTGGCCAAAAGATTACCCCGTATTTGGATTATCTGGACTGACTGTGCATTACATAAATCTGCTTTGACATATGAAAGCATAGCTCTACCAAGTGCTCACACAAAATAAATATAAAAAATATAATTCAAAGACATTCAACTCGACTTGTTAGAAGAGTAACATTTCTGTCTCATACAGCATGCAGTAACATGTAGCCTGCATGAATTATGGAGTCTCTTAAGACCAAATGATTCAGTTACAAATCCATTTTTATTTGTGATGAGAATGCGTAAATGGAGCAGATCCCCCCTCAGTGTCTGTGATTTACACAGATATCGGTTATCCTATGCAAATCAATCGGAGACATCGTTTACATCCTGAGGTGTCCGTTCTTCTTGGACATGGGTTGGTAAAACACAAACTGCCCTAACAGTCTTTGAATGATTTGCTACTCAAGTAGGAACTTATTGGCAAAACTGCATGCAGCTCAAACAAAGCCTATTTCCTTCAGGTCATGTGTGCAATGGATGCTTGGTTTTTGGATATTTCCCCCTCTAGCTCTAATACAATATCATGCGCTGTAACAATATCATCTCCCGGGCCCTATATCCCCTCAAATAAACTGTGATAGAATTTATATGATCTCAATTAAATAAAAAGTTATTGCAGGACTTTTCTCATCACCGTGTTTATTTGTTCATTTTCACAGCACATAAAACTTTGATTTCATTCTCTCATTTTATACTGGAGGAAAAAAGAATTGACTGTACACACAATCACCAAAGTCAATTTTTACAAAGTGCTAACTGCTCGTGATTGAATTTCTCCATGATATAGAAAAGAATATTAGAAAATCATAAATCCCAGGAAAACACAGCAGCGCGTCAGCTGGGTTTAGGCTGGGTCTGTGTGTTTTGGCATTTCTCATCGCAGACTGTATAATTCTCAATCAGCGCCTGACATTAGCCGAGTTAAACACGAGGGGAAGATTCGTTTCAAAAAGCCATCTTGCATGCATTGGCCATGAAAGGTGATCAATGGTGTTATTAATTGCTCAACCTGCTCTGTTTCTGCGGCGTATTGACTCTCCAGCCAATGTCTCTCTCTCGCTCTCTCTCTCTCTCTCTCTCTCTTTCACACACTGTCTTGTTCTCGCTCGCTCTCTCTCCCTCTCTCTTTCTTGCTCTCTCTCTCTCCCCATTTTGTACACAGGAATGTTCAGAAATGTTTTCATTGAATAGCTGGTCACTCTGGTATAGAGCTTGTATCTAAAAGCCATTCCGACACACTGTGGTAGGAATGGTTGAAAAGGCCCATTTACCTGTAGTCAATAGATTTCGAAAAATAGTGAGTGTGGGTGTTTGTGATCGGGAGTAGAACAACATGTAAAAGTCAAAGCACTAAGACCTTTGTGTCAACTGGCCACCAAAGCAGCTGAGGACTACTGGTCCTGGGGTCAGTTTATAGTGAGAACTCAATCCATCACACTGGCAATGAGATGTCATCCAGCCAGGCAGAGAACAGCAGGAACCTCTAGAGGCCTTAGCTTAAACCAGCACAAGTATATTATAGAACATTATCATGGGGTGCATGCACTTAAACTTATTTCGTCAATAATATGAAAACTAGATGTTAAAGTAAACATATGTTGGGACAGCTGTTTTTTTTATTATGCTTGTGATGTCACAAACACAATTGCATTCATGTATGCCCACCTATTCTGCCTATAGTAGTTTCGTCCAGCCATTCACATTGAATTTATGGGTCAGCCTGAGGTGCCATCAGAGGGCAGCCGATACAGTGTGGCCAAGCAGAACAGAGATCAATTTGTTAAAGGCATAGTAATCATAACAGCCTGTTTCATTACGGGATAAGAAATGCTTAATGGTTGTATATAAATGTGGGAAGTTTTTGGTACAAAAACCCACACCGATGTCATAAGTGGACAAAAAAAAGACAAATGAAAATGCAAATTCTTAAACCTCCTTTTTGCGCTCGCCAAGGGCACACATTGTTACTGTCTATATGAGTCATGCGGCTGTGAAGATTTTTCAGTGTAACAGTCAGTTTGCATTCTAAAGGCACACCCTAATTCTCCTGCATCCATTACTTTAAACATTTTTAAATATGCAAACACTGTTTAATTCAAAGAAAGAGTTTCATTTGGAACAATTCATTTGGAATGCAATGCCCAAATATTAATTGTGCTCTATTTATTTGAATTTGTTTCAATTTTGCCTTTTCAGGATTTGGGGGATTACAGCATCTTTGGATGAACATTTCCACACTGGGCTCGCTGTGTTTTGCATAATGTAATATAAATAGGTGTTTTAAACAAGCTCCAGCATGGACCCATTTTATTAGCAAGTGTTAGGCTCATCATTTATGTCGTAATACACTTAAGGGCATGGCCATTAACCCAAATACGCCGCATTTCTTGTTATACTTAAGACCAGTGTGGTGGAGTGGTAATTTAAACTAGATTATATAAAATGACTGTGTTTACAGGAAGCACCAAATAAAGGCTGTCTGCGTCGGTTTTGATAGACAGATCCTCAAGACGATAATGTTATAAAACACTGGAGAAGTCTGATAATATGCAGGCTAAATTAGATGTGTGTGGGTAAGGTGATGGGAAATATCAAAAGTGTTCTGACACTGAAATGAATGGTGCTGCTATTTTTAAATCAAATCATTTTTAATTACATGAAAACTCTCTGCTTTTAAAGGCAGCATGAAGTGTGGCTCTGTGCAAGGGGATGGAAGGGACAGCAACTCTAATTACCTCTCTGGTAATCAGCTCATATATCAAGAGTGCAGACAGATAGAAACACTCACCAACCCTCATCCTTTCTCCTGACAGAGTCCTGGTTTGCACCCACTGTTTTCAGAAACTTGCTTGCTTTTAGGCCATGTCCACAAGTACACGGGTATTTCTGAAAACTGAGATTTTCCGTTTTCATTTTTTTTTTTTTAAATATCGCGTCCACCTGAGCACGTTTTCAAAAATATCTCCGTCCACACGCAACCGCAAAAAACGCTGTCAAGAGCATGCCAAGGCAGCAGGTGGCGATATGACCTTAAACCGTATAGCATTGGTGACCAGTCAGAAGCCTTGGAGGGGGTGCATCATTACCTGTTTCTGGTAGACAAACAATAGCGCAAAAAGTAAACCACCTACCGCTGTTCCAACCAGGGGGTATTCCATCAAACAGGATTAAGGGAAAGTCTGACTTACTTTCCCTTGAAATAAGCCAGACTTTCCCTAAATCCTGTTTCATGCAATAACCCCAGGTCTCGTCCCAAACCGGCGCCCTTCATACTGGATGGACAGTAACTCCGAGTATAAACACCTCTAATGCGGTTGAGAGCCGCAGTATTTTGTACACGTCAGGCATTTTAGATGACAACCAAGGCGCATACGATAGCGTCATATGGGTGGCGCATGGTCCGCTTTTCAAAATCTTCGTTTTTCTTGTCCACACGCAAACGCAGAAACTGAGTTTTCAAAAATCGGCACTTTGGCTGGAGTTTTTAAAAACCTACGTTTTCACCGACCCAAAACGCTGTTTACGTGTGGACGAAAGGCCATAATGCATAGAAAACCTCCGTTTTCAGAAATACCCATGTACGTGTGGACAGGGCCACAGATTTGAAATAATTAGTAGGAAGCTAGGAGGAATAATAATAATTATATATATATATGCACACAAAGAGAGACATGTGTACACACAGACGTGTGTGTGTGTGTGTGTGTGTGTGTGTGTGTGTTTGTGTGTCTGTGTGTATATATAAATTATTATTAATGTTTCTGTCTCTCTCTCTCTCTCTCTCTCTCTCTCTCTCAGTATATATATATATATATTGTGGGGGTGTGTGCATGCATTGGTGTGTACGTGTGCGCATATGTTAGATGTGTCAAGTGAGGAACGGACCTATTGACTGATACACTATATTGCCAAAAATAAGTGGACACCTGATCATCACATCCATTTTAGCTCACTGGACATCAGGAGGTCAGGGCTTTGTGTGGGCCACTGAAGTTCATCCAAACTTAACTAGTCAAATCATGTCATTGCCTTCTTCTGGCATCTGACGAACCAAGAATCATCTGTCAGACTGCCAGATAGCGAAGCATGTTTCCACCTCTCAAGAGTCCGCTAGTGGCTTGCTTCATGTGCCAGACCATGCTTGGCACTGTGGTTAGTGGTCTCAGGTTTGTGTGCAGCTGCTCAGCCATGGAAACACATTTCATGAAGCTTTTAACGTGCGGTTCGTTTGCTGGTGCTGCTTCCAGAGTCAGTTTGGAACAAATAAATGATAAATCTGGGGCTCTGTGAGTTAGCACAGTCCACCACTATGCGGTTGAGCTGTTGTTGCTCCTAGATGCTTCCGTTCTACAGCAATAAGAGTCACAAATTGACTTGTAACAAAGACAGCATCCTATAACAGTGCCAGATTTTAAATAACCGAGCTCTACAATGCGACCTATCCTACTGCATATGAAGACTGCATGACTATGTGCTTGTTTTTATATACACTTCAGCCATGCCTGTGGCCGAAACACCTGAATGTAATAAACAGGACATAATTATTGACCATACGGTTAGATAGGGAGACGGACAGATGTTTTGTAAGATCCTGCATTATAAATCGCCTCTACACTTGGGGGAGGGGAGGTCGAGGGGGGGGTACAGTGGGATGGTGGGTAGCGCTGTCGCCTCACAGTGAAGCAGGGTTCAATTCCCTTCCAGGCATCTGAGGATCCATTTTCCGTGGAGTTTGCATGTTCTTTCCATTTCCAGTGTGTTTCCACCGGGTACTCCGGTTTCCTCCCACAGTCTATAGACACATCAGGCAAATTGGAGATGCTAAATTGCCCCCAGGTTGGAGTGCATGCATGAGTGAGTGTCTGTGTGAGTGTGTTTGTCTGGCCACCTGTCTAGGATGCTCCTCCACCTTTCACCCTATGGCCACTGGGATAGGCTCCAGCCTCCCCCACAACCCTGGTTAAGAATAAGCAGTTTATTAAACGGATGGCTGGATGCCATACATTCTGGAAGCAAGGAAGCAACTTTACTTACTCCAGAATGAATTGATACTTTGGTGTAGTTTAAAACATTTATCTGAGTTTTCTTAACAGGTCAGGGAAAACGTTTTATAATGGGTATACTTTACAGGGACACAGGCATGAAGTGCATGAGGACTGAAGATAAGCATATCTGTCTTTGAATAGACATTTGGCTATGACATCATGTCAGTCCCAGCCTTTGCCCAGCTCATTTGAACAGTCATAAAGTTCATTGAGATATTCAACGGTCAGTTGTCTGTGACATCCACCTGTATATTTTGACTGTAGTCCTACATACAAACAGACCTCAATCGGTTTCTGACCACAGAAACACTCTTGACTGGATTTTTTTTTGCAGTGACACTTATGCGTGCAAAAAACACACACCAGGACACTTACCCGGCGCACCACCCAAATAAAACCCAGTCAAAAGCGGCTCTGAGAAACTGACCAACTATAAATAGGTAGAGGAAGGCTGACAAATTGTATATGACAACAGATGGGCCACAGTTTGTAACTGTATCCCTATACACTCACCAACCTTCTGTCTACACTCACTGTCCTTTTTCGCAGTTCCAGTTACCACTTTGTAGTTTACAATTACAAACTGTCGTCTATATGCTTCTGTGAATCATCTGTTAGTCGACTTTACCCCTTTCATCAGTGGTCAGGACCAGCAGTGAGCAGGGTTTACTCAGGAGGATCACACAGCAGCACTGCCAGGGTTTGTTTTTTTTTACTTCACTTTTTAACCTAAGTTAGTTAACAGGCCGCCTTAAAATCTGTAGTTTGAATATTTAGTGAAAACTAAATTTTAAGGCAGGACCGAGAGTAGTAGAAGAGATGAACTAACACATCTGACTTTACATCAAAGGGTTAGATGAGTCTTTTTTTTTTTTTTTTTTAATTCTGTCACCCCCGGCATCTTAGCAAGCAGAATGTGAAGTTGGGTGCCTTGGTGTGCCAGATACCTTTGCTTTGCCAAGTGGGGCTTGACAGTATATGCCCCTCTTGTAATCTGAATTTTTTATTTATTTATTTCAATTTATGCAATTTAAAATTAAGCCAAATAGAGAGGGGGGAAGAAAAATAAATAAATAAAGCAAACAAACAAACAAACAAACAAATAAATACATATATAAATGATTTAATGAATACATTTTACAAAAATAAAACAAATAAATAAACAAACAGAAAAAAGTTGAGGAGGTTGCGCGGGTTCGATGAGTCTAATAACGTGGACAGTACGTGCACACAGTGTGTAAAAACATCAGCAGCTCTGCTGAGTCACTCTTTGCAGCAAACACACACTTACCTGCCACTGTCCTGTCAGTTGTCACTGCTGTGCTGAGAATGATCCATCATCCAAATAACACCTGCCCAGTCCTGTGAGGGTCCTGACCATTGCTGAACGATGTAAAGGTGGGCAAACAAATGACACAGAGGAACAGATGGACTGTAACTGTAAACTACAGAGTGTTCCTACATTTCCAATCAGAAATATTCACAGCCCCCCAAAAGACCGCAAGACTTCTTTATCAGTTATGCATAAAATCAATGAAGAAAATCTATAAAAGGAAGTAATCACGAGTGACAGGACATTCTATTAACATAGTAATGTCACAGTCATTCAGCCCTTATATCACAAATACCAAACCTTTGGAATATACTGATCCTTAACCCCATCAGGGAAGACGCTGAGGGTGAGACAAAAAGGAAATAGTTTGGAAATAATTTTCCAAAGAGAGGAAATGATTTCATTTTACTCGAAGGGCATTTGGGTAAAAGAGAATCTCCTAAAAAGTAATCTTTCCAAGAGACACAGCTGAGAATGGTATAAGGAAGTTTAAAGATTATGCCTGGTCAAGGGAGAGCCCTGAACAACTTAAGGGCAACTAAGAAATCTGCCTGTGTTATTACAAAGCACCTACAGGATGACGTGCTGAAGGCTGGACAAGTGCTTCAGTGGCAACAAAAAGACAAGCTTCGAATTAACAAGGACTTCATGGCCAAGATCCATTCCACTCTGGACCACAAAGAACAAAAGCTGACTAAAATACTACAAGAAGTTTAGATAGGCCTGTTGGGAAACAGTTCTATGGACTGATGAAAACAAATTGGAACGGTTTGGACACACTGACCAGCTGTGTGAGTGGTATGAGAAAGGCCAGGCTTATGACTAAAAGAATGCCACCCCCCCAGTCAAGCGTGGAGGTGGGTCCCCGATGATGTGGGGATGTTTTTTTGCTGCAGGAACTCATCATCTTGACCATGTAACTGACTTCCAAGAAGCAGCAGCCCATTTTAAACAGGAACATGATGCCTTCTGTTCGGAAACTGAATCTTAGTGATCAAGAATTTATTTTTCAATGTTCACAAGCACCTGCAGGTTAACAAAGCTTGGTTGAGAAACAGGTCCTGGAATGTCCTGGAGTGGCCTTTTCACCCCTAGATTTAAATCCCATTGAAAATATTTAGTGGGACTTAGAGAAGGTAGTTGCAAAATGGAAGATATCAAACATCAGCTGAGCTATAGGCTTTTGCATGCGAAGAATGGGCAAAGATTCCAACAGGAACGCTTGTCAGAACTTACCGTTTATAGAAGCTAGAAAGGCTAAAGGATGATCCACAAAGTACAAATGCTGGGGTTTGAATAATAGTGCACATGTACATTTTAAAAACAGTTATGTTTTTGATTGGAACTCAATCTAACTTAATTCAGTAAGAATGTGCCATGGGTCAACCTTGATTCTTATCACTATAATGTCTTTTGAGGTTAAGAAGTATTCCTATCTTTATATATCTATCTATATATATATCCTATATATATATCCTATCCTATAAACACATACATACATATATATATATATATATTAATCTCACTGTAATCTTGAGATTAATCTAGATTAAAATAACCCCCCCCCCCCCAATGATCCCAATGCCTGTTTTTATAGTGTAAACCATATAAATACCTCCAAATGTTCTCCCAGATCACTTTAATTTCATTTGGAACACAGTTTAATACATTACCCTTAAAGAGAGTGTAAATATAAACCCGAGATTTAAATACGGAAAAGTCAGGAAGGAGAGAGAGACAGAGAATAAGAGAGAGAGAGAGAGAGAGTAAGAGAGAGCGAGAGAGACAGAGAAAGAGAGAGAGAGATACTGAGAGAGTGAGAGAGAGACAGAGAGAAAGAAAGAGAGAGAGAGATACAGAGAGAGAGAGAGAGAGAGAGATGATCGCACGAACGAGAGAGAGACAGGGAAAGGGAGAACGAGAGAGAGACAAGGAAAGGCAGAGCGAGAGAGAGAGAGACAGAAACAGAGAGAGCGAGAGAGAGATGATCCGCACGCTCCGGAAAAGTCATGAACGAGAGAGAGAGAAAATGAGAGAGAGAGAGAGACAGACAGGCAGACAGACAGTCAAACAGACAGAGAAAGAGAGTAAATCCGCGCTAAAATATCAAGGTGAAAGTCATCATAGCATGTGTAGTATAGACCCAGCTCCCAACACAACTTTGTGAATAGATTAACGGTGATATTTTTTTTTATCGTGCCGTTAACGGCCCAGCACTAACATATATATATGCATACATTTAATAAAGTATCCAGTGGATGAAAGTACACAAAGTGAGCAGTGAGTGTATAACTGTACAATCAATTTAAACAAGAGCTAGTGGGATTCAAAAAATGTCTCCAGCTCATTAGCATTCACTTTAAAGTGTTACTTTGTGGAAAGTGATATTCTGATCTGGATTTCAGTTGTATTTTGTGATCCGTTTTATCTGTGTTTTACTTTTCCAAGATCAAAGGTTTGTCTTGAAGGCAGCTCAACTGCCGGCTTGCTGGTGAGATATGAAGGCATTACTTTGCTGGTGTGTGGATCATATAAATGCTGCCCTTCAGTACGACCTTATGCTTTCTGCAGCATTGGTGTCCCTCTAAATCTGAGGAAAAATACACACAGCAGTGAGGTAATAAAGAGGATATATAGTGATGTTACAGTGCTCTTGGTTTGCCGTTTATTGAACTTTTTGTATTAGGTTATAGTTATATGACTGGTAGGTCTGGCCTCATAACAACCCCCACATACAGTGGAATACTCCAGTGTTTTTTAGACTGTAGGTGTGTAGCCTACAGTCAGTTACTTATAGGCAAAAAGCTGACGCACCTGCGCATTGGCTTGTAGTGTAAGTCTATTATGAGTCCGTGGGTTTTCTGAACTTCTTTCCAAAGTTCAGGGAAACATCACATTTTGGAAAGTGAATGTAGATGGAGCTTAGGTTGGAAAATGCTAGAGCATTCCATTAACCCTCTGTTGTCTTTCACCTACCACCATCTGGAAGGCCTTAAATTGACAGAGTAAGTCACACAAAGCAAACAAACAGTTATACCCAGACCTCATCTGGACATGCCTGAAAACCTCTAATTGATTTTTGCCTCCTGGAATGTCAGAAAATGACAGGTGAGGTTTTATAACCCAATTAATAATGAATCCAGGGCCACAGCAGCCATTTCAGATCTGCACATGCTGCCAGCTTTGGCATGTGCTGTTCATGACCTTAAGCCTCCAAGTATGCAAGTGCATGCGTTCAAACAGGATGAGCTGGACCAGCACTGTCCTCTGGGCGCACTGAATACCTCATACTGCAAGTGGGAAAATATGACGGGGTAGGCTTTATACGTGTGCTAGCTTTCTCCTTCCCCAGAGAGAAATACACAATTTTATTAGCTACAAACAACAAAAATAGGCCACTTTCCCCCAGCTGATGGAAAAACATTCACTATAAGCTTCGAAAGCTAGCGGTCACACAGTTTTCCCAGTGGAGGATCGATGAAAACAAAATAACTCCACACAGGTTTGTCATGTCTCCACATAGCCACGGCACAAATCTGCTGCAAAACGACAAATTAGGTGCTCATAATTACATGCTATTAGTGGTGCCTGCTATTACAGCTACTAGGTCTGTCACAAATGACTTGCTACCAATTATTTTATATACAGTACCAATTATTAATTGAGAAATCTGAGTTACTTTTTTAACCGACAAAAATGCAGTCATCTGGACTACAACAAACTTTTCAGAGATTTTTTTCTTTTCAGAGATTCTATACTATGTTGCATAATGAACCCTTTAAGAGAAGTGTGTCCTAAAGCATTCTTTGGGTGATGCCATAGAAGTCCCATTTTGGTACTATAATACAGGTCAAACTCATCAGAGATCAGTTTCTGTGGGTTCTGTAGTGTTTTTCATGTTGATCTCAGATCTGTGTGTAGTGTCTCCTGCAGGTACAGTGTTAGTGATGGAGCTAGTTCTATACTGATCTCAGATCTGTGTGTAGTGTCTCCTGCAGGTACAGTGTTTGTGATGAAGCTA
>JBBPDB010000011.1:9493464-9506384 GCA_037974465.1 Brachypetersius altus
CCTGGAGCAACTTGGGGTTAAGGGTCTTGCTCAGGGACCCAGTGGTGGTGTGCTGGAGGTAGGATTCGAACCTGTGAGCTCCAGAGTGTGTGGTCCAGAGGCAAGTATCCTACCCACTGAGCTACTGCCACCTTCCTCCTTTAGAGCAGAGGAAGGTGATGAGGCCTTTAGCCACATTCACAAAGACATTTCATTGGGTGTGTCCCCATTTTACAGGTTTTCAATGTAGAAATCTTTCAGAAATCTTTGCATTAAAAGTATCAGTACTGATATGTTCCAGCCTTATAGATCTGCTTCAATCTTTTTGCTTAAAACTGAAATGACCATATGAAGTCTGGAGTCCCATCTCAGACCACCTTCTAGTGGCTGACAAATGCTAACATTAGAATAGAGTCTTTTGAAAGTTCAACCCAGGTGAACATTTCTCACAGAAAACTGTAATTTTTATAAAAAATGTGAAAATGTGATTTTCTAAAAAAAAAAAAAAAAAAAAATTAACTGCAACGCACTGCAGTCAATATTCATTGATCTCACTGAAGAGGTGCATTTATGTCATAATGGAATGTCCATGAGAACGTGGCCTAATACATAGTATGAACATGCTGTAACCGTTAAACAGATAAACAGCCAGGTATCTCTATAAAAAAAAAAAAAATCCTTCCCTACAAAGCAAGATGTCATTGAGTCATTGCAGTTTTGCTTTCGATCCAGCATCCACACTGCAGTAGCAGGCGCAGGAGAAATAAGATTTCGCTTTTACTTCTCCTGCTTGACACTTTGCTGTCTAGTGTATAATGAACATCTGAACGAGGGTCTGTCTCTGCTCTACCTTTCTCACCTTTTCCCTCTCTCTCTTTCTCTCTTACCAGCACATTCTCACCGTTGTGCTTCTCTAGCACAATTAAGCCATCAGGGCTTGTTGCTGTTCTCAACCTCTACCCAGAATGCTTTGTGTGTGTTGGGGGGGGGTCTTCAACTGGACACAGCCATCGGTTAAAGTGTCAGAGTCCAGTTGAAGACCGCATCACCTCAATCATTCCATCTGACCACCTCGGCTTCCCCGCTGTGATCCTGTGCAACATGCTCTCTTTCTCTCCTTCTTTCTCTTCCTCTCTGGTCTGTATGAAACCCCCCAGGGTCTTCCGTCTTCTCCTTTCATCTAGCGCTCACAACACCCGCACTGACAACTGCTTCCTCCCAGTGAGAGCAAACAAAGAAGCGGCGTGTGGGTGAGTGTGAGTTTATTAGCAGCGCTTGTCCACTGCCTGCTGCTACCAGAGCCTCTCAGTCAGTCATTGTGGTGTAAAACCTCAGATGACTCTGCATCCAAATGCCACATGAAGGTCTCCGAGGGACTATGATTCATAAGCGCGCTATTGGTTTAATCTCCGTTAAGGAGAGTCATTCAGTTTTGCGGATCAAAGGCAGACGAAGCCAACACATTCATTTCGTTTCCCATTCAAATGAGCAGTCTAGTCACCGCAACGAAACCATCTGGCCATCTTCAACATATTCCAGCCAGAGGAAAGCAAAGTCAGATTTTCACGACTGGATCAGCTTAGATTAGATCAGCATTAGGTGAAAGAGAGTAGAGCTGTCACTATGAGTTTGAATGAAGACTCTTTCAGTTAACAATCAACAGTTAATTGAGTAAACAATTAAAAAAATATGGACTTATCTAAACAACAACCTGCGCACCAGCTTTCGAAGATTCCAAAATATGTCGCTCAGAAAGAATTTAAGCATGCAAATTACTGACTAACCACGGCTGATGAGAGGATACGTTTTTCTAAATATATACTCTTTTAATCAAGTAATCGAGTTTAATCAAGTAAGCATGACAGTCCCAAATTAGAGATGATCACTGTGCTCTCTCGCTATCAAACCAAGGACGCCGGCAACTCTGTCTATATTTAACGTGGCCTTAATTGAATTCCACCATTTAAAGTTTATGTTTCTTATTTAAGCCTGTGTGCCCACTGGTGACATTTTTTGCCCGATAATGTGATTGGGGTTGGTACAGAACATTGTTTTATTTTAGACACGGGTCAGGCGGAGGCTGTGGCGGAGCATGTAATTGTGATTTTCACAAGCTATGTCTCTTTTCCTGTCCCATTATATGCATAACACTGGGGGTATTTAAAACGTAAATCAAATACGTTCCATAAACCTGAACTGATCCAATATAGTTTATGTGTATGAGACCAACATGAGTATAATTCAATCTGAAGTCTCAGCTCTCACTGTAAATCTTGCCTTTTGTCCAAGGAAGCGAGAACTGAATAGCAGCAGCTGGCTGATTAACACTGTTCACATAACCAACACGTATGCATATTAAAAAACGGTCTTTTGTGCTGATGCCACAGAGGAGTAAGGTCTTGTTCTTCCCTAGAACCACACAGGCCAAGAAACCTTAAGCAACCTCTAGTTTTAAGAGTGTAGTCAAGAGCTATCCTCATTTAAGAGCACCAAGACACACACACACACACACACACACACACACATACACACACACACACACACACACACACACAGAATAACAGTAAAAGGTCATTCCATTGAGGAATACACACATTTAAAGCTTCCAAATCCCCCACGGAGCCTGGCACTTTCTTTTCTCTTTGGGGTTTCCAAATCCCACTGACCCTAAATCTGACCCCCAGACGTGTTTTCAGACTACAGGCTCCTAGCAGTCAGGCGATGGGGGCCTTGAACATCGTGGCTGTGCCTTGGCCAGCACCCGGGGGGCAGGGGGCATGGAGCTGGGCCGCAGAAACGCCGGAAATGCTAGCGGATCCGCAGCGCGCTAACTGTCACAGCACATAGTGGGCTTTTCTGCCAACAGGGGCTCAGCACATAATGTGTGCCATTTTCCTTAGCCAGGCCCTTTGAATACACTCAAAAGAGGCATCCACTTCTCCCCGACGAAGGGATTGAGAACGAGGCATAAGGGATGGGGGGCAGCGGAAGAGATGGCTCGGAGCTATTCTGTGAGTTAATTACATACGGACAAAAGTGGATTCTTTGGCGCAGTTGGCTCCCTGCTGTTGTGAGGCTGGTGACAGAGCACTGGAGGCTGAATGTGGGCCAGAGACCAGCAGTGATTGACAGACAGATTTGTAATGTTTGTGTGTTTGTGTGTGTGTGAACTTGTGCCCCTGGTCTTACTAAAAGTTAAAAAAGTACTGTGTGGTCTTATGAAGGCATGTGTATGTGTGAGCATGTCTGTCTTCAGCGACTAGACAGGAAAGAAAGGTCTGCAGACCTTACAGAGAGATGCTGACCCTTCTGTCTAGCCTCTGTGTGTGTGGTGGTGGGGGTGGAGGGGGTTGAAAGAGAGGACTAAAAAAAGGGTCATTGGATGCCAACTCAACTAGACCTCTCAGTTCATGTCAGGAGTTTTCTTGAATTTTAAAAAAACAGGTTTTTTTAAACGTATAATTCATCAAACATTTCAAAATGACCACATTTGTGGTTGTGAGATCATTTCCCAACTTGGACAAACTTAAAAGAACATTAGTGTAGGCTGCCGAGACAGTTGGCTTCTTCTTCTAGGCTGCTTTCAACAGAGCACGGGTCCATGATCTCACTGTTACATCAAACTTCTTAATAATATCAAGAATTAGGATTATATTCTTTTATATACATTTGAGTATTTGATTTATATAAAATCCCCCCCGTTCCGGGTTTACCCCAGACTTGCTTTACTGATCCCTAATGCTGCTATGGGTGGTGTCATGCAAATGTCTGCCTATCAAGTATCACAGGCTGTGAAAAGGAAGACAATATATATATATATATAAATAAAGGGCACACTTAAATGACACAATGTAACTTCAAGTCAATCACATGTCTGTGAAATCAAACTGTCCACTTAGGAGGCAAATGTAAGTCAGTGTTGCCTCCGTGTGATTGACTTGAAGTTACATTGCGTCGTTTAAGTGTGCCCTTTATTTTTTTGAGCAGTGTGTGTGTATATATATGTTTATGTAATAAATATTAAACGTTTCAAGAAAGCTTGTAAATTACCATAAATTTAATAGAAATAATAATAAAAAAAATCCATGAAAATCCATAACAGGAACTGGGAGATCTAGACAGCATAGAAAGACCTGAATGTGGCTGAAGCAGGTACATTACAAACAGTAAGACCACCCCAAGGACACACACACACACACACACACACACACACACACACACCTACATACAAACATACATGCTTTCATACAGCATCAGGACATAAACATGTTTCAAATGCACGACATACTAAGACTATGTATAATAGTCATAGTCTATAATAATATAACATAGTAGAGTAAAGGAACCAATTATCAGCTCAGCAGACTTTGTCTTTCATGACAGCTGATATAAAACTACATAAGGGGGTGGCGGTAGCTCAGTGGGTAGGATACTTGCCTCCGGAGCATGAGGTCGTGGGTTCGAATCCTACTTTCAGCATACCACCACTGGGTCCCTGAGCAAGACCCTTAACCCCAAGTTACTCCAGGGAGACTGCCCCCTGTAGTTATAGAATGGAAGTCGCTTTGGATAAAAGCATCAGCTAAATGCCATTCATGTAAACGTAACTAAGGCTTTTTCCAGCAAACGTCAGTTATTATAAAGAACGCTTTTGTCTATTTCCATGGGATCTTATCTCAGCAAGTGTTATGAGCCCTTGTTGGAATATGCCTGCACAAATGTTTGTCAGTTGTCATGAAAGGCTTATATAGATGTCATGTTGTTTTATGAATACTGGGCCTTCAGTATATTATAACTCTGAACATAACCCAAATCTTAACCGCCGTAACCATAAAGAAATGGCTTTCACCTTTCAGCATTAAAGCACCCATTGTTAGTGCTGGTTCCTTTTGTTTTTCTCTGCTTTTCCATTAAGCCAGTACTTTTTTGTCTTAAACACACATGAACAAACAAACACACACACACACACACACACACACACACAATAAGTCTCCTCTGGCTCCAAAAATCAAGCTAATAAAATAAGCGCAGACGCACTTCTTTAAGTGCCATTAAAGACCAACAGTTTCACATGCTCCTCGCATTCCACGTTCACAATAAAAAGCTTGTTTGACTCTTCCAGCATCAACTCCTTTATCTCTCACACGCACATTCTCTCTGTGTGCCTTTCTTTCTCCCTTAAAAATTCTAATGCACATCACACTCTTCCTCTTACCAGGCTAAAAACTTCTCTCTTTAACAGTTCATTAACTCGCCTAAGTCTTGGGACACTTCACGTGTTTCTCATTTATTTGCCACTGGGAAAAAAGCAAGGCTTGTCCTTTTCAGGCACAAAGAAAACACAGGGAACACACCCTTCTTATATAACTGTGTTCTGCAGCATAGCCACAAACATTAAGCCTCCAACAGTTCTCAGGAATGGTGAGGAGGAAAAATCATGAGGAGAAAACAAGAGCTTAATGTAGGCTACATGCTGTGTCACAAGGATTACTGTAAGTGCGGGGGGGAAGATTTACGGGGTCTTTTAACCTATCCTTTAGACAAGGGTGTGTGAGATGAGAGAGAGAGAGAGAGAGAGAGAGAGAGAGAGAGAGAGAGAGAGAGAGGTGTTGGCAGAAAGACATTCTCTTGTCTCTGTGATGAGTCAGTTTGATTGGCTTGTACTGGGCCCAGTCGGAGGACTCATTACTGGCCGAATGATGTGCTAGTCTCTCGCTCTTCATCCTTGGATAAGTGTAGAAGCCTAGCGGCATGCTAAAGAGAAACGAGCATCAAAGTCCCCTACCCACACATTCTCTCAGACAAGCTCTTACACTGAACTGCACATACTTGGGCACACATACACACACACACACACACACACACCCACCCTCACATTGAAACCAATGGGAAAGGTGAGAAATTCAAGGATGAATTCCATCGACAGATGGCAAAAAACAGAAATGCTAAAATCGAGGGTGTTGACTATTATATCAAAACCACTCAAAACCATAAACTGAGCTTTACATGTACATTGCATGGACAATTCATGACAGATAGACCAACCAATAAGGAATAAAACCATATTGCCTTAATGGTAACTGTTTTTTACCCTTTACCATTTCAGAGGCAAGGTTTTCTTGTGACAGCGACAATGTCCATATCCTATTTGCGAAAGTGACACATCCATCAGCCCGTGGGTGTTTTTAGCCGAGTAAAGTAGCACCCCCCCGTTAGAGCTACGCTGATGAATGGGAACAAGAATGCTGGTAGAATTCCAAGATGGCAGAGGCCAGCTTTGACCTGGTTCGCTTCAGTAAGTTCAGCATCCAGCTGCATATGCTTTCAGTGGCGTCGCATCAGTGAGCCAGGGCAACAGCATAAAACAACCCAACACAACACAACGCAGTGCTAAACAACACAACACAGGGACAAGAGCCATGTCTGATCCGGTACAGCGAGCACGAGACGGACGTGTGTGTATCTTTCTCTCCTTCCCTTTTCATTTCCGTTCTTTCCTCCTGAGTGGCCTTCTGTGTGACTCTGCATTTTGGAAATGCCTTGCAGAAAACATTTCACTGAAAGCTTTGGGCCAAATCCATTTAAAAAAAGGTATTAAAATGTATTACACCCAGTGACTAATGCTTAATTTGATAAAGCCTCTAATAGATCATTATGATATGCTTATACGAATGTACGCTAACCGTAACCGCTTGGATTGAAAGAAATGCCTATGTGGAATATAGTCAATGAAATGCTTCTGGAGATCCTTCAGGCTGCTGAATAGGTGGAGAGATGGTCCTTTATGATGGCGAACAGTACTTAGGAAATGATTAGTGTATGGTTAGACCACTTCAACTGTGATTAATTGAGGAGAGATTAACTAGCATAATTTCATTCCGGTGGTGATGTGGCTGCCAATTACCTAATGCAACACACACCCCTTCCTTTTCCATCTCTCTTGTTTCTTTTCTTTCTTGTGCTTTATTCTGCTTTCCCATCTCTCTCTCTCTCTCTCTCTCTCTCTCTCTCATCATCATCATCATCAGCAGCAGCAGCAGCAGCAGCAGCAGCGGCAGTCATTAAAAGCTGGAGGTCGTATTAATATGGCGCTAAACCTTTTTTCTCACTCTCACACACACCCCACACTCATCTACATACATTAGCACTTAAACTGACAAAAACAAAGCTTTCCTGTAGCTCCTGGAATAGCGATATGTTGTTCAAATCGAAGCCATGCCACCACAATGCCGGCAAATCAGCAAAACTGGCAGAATCTGAACAGAAAGGCACATGACATTTAGAAACATAGAATGTAGAGCTTATTGCAGGAACAGCTAATGCCTCTCCCCACACATTCATCCAAAAAGAAGAGAAGAGAAATTCTCTTCTTTTTGAAGAGAAATTATTCAAAGCAGGTACCAACACTTACATTTCATAGATTACATGGTAAAGATGGGTGAGAGGAGTATGAGGCATTCAACAGACAGACACAGTGAAACAGGCAACGTGTGCAAGAAAATGGTAGGGCTTCAGCTAGGATTGTCGCTGCCGAGGGAGGCAGAGACTATGAGAGACAGACAGGGGTTAAAATCTCCAATATGTGCTTGTGTGTGCATGCGTGCGAGTGTGTATTTGCTTATTTATTTATTTTTCTCTCTTCACTGTCGGTCTTTAGACTGCGTCTCATTGGCTCAGAGCTGGTCGCCTTATCGCACGCTCCCAGACGCACACACACAATAGCCTATTTTACACCATTAAATGCGTATTTGTCAAAATACAATTTCAATTAAATCCCGCAAACCTGCCAGTTTGTGCTTTGCTCCACTTACCACTGAGGGACTGGAAATGAGGAGGGAAGAAAGAAAGGCCTGAATAACTCTATCTCTATATAAACATATATGAGGAAAAGAGAGGCACCAGATTGTTTGAATCGTACAATGAAGTTTGGCTGATTCGCTGAAATTGCCCCCCCTAAAAAAAATCACAATAGTCGCTTTCACTGGGATTGGAGCACAGATGCAAGGTCTGCTCACATTGTACAAAAAGAAGTAAATAATTCAAAGGAACTGTTTGAAACAAAGTGTTTTTGCTCAAACTGCACTGTAATTCTAGCTTGAATAATGTGTTAGAATAATAAATAATGAATTTATGGTGATGTGTTCATCTCTGTAATACTGATACCACAGTATGAAAAACAAAATGAAAAATAAACACAAAATGTAGTTTAGTCATAGCCCTAATGAGTAACAGACATCGAGATTTCTCCGTAAGATTTCCCTGTTTCCCTCTTGCATAGGTGTTAGTTGTTCATGTGTACGTGTGAAATTCTTTCTCAGCATTTAACCCATTCACCAAGTGAAGCAGTGGGCAATCACCATTGGGGTGCCTGGGGAGCAGTGTGTGGGGACGGTACCTTGCTCAAGGTTACCTCAGTGTTGCTACTAGTATTCTTTAGATTTGAGCTCATGCCCTTCTGATCACAGAGGCACCTCGCTAACCACTAGGCTACCCAACAAAATTTACTTAGAAAATGGATTTGAACCGGGGCCCTGCCACTGAACCACAATGAGGTGAACGAAATAATGCCTTAAATCATTAAGAGAGAGACAGAGAGAGACAATTTACTTACTGATTAGCAAATCGACATGAAAACACTGGCATGTGAATTTGAATCGACAGCATTAGGCCCACTGAAAAAAGTGTGACCACGTTGCACCTGTCATTATCCTCTGCAATTTTCGGAACAAACTGATGTCCGTGCCGACTTGCTTTAGATCATGACATTGCCCTGCATTCTATAGGCTGCAGACCCCTGGATGTTGCACGTATGCTGAGAACCCTGCATGTACTCCTGATGAAGAGTGCTTGGTGAGTCACTACGTTTAATTCCCAGCATGCCGAGGGGCAAGAGAGGCTAATTAAGTTAACCGGAGGGAGAGAGGGTCTCGCGGGCTGCTCAAGATCCCTGACAAACACTGGAGTGTGTTGGCCCTCGAGGGCCCGCTGAAATTGAGCTAAAACCTTGCGAAAATTAGTCGGGTTCATATTTCCTGAGGATTAAGCCGCAAGGCTCGATCGAGCTTGCTTGCGCTCTTCCGTCTTGCACCTCATCAAAGCGGGGTGAACTTCTGGAGTGAGTTAGTTCTCGGCTCCACCACACTTCTGCTGGGGGACTGGACCCTCATTAAGGCTTGCTAAATTGGGCTATGATATACAAAATATTCTGTGAGATATATTTTACACAAGTTTCAACAGTGAGATTAAGCACAAGGGCCAAATTGAGGCCAAATATGTAACACTCCAGGCAACATAAGATACTTCATATTATTTTTGGCTGTTTTTTCCTCAGGTGCTAGATGTGCAAACGTGGGAACAGATAATTATGAAAGCGCTCCTGAGGCCCAATTAAAGCTCCTGATTGAGTTCCAAAAAAACTTTGCGTTCTGTATGTTCGTTGTGCTAAAGGTGGACGTGTTTTAATTAGACGGAACCAAAGACATGCCACATAAAAGTATTTACCAATTTAGATGTAAAATGATAGCGAGATTCAGTACGAATGGTACAAGGCTAGCGATTAAAGAACCGAATTCATTCATTTGTAGTGTCTCCTGATGCCCGAGTGTGACATCTCTGCAGTTGGTACGCCCGTGGTTGTGGTGCATTCAGGACAGCCATTTTGCTTTCTCATGATGCAGGCATTCTTCTCAGCTTTGACTTAAAAGACTCCTAATTGGATTAGTTTGTGCATGATAAATAAGGGTTGTGCAGCCCCAGACAAATACTGGGCAGTATGAAAACTACAGCATGTCCTCGCTCTAAATTGTCAACCACAAAACCCATTTCCGCGTTGGAGCTTAGTCTAAAGTATTGGATGTGAATTCCGGCTCCGAATGCAACTGTTTTTTGAGCAGAATTTGTTCAAATGAGTCTCGGATGAGTCTCGGCACTGCTGTCTGCATAAAGCATTTACAGGTTGTGCTGTGTTATCAGAAATGATTGGGCACGTGGCAGCATGTGCCTCTCCCTCCCCTTGCAGCGGCAGCTAGCGCTAAATCAAGGCTGGCTTCACGGTGCATTGTCATTGCAGCGCTCTCCTGGGCTGGAACTAAATGATCAATAGCCTCTTTACTTCACCTGAGGCACGGCAGGGGAGGGAGTGACACAAAACACTGAGGCCACCCGCTTTGCTGTGTGCCACAGTGTATGTTTGTGTGTGTGTGTTTGTGTTTGTGTGTGGAAGGCCCAAATGTATGTGCAGCATTGCAGTTTTGTTTGCATGAGTGTCCGTGGGCTTTGTGTGCAGCTTTATCTGTATGAAGAAGTCCAGAAAAGTGAGCAGTTGCGGGATTATAAGAGCATGTAGCATTTATAATGTTCCCATCTTAATATTGTGCGGATGTGAGTGTGTGTGTCACTGAGCATTTCTGTAATTTTCACACCTTGCTAAGAGGTTTCGCATGTAGCACTCAAATTCAAAGTCAGAGTCGTTCTTGCTAACAGGCGAAACCTTCGAATCTTACATCCGCCCACACATATATACACCCTACCCTCCGTGTTGATGCATGCATCTCTGTGGACCCATTAACGCTCATCTTTCATAGCTGCGTGTTGCTGTTTGAAAGTAACTCATCTTTTTTTCCCCCACTGAAGTTCTTTTTCTATTTTCTTTCATTTTCTTGACAAAAACTAGAGCTGGACAGGGAAGCGGAGCCTTTAACCGGAACATCCTCTGCTTTGAGGCAGGATGCCGTTTAATGCTAGCTAAGCTAACAGCAGGCTTGGAAAACGCAGAGTGCATTATTAAACGCAGTCGGGCGGGCGCCGGGTTTTGTCGTTTCTCGCCCAGGCTCATCAGAAAGAAGTGCATGCTTTATTAAATGCACTTTCACATGGGGGTTTATGCCGGCGTCTCCGGCATGATCAAAGCGTCTCACTGTGCCTCTTCCCCCCCTTTGACTCTCATTCTTCTTGACAAAGTGATTCAATTAAATCCGTCTCTCTCCCACCCAAAAATAAACAGAGAGAAAAGGAAGAGGGATTTAATTGTGGGAGCCCGTGTCCCTCGTCTATGATGGCGGTAGAATGAACCTGATAGAAGGGATTCCCCCCTCTAATGCATCTAGCCAAAAAGGCATTTTCCCAGCGCAAATACTGCATTACCACTCTGCCTGCATTTAGAACTAGCATATGTCTTTAGTTCAGTCTGTCACATGCTTTAACTGCCAGTGTTGTGCAAACACAAGTGCAGACTAGTTGCCAAGGTCCTTTGGAAAGAGCCCTGGAATAGTATTGTTATCTAATGTGTTTGAGCGTCTCTCTCTCACCCTCTCTCTCTCTGGCAATGGATTGATTTTGACCCTCCCCTTATTGAGAGCACGGGGCTGTTTCTAAACCTGATGGCTTGTGGGAAATATTTATCCACATTGATCGAGGAGGCTGATGAGTCTGTTATGAATGGTGCAGTTCAAACAGTTTGGGTCCCTCAAACGTCTCTAAACATCAATCAGCAATAGGCAGCCAGGGAGCCAATACGGAGACCCGTTTGTGAATGCCAAAAAGACCTAGAACAATATTTCAATGAGAAAGCCAATGGTGTGTTAGATTACAATGCATGGGATTTTTATTTGGTGTAAGCTTGCTAATAGTACAACCAAGCTCATTCTACTGTACTTAATGGGCTTCACTGCTGCTCTTCATTTCATTGCATGGCTCTTCGTACTTTCAGGGTTCTTAAATGGTACAACCATCAAAGTGTTGGCTCATTTTTTGGGAGATCACAACTTTGATCCTAGGCCAGGGTCGCTGGCCAGGTCCCCAGAGAGTCTAACCTCACTCTCACTTCGGGTGGTAGGATGATCTTTCAGCATAGCAAATGAGGACATCTGTTCACTGATATAATGCAATTTATAGTTAAAGTTCTCTTCCATAATTCCATAGTTTGGAAAGAAAGAGCAGTGGGATTCATGTTACTCATAGAAGCATGTGCAAGTCTTCAAACTCCCAGCTTAGTAGTGATAAGTGGTGACCTAGCTTGCAGATGGAAACAACACGGCTAAATTGTGGAAGGAATCTGTGTAGAAGTTAGTGCCTTTGCTTCAGTATACTGTATGTATAGTTAGTTTTAGTTACACATTTACAAAATTACATGTCGATTACATTGTGACACTCAATGACACTTTAGATTCTGTTTCAGGTTCGTATCTCCTAATATCTTCTTTCTACAGAAACAAGGCGAACCCCATATACTTTCTCAACTTCTTTAAATAAGGTGCAGAAGAATTAATTTCAATTTGACTGTTCTTTTGTTATCACTGGCAATAAAAGCGATTTCTCAGAGATAAGAGGATTGTTGCTGCAAATGGTTGGTTCTGAGTCTAAAGACAAGAGCGAGATGAAAAAAAGGGAGGAAGATATGTTGGGGTGAAAATGTCTTCCTTAGCTAGGGGGGGGGGGTTTGGGGAGGGGGTTGGGGCTTAATGACTGAACGTGGCATGAAGAGTGAGGAGGGGCACTGATAATTCTGTCTGCTGCCATTTCATTAAAGATTCAATACCTACAGGATATTTTCCGCATCAAACTTTCATGCCATCAGGCAGCCCCGACTGCACGGGGTTTAGCGCACTGTAAAGGATGATAGAGCAGGTTGAATAAAGGCCCATCTTTCAGCAGGCTGTCTCCACTACAGTCAGATAGCACACTGCTTTGCTGACAGACAGGGTTCTGTAGGATATGCCATGCTTTAAGGACATCGCATGAAGGGTTAAGGAGCTTCATCTTTGACTTGGGTTCAGCGTATCTACAGGATGAGAAATCACCAGGGAGAACTTAACAGCAGGATCCTACTCCAGATACACTATCTTTCATTCTATCCTTCTTCTTCACACGTTTACACACACACACACACACACACACACACACACACACACACACACACACACACACACACACACACACACACA
>JBBPDB010000011.1:9506484-9519772 GCA_037974465.1 Brachypetersius altus
TACACAAATGTGTTGACAAAAGTATAGGGACACATGCTCTCTCTCTCTCTCACACACACACACACACACACACACACACACACACACACACACACAGTTGATTTAAGCTTTCTGATCTCTTCTGTCATACTTCTTTAAATCTCTAGCAGAGCGGAAAAGTCAACAAAGTCGATCATCTCTCAGCAATAAAACTATCCACAAGTTCCCACTAACACCATTGTATAAAGCAAGGTCATATGTAAATCTGTCCCCTCCCACTGCACCGCCTGTCATGTCAGCATAATAAATAACAGCAAAGAGTGCTTGATGAATCTACAAGAGCATAGCGCTTGGAAGGCAAGCTAGGCCCAAGGCATTCCAGGAAGTGAAAAAGTGACTTTAATTCAATAGTGTGTGGGTTTGAATGATGGTGCGTTTGTGTGTGCCATGGTTAGAAGTTTCAAAGTGTTGGAATAAACCCAGCTTGACACACTGTTAAATGTATGCACTTCTAAAAATTAAGGTGCAGTGCCTCAGAATACAGGTTCCCAAAATTGGCCTAAGAATCCTGCACATACTTCAGTGTTTTTCCTGTCCTAACACACTCATTTCACCTCAGAAAGGACTAGAGGATCAGTTGGATTGTGATGGGAACTGGGGGAAACACTAAAATGTTAAGGGCTAGAGACTGCCCAAGAACATCCACTTTTGGTTTTCTAAAGAACCTTCAAGTGACTTGATGAAAGGAACCAAAGGTAGTGACATTGTCCCAGAGAGCTCTTTTTTTGGCTCCTTTATTTTCAAGAGCGTAGATCCTGGTACTGAGTCTGTTGAGGAAATAAAACAGCTACTTGAATGGCTCCTGAAGCCCAGCCGCTGAAAAAGTTCTGGTTATTTACTGTGACAGTTTCTCTTGTCTAACAGAGGAAGTCATTAAGAGCTTTTCATTAGAGTCTGTTTTTTCAGTTTTTTCTTTCTTCCTTTTTTTTTCTGACGCACAAAAATGGTGCAACCTGAGATTGAAAGCCACACTAAGAATCAGAAATGTAGCTTTTATGTTTCCATATCTTTGGCATTGCTTTTACTCCTATCAATCCTAAGGCCTGTCTTTTAAGACAAAGGACACAGAATGTAATAGTATCTGTATGATGACTCGCACAAAGGGGAGCATTATATCAAGCGATGGATTTCAATACAGTAGAAGCACCTTTTGAAAATATAATAGGATCTATAACCGCTATTCCTTGCATAGTGAATGAGTAGCACTGAAAGAGCGATAGACAGGGTGGTAATGTGTGAAGGAACTTAATAAGACTTGTACCTGTGTATTATTGCATACTTGGCAGGGTCCGCAGGGGAAAGGGAAGAACACAGGCAGAGAATGGAGAATGGAGATGCCGAGGAAATATTTAAAAAAAAATAAAAAAATTGTTGTGTTCAGCTACAGTAGCTCGTATGCTAATTTCCTCAGGGCTAAATCTCCTCCTTTCAGTTCATATTCTGTGGTCTGATTTTACTCATGTTCTGCCAGCCAGAAATATTAGTTAAGTAGTGAAGTGTACGCATGCTACAACTTGGCTAGCAGCTGGCACAACAGGGCATTGTGCCGTGTGTGGCGTTCATACTTGGCTAGCTTTGTCTCCTGGTCCACCGCGCTCACTGACATTTACAACCCCGGCCGAGCTGCTAGTGTATAAACCCTCCAGGCCATGACAGAGTGTGGATTTGGGACAGGCCTATCTTGGTCACCCCTTCAAAACACGCTAAACTCCCTCACGCTTGACCAGAAGCTAAAGTCCAAGCTAGTGTCTAAACCTGACCCATGCTGCTGGCGAGAGTGAGCCTAGTTCTGCCAATAGACTGCACTAAAAAAAAAACTCAAACAAACAAACAAACAAACAAAACAACCCTCTTTCTCAAAACCTTCTGTTCATTCATCTGTTTGAATAGTAGCTTGTGTTTCTTACATTTCTTTTCCTTGCAGCCTGGATTAATCACGTGTACACCTCCATCTCCTTTGCGAGCTGCAAGATCGGTGTAGAATAACGTGAAAGAGGCTTTTAATGGGCTAGAAGGACATCACTGCTGCAGTGGGCACACAGAAGACCCTAAAACCCAATAACTAGGGAGAGACGTTTTTAACTTAATGCCAGCACTGCATTAGCAATGAGGGGAGACTAACAAGCAGATGAGGCTCACAGGAATGCTAATAACCTTAGTGTGAAGACAAAGATGCTTTGGGAATGAAAAAAAAAAAGAATTAATACATCACGATACTTTCTTTAACATCTCCTCTAAATTACCACTTAATTTCATTTCACCACTTCAGCATCTTCATTTCATCTCGCCTGCACATGGGGGAAGGGGTTGTGGGGGTTGGTGATGGTGGATGCAGTTTCTCACTAAATGTATTCCCATCCCTCGGGGGTCTCAGGCTAATCCATTGTGCAGCACGAGGAGCTGGTATTGTGGGACGCGTGCGTTAAAGGGGCGCGCGATGCGGTTGCATTAGCATTATTAAAGGGATGATGAAAAGTGACTCCGCAGCTTGCCACCGATGAATCATGCGGCCGTCTCCGTGGAGTGGAATGACAGTGGCTGGAGTCCAACTGATCTGGTGTTTGACGTGATCTCAGAGCTTAAGGAAAAGTGTGTGTGTGTGTGTGTGTACGTGTGTTATGAAGAGCACACACACTTTTTTTGTGTGATTCCTAATGTTATCTCACACAAACACACTCACGAAATGTATGTGATCTTTGAGGGTCTATCAAATATTAATAGGGAGGAGACGCACGCTCTGGCTCATTATAACAATTTTTTTTCAGGAGGTGTAGAAATAGAAAGCATTCTCAACATTGCAACTGCTGACTAGATAAAAATATGAGAAAAGAATGAGAGCAAGCGTGTCTGTACCCATGTGTGAGGGTGTGTGTTTGTGTGTGTGTGTGTGAGAGAGAGGGAGAGAGAGCGAACGAGAGAGGAAGAGGGTGTGAGAGAGAAAAGCGTGACCCAGAAAAGGAATTCATTTCTTTGCAGGCTGAATAGAAAGAGTTCAAATGAAATTTATTCTGATGTTTTTGTTTTTGTTGGTTTCTTTCTTTCCCCCCTCTGTTCTAATAGCAAATACACTCTCTGTCTGACTGTATCACCCTGCAGATGAAATACTGGGGACAGACAGCACATTTTTCAAGCCGCGTGTGGTCCCGCTTAGTGGTCACTCACAGTAAGATGGACAGATGTAATTGGCCGCTTGCAAGCAGCCATCTTGCTCGGGCGAGCCACAATTATTTGCTCTCACTTCAAATCATGAGCCATGGGCAAAGGTTCATACTGCCTAGTGATTACTAACAGCATGCAGTCCACACCTAGGACGCTGAATGCTGTGTCGGGACTGCAAGTGAGACATGAGACACATGAAGAAAACCAAAATACAAGATTTAAGCTGCGCTGCGGAATTCTACTGGGGTGTCATTATTGTGAGTGTTTTGCCACGTTGCATCAACATCAAATCACATTAAGGTGGAGTTAAGTATTGCCATTTGAAGAGTACCTTTTTTTGGGAGGGGAAATTGCATATATTCTCCTAATCAAGTATAATCGTGGCTTTTCAAATAGTATGAGGTTTTGCCTATGGCCACGCAGTCCGCTGCTTACCTAGTAATGGGCTCCAGTGAAGATGACTGGCAGCGCAAAGATGAAAAGGCTCTGCTTGAGCTTGTTAGCCTCCGAGCACTGTACCATTAGCCGAGAAAGTCTTTTCCACTCTTGGTGCCTGGAAAGGCAGCAGCGAACAGCAAAGCCCACCTAGCCGTTATTAATATTGGAAAAGCCAGAGATTTCCTGCACACATTAGCTGGAGATTTATTGACGGCTTTGCGCCACAGATGTGGCAGGTGCACGTGGGTACTTATCAGAGAGAGAGTGAGAGAGAAAGAGAGAGAGAGAGTGAGAGAGTGAGAGAGAGAGAGAGAGAGAGAGAGAGACAGAGAGAGCACCCGAGAAATATTCTGTCAGCATTGGAGAAACGTTTGCTGAGGTTTTCGCTTCGCCACGCACAGGTTTGCAGAAAGCACAGAGCTAAAATTAGAGGCGGCACCAACAGCCATAGCCCCTGTGATTTTCATGCATCTTTAAATTCTCGCTCACAGTGAATATTCTTCTTGGTGACACTCTCCAATTAACAGATGCAAGTTTGTCTTTATGGAAATACTGACATTGCTGTAGATGTACAGCAGCAATACTGTAGTAATGTACAGTATATTATATATACAACAGATTGCTATTAAAAATGATGAATTCTGGGAGATACAGGTCCAGCTTCCCATCCAAAAAAAAAGGTAGATGATGGAAGGTATAGTAGTTAGCTAAATTTGGCATGCTTCCAAAAATGTGATAGTGATACAGCATGTCGAAGTAAGTTTGAACCTTTCTCTTTGAACCTGTTTGAACATCACAAAATTCTGGCTAGTGAGGTGCTACATTTTTGCATAGGCGTAACTAGTTAATACTTTCACAAAGCATTATAATGAGCGAGGGTTACTCGCCTGTTAGAGGTCAAACTGCCATTGATAATTTGTATTTTTTGGTGAAATGGTTGTCAAACTATTCTGCCCTACAAAGCCAAAGTGCAAAAACTACACACTTGGTCAAAATTGACTGTAGACTACAAATGGAGCTTAGGACATCTTTGTTTTGTGAGAAAATATCCTGGTTTAAAGCTGTTCCCTTTCAGAAAAATGATGGTGTCAAAATTGCAGTGACTACAAATTCCATGCTAATACTAAAACTTTAAAGCCATTTTTCTCAGTTTCAGCTTTGATGTTACCGTACTTTGGCTTTTTAGAGTAGTATTGTCCCAAAATCATTTTGCATTTATTGTATTACAGGGGGCGCTAGCGCAAAGACACAAGCCCATCTAGGGACAAAAATCCTGTATTCCATATCAGACATGTGGGACTTCAGTCAAGTCAAGGTACTTGTGAATTTATGGACAAAATATTGTTGAAAGATGACAAACACTATGCATAAGAATCAACTGTATTAATTTGACATTGCAAAAATAATCTGGGCTCAAAAATTAGATTATTATATGTACATATAGACACACACACACACACACACACACACATAATTTTACATTTTGTAAGTCAGGAGTTAAACTAGTTAAACAGAATAACCTTGACTACTCGCAGAAGCGAGCGATAGTGAGAGTGGTGGTAAACTCTTCCCGCCTGACCCCATGTTTACTGAGGGATGTGGGCCCAGTCAGGCCTGTGGCTGCCCCTGCGGAGGTTAATGGAAAAGAGTCGCCCCCATAAATATGCCACATTAGCACCCGCTTCACACACCAGCGCCAGACACAACACGGATAAATCCTTGTCGCCTCACCCTCCAGGGCCGAACCGTGGCCGTCCATCAAACATCTCCTGCCACACACGCACGCACACACACACACGCACATGCATGCTCACGCAGCTTTCAGAGACATGCTCTTTTTTAACCTTCCATCAATAAAATTAAGGCTGGCTTTTCCTCTGCGTTTGCATTATGAGTAATAGCAACAGCAATGGGAGGTGGGGAAAACTCCGTTTGTAGCACTGCATTATCAAATGAGGCTGGTGTGAGCTTACAAATTTGTTTAGCATCTATTCTCAAATGACTCTTAACATTAAAGATTAATAGAGATTCTCACTTTCACGCAACCCTCCACCCACACCGAAAAAACATGCACCTGCCCAGAGGCCTGCCTGCGCATGCATACACACAAACATCAGCCCTTCTGTGCCCTAAGCTTGTGCCATCATTTTCAGAGTGGGTGGGTGTTTGGGGGGGTGGGGTTAGGGGAGGTGGGGGTTTGAGTGATCTGTCTGATGGTAAATTGGCTTTCAAATGCAGCTCAGTGTGCTTTAATTGGCTGAGAAAGGGATTAGTCCTTAAATCTGACCAGAATAATAACAATCTACATGGGGGGTGGCAATGGTCCATGTAATGGCCGGGAGTCCCGGCATGGGTGACGGCCATAATCACATTAGCCATTCTGCATCACCGTCGTAACGGTTTAGAGACGAATGTGATCAATGACACATTAAAATGGGCAAGATCTGAAAGGTTCCTAAAATAAAATATTTCTTTCACTGAATTCAGTGCAGGAGAATAAAAAATGTATATTTTTCGCTGCTATAATATCGGGGATTATGAATTAAATTTAAGGGCACAGTAAATACTAATTTCGGTGATATCAGTTCATCATGAAAGCTGGTTTCTACTACATGTAAGTGTGTGTCCAGCAGAAAACTCTCACTTGTTGAAATTTTGACTTTGGGGGCTTTTCTTGCAGGAAGTTTAAAGGACTTTTAAACAATAAGCTATTGCACGTTTCAACATAGTATATATTCTTCTTTCTCTGTCATACATTTGTCATTTAAGTTATAATGAGTGTATTATACTGTTACATTTATAAATATATATTATTTTTGCAATGCCGGTTGGTTAACCTGTAGAAGCCATTTACAGGCATTGCTCTATTACTCATCACTTGATTGCTTCAGTCTTTTAGTTTCACTCAGTTTTTTCGCAGTTACTGTACAGATACACACACAACACTCACACACTTACAAACACATGCCACTCTCCCTCCACACATTTTGTCTGTTTAACTCACACATGGATTCATTTGAGTGAAAATCTGGTGTTTGTTTCTCCTTCTTATTCTGTGTGAGAAGTTGTAATGTGACAAATTAATCCAGAAACTATAGAACATTCGTGATCAGAATGTTGCAAAACCTTTCTTTAACATTTGTGGCTTTTCTACAAGATGAATGTCGGCGACATACTACGGATTTCTACAGAACCCCACACACATACACACACATAGGCATTTGCATTGCCAATCCAATTCCTCATTTCTTTAACATACGAAGGGGGGAAAAGCGTTGAATTTCTTTTCATCCTCTCTCTTTCCGATCCATATTGTGCTGATTAGATGGAAAACATGTTGTGCTGTCCTTGAAACCTCCTCCTGCAGTGCCTGCTCCCTCACTGAACATTGCAACTGCCTCCTAATTTAAACAGATGCACCACGGGTATTACACCCAGGCCCCAATCAATGGCTACAAATATCCCGGCAACCTCTCCGCCCAGGAAATGAGCTGTTTATGCCGCAGAGTGAGCAAGCTCCGCTGCCCAGGAGAGAGAGGGGTGCCTGACACGCAGCGCATTGGAACAAATGTTGCTTTCTCAATTGAGCAAAGGCTACAGGGTGAAAAAAGAACGATTATTTGTCCAGTGCCTGCTATATCCACATTACGGAATATGGAATCAAGCCACAAAGCACCAAGGCTTCTAGGCCATTGATCTTTTTTTTATGGAAACTGGACTAACAATCTCCACTAGGGCATCTACGGACACATCTTAATATATCTTGCATTAGTTTCTCAGAATAACATCTAAAAATGCACCTAAAAAAGGATAGCTTTGAGAGAGGCAGTAAAAGTTCCTGAATGACCTACTGATTTTCTAATCACCCATGCTAGGTGGCCACAGAATGCTGGGAATACTGGCATAAAGTATAATGAGGAATTGTAGGGTTTTTGTCAAACAAGCATTGTTTAGAGTGTGTTATTCAGTCCAGATAATGTATTTTTTATGCATCTTGAAAAGCACATATATCAGAGACACTCTTGCTGTTTAATTACGGCAACGTACGGCAGATTTGTTGTTGTTAATTCTACAGTTCTATCCATGCTATTATCTATTATCTATACTGCTTCTATGAAAGAATGCGTTCGCAGGAGGAGCGTGGGAAGATCAGCTTTACTCTCTGTTCTGAAGACCAGCCCCCTTCGATCACACTGCATAAGGGACCACCTCACCTCTACTGAAAGAAACAAGACATGAAAGTGTCTGTGGTCCATCCACCCAGTTGTGCATCTCCTGTCTGTGGGAGGCACCAGCCATGCTCCTTTTCATGGGGACCAAATGAAATTACTTTCATCCGTAAACCGTTTCCTTTTATGGCTAGCTGGGAGTCGGGCAGTGAAATTTCATTTCTCTTTCTCGTCCCTCCTCCTTTCTTTTAGCCTCCCTCCATCCCTCCGCCACTCTTCAAGTAATGACACTTTGACAGAAAAGGCTCAACAAGGCCAAGTGGAGGGGAGCGGATGTTCAGTGAGATCATGAAAGTGGCAGAGTTATTGTTATTATTGATTTTCATAACAGGGGGAGGCAGCATATTATCACGACACCTGACATTCATCACACTATCATATCGACCCTCATTGGCTAAAAAGCAGGAAGATGGGTCAAAGAAGATGGAGCATACAAAGGCCTCTTCCTTCCCGTCCTAGGTGTTACCTATGATGATCAATTAAAACCTTACAACCTAGTCTGTAAAGAGAGAGTCCATGCGCTTCACTTTGGGCACCATGCTCTTACACTGGATGCCGATGTGCAGGTGCTAAAACACTTTCTCCTTCTTCTATAAGTGTGTTTTCAGTTAACATGTTTTCAGCAGGATAAAACACACAGTGTTCCATTAACACAACATCCTGGTGTGAACACTCTACATGGCCTATAGTGCTCGATCTGCGGCACGAATAATATGATGGTTTTTCCTTTAAAGGGAAAAACTAACATCTAATATATTACATGACGTTGTGGTATATTCTGAGGTACAGCACTGTATTCCTTATAGTTTCACAATTTTGAAAGACTTCATGATTTTATATGCTTTATAGCCATTTAAAAAAAACCCACACAAATACATCAGACAATTATAAGGAATTCCCATCCAGGTGATAAAGAAATCCTGAATGCTTGTCCAGCCCCTGATATAGAAGCAAAAAAATACAGAGGTGATATTTAGCGTCCCACTGTGCCGTTAGCTTTTTGACATCCTTCAGGATTAGTGGCCTAATGTATAGAAATATATACACATATATACATATATATAGGCCCAACCTACGGTATCCACGCAAATGTGCTTGTGGTTTTTCAATAGTCCAAGAGCAAAACCATGGACAGTCTGTGGAGCCTGGTTTGAGAGCCTGGTGCAATGGCTGGTGGAGACGAATAGGCATGTATATAACAAATATAGGAATGGTCAAAGTTTCATTTTGGACTGAGTGACCCTTTAAATCAGTTATAACTTCTCTGGACCCAACAGCACTTTCTGTTATTCTATATTTTACCTCTCACTAAACATGCTTCGGGTGAAACCACCTGCCTTCGCTTCCGGAGTCTAGAGTTATCTGTAAATATATCCCAGCACTCACAGAGAGACGAAAGTAGAGTGAGCGAGTCGCAACTTACACTTACATTCCTGCACTGTGTATCTGCTTTCTACACTGAGGAGCGAGGAGACAGATGACTGTGGGACCCCCACTAAGATGGAATCATTATTCCCTCCTCCCTACTGCATGTGTGCCCGAATCAGCAATATTTCACACTGACAGAAGGACCCCGCAGCGGGCGTCCACTCAGGCGCTTGAATTCTTTCACTTTCTTTATTAAATTATTCTTCATTCTGCTAAAATGAACGCGAGGCCCGTTTCGCAAAGGTGTCAGTCACAGATTTTTTTTTCTTTCTTTTCTTTGTTTCAAAAGAATAATAGGCTTTGTAACTTTTGACTTTATTAATTTATTTTTGGAAAACAGCACCACATGGATGGACAGTGGTGCTGGGACCGCAAAAGAAAAAAAAAACTTTCTCAGGCGTAATAATGCAGACAGTTTTGTCTGATTATTTATTTATCAGGTCCTGTTATGCCTGCTGAATTAGAATGCTGTCTCTGGCTTGGGCTTTGCCTACGGTAATAGGGCTGCGCTTCAGAGAGTGTGTATGTGTGTGTGGGCCGCTAACGGACGTGTTTAAAATGCTTGGCAAGTGGTCCTCGTTTCATCTCTCCTCTCACGCTCTTTTCTGGTATCCCTATTCTTCCCTTCTTTTTTTACGCTCCTCACTCTTTCTCTCCTCCGCTGTCCTCTTTTTCAAACTCTCTCTCTCCCCGCTTCTTTCCCCAAGTCTGCCACATGCCACTGAAGCTTGCATTACTATCCCTATTCAGTTGATTGACTCCATTTTGTGGTAGCCGCCTAGTGCATCACCCCTCCATTAGATAATACCTTATCACGCAACAGTTAGCTTGTAGTTTCCTCTGCACAAGCACAGGGTGGGGGGTGGGGGGGCGGAGGGTGTGTGTGGAGGGGGGGTGAGGAGTGGGAGAGAGAGAAAGCCAAATCTGAATACCCTAATGCATTCAATTTTCTTTGTATTCCATGTCACTCAGGCCGTGTTCTTTCCTCCCTCTCTCGCTTTTTTTTTATTGTGCCACATGAATACTGCATCAGCCCTAACTGAGCGCGCTCACAAAAGAAAGCCTAAGAGCCTGGATTTGACTCTAGGGTGAATCTCTCTCTCTCTTCCTCTCTCTCTCTCTCTCTCTCTCTTCCTCTCTCTCTCTGTGTCGCACATCCTCAACTTTTGCTCTCTCTTCCACACCACCCACTCTGATGAAATGAGTTGGAATTAACAGGTCTGTCTTGGGCAATAAGTCCGACTAAGTAATTCTGGAGACAATCGGGATGAATTAGCGTTGGAGAGTAGTGACATGGAAAGGATAGCTGCTGACACGCAGCATGCTAAATCACTTAGTGGTCCGGGGGGAGATGGCCCTCTTTTGTTGCCGGTCTTAGATTGTGTCTCAAAGTGAATGGTTACAGTCTCTGGGTGGCCAGACAAGCAACACATTAAGGTTAGGCAGTGTCACTGCTTGCTTGGCTGGCATGCGTTTGTGTGTGTGTGTGTGTGTGTGTGTGTGTGTGTGTGTGTGTGTGAAGCAGTAAGGTGAATTATATGAATGTCTAGGTCAGAAATATACATTTTTATAGACTCTGATTCTGTGCAATATGTATCCTGTAGAGATGTAATCAAATATGAATACATAATACATTACCTGGAATGAAGATATTGCAATGCATGAATGTCAATACACATGCCATATATTATATACTATTATTATATATCTATGTACACACCTGAACACTCACGACCAGAAAGGCTACTGAGGATTGCACTTTGTTTCACTCCTAGTCAAGCATACAAGCCAGGAGACGATCAATGAGTGATTTCTTAACGGCTGAATGAGTCTTATTCTGTACTCCGGATAAACTTAAACGAAAGTAGCCTCCACTGCAGTAGGATATTGCTAAAACTTTTACTTTGTCTCTGCCTCAGCTAATTACAGTACTGGAGAGCAAACAAATGTCAATAACCAGTGAATAATTACGTTATGTCAGGCTAATTAATCCTGCCAATTAAACACCGCAGATGACAGACTTTTTTTCTTACATCTTCACTGATCTTCACAATCTATACGACCCCAGCACCCATGACTAAAACATAAATGACGTCTTCTACCAAATCCAAAGCTGTTTTCTTCACCGCATTTTCTCGCTTTGACGCGCACACACACACACACACACACATACACACACGTACACTTAGACAGAGCCTAATTAAAGCACAAAAGAGCTTCGGCAGCAGGCCGCTTCTCAAAGCTGTGATGATTCACACGAGCCACGTTTGAGTCACACACACATCGATGCAAGCGGATGGAGAAAGGGCTGAAAGGAAAGTATGGAAGAGGCTCTGGTGTCTGTTCCATCGAGCAAGGCTGATGCCGTGGCATTTCTCGCTTTAAGATGCCTCTCGATTTCAGAGAAGGCCACTTAAAGGAAAGCTCCACAATGAGCCAGTAAAGAATATAACGAGAGAAGAGTTGAAAAAGAGAGAAGTTTCCTTTTTGGGTGGTTTTTTTTTTTGGCCTTTGTGTGTCATTTATTGTAATACGGTCAGGTCTGGGAGGGCACAAACCATTCCCTAATTAACCTTTACACCAGTCACAATGTATGGACATTTGTCTTTGGGGAGAGTGGAGTCAGATGCGGTCGATTTTAGAAGGATTTTCAAGGCAGAAGAGCTTTTTATATTCTCTCTCTCTCTCTCTCTCTCTCTCTCTCTCTCTGTACGGCTCTTTTCCTGTACAGTCTTCTCTACACATTGTGCTGTCAAAGCAATCACTGAGTCAGCCTGTTGCCATGGTGCTGATGTGTTTGTTATTAATTCATTATTGAAAACAAAGGTTTAATGGCTGTTTGAAGGACAAACAATACTAGAATAATAGACATAACATGATATATAGCCATCCTATTTATCATAAACCTTCAGGACGGAGTCATTGTATAAAATAATATCAAACTGCAAATGTAACTACATTGTGTTGCTTATACATACGTTACTATGTACAAGCAACACTATGTAGTTACATTTCTAGCCAGTTTCCTCATCCATTCATCCATCCATTATCTGAACCGCTATCCTTAATCAAAGGTGGAGAAACATCCCAAACAGGTCACCAGTCCATCAAAGTAGGCAGTTTATAACAACTTAAATAAACAGCTTATACATTAGACTAGCGTACATGTCATCTATATTTCAAATCCATGTCCAGGCAAGCGCACCACACCACATCATTAAGAGTCCATGGACAGGACCCCTAATGCTACGACACATGATGAAACTGTACACTGCTCTGGATAAGAGCACCTGCCTAAGGGATACATTTCTAATGTCTATGCAATTAACATTAATTCATTAATTAATTCATTCATTTTTGTAAACACTTAATCCGCACTAGTGTCTCGAGTACCTGGAGCATGTCCCAGGGTTTCAAGGGATGCGGGACAATGCCATAAACATTCAAGACAGAATTGAACACTGAATATTCAAAACTGTTCTCTAAAAATAAAGAAACGATGGAAATGACTTCATAAAGTGGCACACTAGCATCTACATACAAGCTCTGTGCCCTTGCTCTGCACACATATAGTGCTATGGTCTACCCATGACTCAAGGGTGGCATCAGTGTGTAGAGTGGTACAGGGGTATGATGCGTCACACACAGAGTAGCTGCACCTGTTAGTGTCTGCAGTGTGGGCTGCAGTGCTGTTACAGTGGCGCGGTGCTCATAGTGTCGCCAGCCAGCTGCGAGTCGCTGTAAGCGCACTGCAGTGGTAGTGGAAGTGAGCATGTGTAGGTATGTGTGTGTGTGTGTGTGTGTGTGTGTGTGTGTGTGTGTGTGTGTGTGTGAAAAGACAATGAGCGTGATCCTTTTTGCTGCTCTACTGATCTCAGATGTCCACAATCTATGGGTTTAACTGCTTTTCTCTTCATTCAGGGAGTCCGTGATTCATTTTGCTTTCATTCCTGTCCTCCATCTCTCTCTCTCTCTCTCTCTCTCTCTCTCTCTCT
>JBBPDB010000011.1:9560029-9576774 GCA_037974465.1 Brachypetersius altus
TTCTTCTTCTTCTTCTTCTTCTTCTTCTTCTTCTTCTTCTTCTTCTTCTTCTTCTTCTTCCTCTTTTCTCTTTCTATTCCACCCCCCCCTCTCTCTCTACCACTCTCTCTTTTTTTTTTGCTTTGTGCAACCAAGGACCAGAATATCATATAAAACCTTCTCTTCTTCACTCATACTCTCGCACTGAGATACACTGGGCAGTGTCCAGGAGACCTACCACCGATCAAACAAAAAAGAAAAAAGAAAAGGTGTTGACTCATTCCACAAAAGAGGGTGGCAGCTTTGAACTGATTCATGGCAAGCCAACATGGATAGATTTACTCTCTTGCTTCCTCTCTCTTCCACCTTCCACTCTCCTGCTCCCTCTCCTTAATTCTTCACTCTTTCTCTCCCTCTCATCCTCTCTCTCTCCCTCTCCCTGTCTCCTCTTTCTCTCCACCCTGTGCTGTCCTCTCTTTTCCTCTCTGTGATTTTTCACTCTGTCTCTTTTCCCTTTCACCTTTAAATTCCTCTCATCTCTGCCCTCTACCTCTCTACCTTCTATTTCTTTCACTTCTCCTTCACACTTTCTCTTTTCTTTGTCTCAGTCTCTTTGTCCCTGTTCCTCTCTGGTCATTCACATTTTCTCTATCTCTCATTCTGATTTTCCATCTCTCCTTCTCTCTCATTCTCTCTCTCTGTCTCTCTCTCTCTCTCTCTCCCCCTAGTAATCCAGCATAGGTATGACCATACAAAATAGTCTAAATGAACATAAGAAATGTCCAATAAAGAAATGTAGTCCATAACGAATGGCTAACGCGATATATTAATTAAACACTAATGGATGTGCGCTCTCTTTCAGAGTGTCAGCCTCACTCCCCTGCGCCCCCTCCTCCTCCGCGCCCTGTCACTCCTGCTTTTCTTTCCAGAATATTAAATAGGACAGAGAGCCATCACTCACTCCACTCGTTTTTTTTCCCTCTCCATCCTTCCGCCTCCTTCTTTTCTCGCTCGCTGCCTCTCTGACAGAGTGCTTCAGTGCTGCTCATTACTCTAAATTGCACCTCTGATTTGACATGTCACCATAACCTTGGTGTTTGTATTTCAATGAATTAGTAGTGCAGCACTGAAATGAGTGTGTAAAGGCTACCTACGGATGCACACACACAGACACACACTGCTGTCTTATCTTATCACCCAAATCTCATTCATCACCTCTTTCTCACTGTCTTACGCACATGCACACACCCACATACACACACACTCGTTGTCTGTCATCAGTGCTGGGGCTGATCCAGTGACGGCAGTTCACCAATGAACTAGAACTTGCTTTGTTATTATGTCATCATCCCGGGACGATTATAGTTCACAGCCATCATTCCGCTGCATGATTTTCTCAGCTTCGCTCAAAGCCTATAATATTTCACAGGTCTTTTTTTTCCCCCCCTCACTAGACATGCATCTGCCCCTGCATTCTAATGTCTTTTTTCCTCTCTCCTTATTAATATATTTATTTACCTCCCTCATTTCTCCAGCTAATGCGGCAATCTTGGCAATAAATCATGTTTCCATGTAATTACAATCAACACTCAACAAATGAATTGAAATAAATATTCATGGGGTAAAAATTTCACTTGGATAGTCAAACATTTGTTGCATAATTAAATGGAAGCCCGGAGGGGGTCTAGCTGAAATAACGGATCAAAATTATGTTTATGTATCAAAACCCCATTTTCTCTCTCATCTCTCTCTCTCACTCTTGCTTTCTCACTCTCTCTTTCACTCTTGCTCTCTCGCTCTCGCTCTCTCTCTCTCTCGGGCCCCAACAGTAATGGCCGTCCCTGAAGAAAAGCGTGACAACAATCAAACTATCCATTTCAAGACTTAAATTACCCTCCGATGAATAGAACTTTAGATAAATCAGAGCAAGACGCGGTGGAAGTGCAATTTTAAATATAATAAATGAAGCAGAGGGAGTAATATGCAGCGGGTGATGAATGTTGACAAGGCGCAGCAGCATTTAGGCTTGCAGAAAAAAGGGGGGAAATTGACTTGAGAAGGGGGGAAGGAATAAATTAATTCACCTGCATGCTTCAACTGTGTAACAGCCTTTTAATTGAGGCACTGCTCGTCAAAAGTTTGGAGATTTTGTGTGTATATACACGCACACACACACACACACACACACACACACACATCTATATACATTCATATATAATACAAATGAGAATATTTGTCGTACCAAAGCCCACATTTTACCCCACTTGCTACGAAATGTTCAGTATTTGTATTTAGCGATAGACTGGGAGAAGAAAACTGTCAAAACTCTCGCTTCATGCCAAAGAAGACACTTTGATACCATGAGTGATGAGAAAAATAGTATAAACGTATAAATGAAAAGCTGTTTTATGGTAACAGAACCCATGGTGTTACTGTCAAGTAACAGGTCAATTCAAGACTGAATAATTCTTGATTTGACTCCAAAATAATAAGACCCAGCCAAATCCTAGTGGAGGTCAAGCTATCCATTTCCTCAAAATTTCCTCATTTTCTCCTCTCTCCAGTAACTCATACGTTAAGAATGTTGACAGAACAGCAGAATATGCTTCACTCCGCCTCTCCTCTGTTTCCTGCTGCGATGTGGCTTGGCTATGACCCCTCTTTACAGACTGGCATACCCGTCTTAAGGATAAATAGCTTCATTAGGAACTTTACACAGACACACACAGCAGTCAGCCCTAAACCAAGTTAAAAGGCATCAACACAGGACCCCCTAAAGAGAAGGAGGCCTCTGAGAAGTCTGCAGAGAAAGCATGGGGTTGACTTCCATTTACTACCGCTCCTCAGTCCCTCTCTAAGTGATTGAATGCCGTTGATATGACAGGCATGGCTGATTGAATGTTGCAGTCATTTGAGTAAACGAAGTCCAGGCTAAACACTCTGGGTGACCGAGAGCCTATGACACACTTCGCCCATAACTGCTTCCTTTAAGCTTAACCAGAACCTCATGAATGTCCTACAGCAACACATGGCTCTAATCAGCATCTTTACCAGGCTTCTAACTAAAGGCCCTAATGTCCATTCTCATCGATCTCATTTTCATCTTAGTCTATTTGAAGCAGTCAAACAGTTGTCGGCTAGATTTTATTAATGTCTCCACCCGCAGTGGTATTGTTACGAGCCGTTAGCTCGAGAGCCAATTAAAGTGCTAGAGGCTTCGTCCTGCTAGCTGATGAATGAAGATCAGTTGACTGACCGTAGGGCTCTAGAAAAATCAACAGAAGTGGTGAGATATGACACTATGGAAACGACAAATATTGAGCTCGCTCTAGAGACAATTTTCCTCACTGTCCAGCCTTTTGCCAGTGTCTGTGGAAACACAAATAGAGAATGATTACGATTATTAAGCGAACCAACATGGCACATTCAACAAAGAGCACACTTCTATTAATTAAGCACCATTATGCTATAAGTAGGGTAATTTTCCATCTTTTGAACACTGGGCTCATTTACACAGTCTGTGTGCGTGCATCTATGTGTGTGTGTGTGTGTGTGTGTGTGTGTGCGAGTAGGCGTTTGGGCAGTGGAGTGACCCGTGACCGCGACCCATGGTGTGCAGCGGCTCAGGCAGTGGGAGAAAACACAAACTCTGAGGCCTCTGTGTAGTTCTGCAGTCAAGCGGAGAGGGGAGGGAAGGAAGAGATGAGGCAGAAAAAGAGTCAGAGAAAGAAATAACAAGAACTTTGGAGGCTGCAAACAGATGTCTCAAGACACCAGAGACCTTGCTCTCAAACCGAAGACAAGAAGGGAAGGGAGAAAGAGAGAGAAAGAAGGGCAGAAGAAAAAGAAGAAGGCGCACAAGAGGATGTGCAGCAGACGTTGCGTACGCAGCAGCACCTGTAATTAACTAGCCCTGTTCAAAGTTTCATAGGGAACCTGAGAATGACCCAGACACTATTATCTGATCCAGGCTCTAGGACATGAAATGCAAGGCAAACACACATACACACACACACACACACACACAAACCCTCCATTTCTGATGAAGAGCAGATGAGAATTGATCAGAATTCTGTCTGAATCATCTTGTAAAAGCTGAGGCTACATTTGGACTAGATTTGTAAATTGACAACATCTTATTCCCAGCAATATAGGTGATCTACTTAGGTTCCGAACATCCTCCTGCTCCAAAAAGAGACAATATAAATTGTGGAAGTGGAAGTGGAAAACACTATATATCCCCTGTAATTCAAGACCAGGCTGTAGCAACAGGCGAATGCTGAAAGACTTTGCAAGTATTTTTGGCTCGACAAAGCAGCGAAGAAGCGAGGTCTGTTCTGCTAGCTGTCTGTTGAACAACGTGAACCTTCATGTTCGCTGTAAAGCACTTTCACCTAAAGACAAGGAAACAGGAGCTACACACTAGACACTGGCAACACCCATGAGTCCAAAACATCTAATTTCTTATCTCCATAGCAACTATCTCCACACAGCTAATTCTGGCTTATATGAGATGGTGGATGGTTTTGCGTGTCTTCTGAAGTAATAGAAAAAAGACCACGGTTATTTTCAAAGAAAATACTCCCACTATTATTTTAGTGTGTGACTGAGTAAAGAAATGCAGATAATACAGTAGTGGAAAAATCTGGGAGGATGTATTTGGCCTGACTAAAGATGGACAAGGATGAGACGCTCCAAAAACATGCACTGGAGATGTTTGCCAAAAGCACATTACTTCACAAAGTTTAAAATACACACACTTTCATACTCACCAAACTACTTTTGATTAAAAGAGAGTTTGACTCATGTCTGTCGGTATGTAGGGGACTCTAAAACTGTGTGCATAAGATGGTGTGTGTGTGTGTGTGTGTGTGTGTGTGTGTGTGTGTGTGTGTGTGTGTGTGTGTGTGTTACGAATGACAGCACCCGTGGTTAGGGTCTGGGAGTCTTTGTTTATCCTGGAGCTCAGGGAGTCTCAGGTGTCTGCTTTGTCTTAAAGGATGACTAGAGCTGGTCAAGCTTCATTTCTCTGCTGCTTTCCTGTCTGTAAGGACCTCCAGATGGGCTCCAGGCCCCTTGAGCCCAGCTGGAGTTTAGCCAGGACTGAGACCTCTCTTCTAGGCCACGCTTTGCCACACCTCACCCCAGGCACTGAAGACTTGAAGACTTCTAGAGCAGCTTGCGCCACAGTCCACATTCAGCACAAGTCTTTTAGGGTTGAATTTTTGATATCTTACCCAAGGCTGTTGTGATTCTGGTTGGTTTCAAATAGAGTGGAGCAGGCCAAAACCAGCCTGTGTGTGTTTGTGTGTGTGTGTGTGTGTGTGTGTGTGTGTGTGTGTTTTCCTTCATTTGCTCAGGGCTGCTGTCCTCCAGAGATCCCTTTAGCACATTTTAAGAACGCAGAGGTCCAGGCCAGGCTCTCACTTACGGTAGTCTGCTTAAATAGAAGGTCTCAGCTAAGGGAACCTTCACCCACTGCTAAGGCCCTCCTTTGATAGCAGCTCACCCAGGTCTAAAGCATTTCCCAAGGGCCACTCTAATCACATCTGACCCTGGGCCGCTTTCTGCGTGGGCAAAAGCTCAAGCATAGCTGATCAGCACTTCTGAGAAGCATTCTTTCCAGAGAGCCAGAAGAAAAGAGAGAAAGAAACTGCTCCGAGACATAAGCTGCGATAGTGTTTTCTCGGGCCAGACTCAGGCCTCTGAATGGAAGTTCAAAGGCTGTTGTGGTGGACTTCAGTTGGCCAAGTTTGAATGGAGGCTTTTGGAGAGCACTCAGGCATACATCCCTCACCTGGCTGGATCTTCCATCCTTCCATCCTTCAAATCCTTCATGCCTCTGATCCCCCTACTTCAACTCTCACTCGTCCACAATAACACAACGATGCGTCACCCCCCCCCCGTTCCACTCCATTTCCACTCGGGTCAACACACCAGCTTCCCATACGCCAGATGTTCGCCAAACAAAATACCAGAGATGTTAACCATTATAGTGAAACTTAGCAACAGTTATCAACTATTGCTCAGTCTGCCTTATTCTGTCAAGCAGCAGACGCTGTTTTTTTTTCCAAACCACTTCTATGTGTCTTCACCTATTGTGCGCTCTCTATATTAAGCTTGATAAAGGGCATTCCAGTGTTTTCATGTGATAAAATAACATAATATTAAACCAGTGTTCATTTATAAGTGATCAGCTGAGGAGCAAATAAAGGCACTCAAGTCCACTCAAGCCTCCTGAGGTCTTTAAATGCATGAGTTGCGTTTCTTCTTTTCCCCATTTTATGATCTGAAGGCATGTGATCGATGCAGTGCCCTTGAACTCTATATTAATTCCTGTGGTGCTGCTCCCTGGGGGGCATATTGACCCCCTTATTGCCCTCGTTTAGCAGGGGAAATAAATAAAGAATCACGCTTGAGCGGGTTTCGGAGTCTTAACGAACGTGTGCAGACAGCAGCTTTAGACATCAAGACTCGGGGCTAATCGGGCTGCACTGGGCCCGATACCTTGAGACAAGGGAAGGAGGCAGATGTCATGGGAAGCTGTCACTCTCTTCATGGATTCCCCAAGGAACCACACAGAGCTTTGAATGTTGTTGCCCACTTTCTCATGAATAATGGCTTAAGTGTCACTTTTTTCTCACTCCCACTTTTATCCTTTCATTTTGTTCACTGTCTTATTCAAAACAATGAGCCCCTAAACTCCATTACTATGGCATTACAAAGTGCACCCCCAAACAGACGGGCTGACAGACGGGGAAACTCGCACATTCTCTCCATTTCTTTTATTTTTCTCCCTCACTCGTTTAAGTCTTGACTAAACTTTTAATTGCTCTTCAAGTGGCGGATTAAGCCAGAGTGTAACAGAGATACTATTCTGAAGGGATGCATTTTTGCCTTTAAAGGCTTAGTCAACCTCTGACCCACGCTGAATAGGAGTAAGTGGTGCCTCGGGGGCTTTTTTGCTTTTGAAGCAGTGGCACTGGATTAAACACAAGCTTGCTAATGCACTGCTTACATTGCTCTCTATTTTATAGTTTGGGACTGAGTTAACTAAAAGCAGGGCAGGCTATGCAGTTTTAACTTGGCTTGAAATGTCACGAGCTGAAGGCTTCATTTTCGATGCTATTACTTAATCTAAGCTGGAGAATGTATCTCAATAATGAATAAATGGCATATAAAGTTGCGGGTATTAAATGTACAGCGTGTTATTTCCCTCGACCCTGAGGAATGTATCACATGTCATCTGAGTCGATTTATTATCCGTGTAACCTGATGAACTAGTACAGGTCCAAAAACACACAGCTTTCAATTGCCTTCCTTTACATTACAACTCAGACAACTTAAACTCTATTTCAACCCCTCCTCCCCAAACACGCCCACACACCCACAGGAACACAAACACTGTCTGGAGATGACTACCATACTCGCATTACACATTTGAGCCCCTCACTTGGAGAGAACTCTATCCTTTGTCCTCTGTGTGTGTCTTGCCACTTGTCAATCTCTGGCCAGTGGCAGGTGCCACTTCTTTGCACAGAGTAACTCACTCTGACTGCAAACAGCCAAGCTGACAATTGACCCACTAATGTCAGTAGGTGACAGCCGTCGCCGTGGCGCTGGTAGTCGGGGGTGACAGAGGCCTACGAGTCAGCGAAAGCGATGGTTGTAAACACCCACAAGGCGGAAGGGATATCACTAATCACATAATACAGTTTCCCATGGTCCAGCCAACTGAATTTATCCCACTCCAATATTGCTCGGCATGACTCCATTCAAAAAAAAGAAGAGGATGACACCGCCACACACACGTTAGGCGTCTTACTGGAATACCCAACATATCTGATTAGAACACCAGGCGCCTCACACACCGACACACAAAGGATGTACCAGTGCATCACAATGCAATGATGCAATCTATTATAACTGATTAGAATCATATTCCATAAAGTATCAAACTGCAATTTTTAAACATAAACATACAAAAATGTTTTATCGTCCATATTTCACTTTTTTTAGAAATTGTTCTACTAGTCATATTTGTGTATTTCATGTACGTGACCTATTAGAAAAATGATTTGGTGTCAAATCTAATTTACATAAACTCACCCAAGATGTAGTAAATCAGCCAAGACATGAGGCTAACATCAGTATTCACCGAAACTTCTCTCAACCTGCTAAAGCCTTTATTAAGTAAAAAATCTGATGTTCTTAATGAAGAGTAGGTATCTTGGCATTTACAGAATTGATCTGGGTGACTAACGACTTCTAGTGTTTGTCAGCAATGTTATCATTACAGCTCCAGTTCTAAACTAACAAAGAAAAAACTGGACTTTAAACACGGCTGATCAACTACCTGTGCAGTAAGTGTCAGATTTTTCACTGCACAATTCCTTAAACAAGGCCAGACTTCCAGATTTCCATTACTATCTCTATGAACTTAATAGTCCCTTATTTATTATTGTTTTTATTATGTATGATTATTAATTTAATGTTATTATTTTTATTATTTACAGAAATAATCCTCAAAATCATTAAATGACAAAAAGATTCAGATCAGATCATGGCGACATTTGAGATATTGTGAGATATTGTGATGTACTGAGTCGTTCCCTGAAGAACTGGGATGGAAGTGAATCGTCAGGTCAGAGATGTACAGCCCACCTGACAACTGCTTTGGCTTGGAAAAACTGAAAATCATTACAATGCCATGTTTCACTCCTCTACGTCAGGTGATGGGAGAAGGCAAGCAGTCGAATTCGTCTTCATCTTCACCGGGATTTAAACACTCCCAGATAATATATTACCTCTCGCTTTCAGATAACGCAGCGGACGGAATTATTTTGTCTCATCCAAGCTGAAATCTGAGACAGACAACCACCATTATCAGTCTCAAATCCCACACATGGACAGGTATTACACAAGATGGCTGCTGTAGAGACTTTATTTGGGGAGATGAAGTGATGGCAGAGCGATGTGGCCAGCGCTGGCACATCCATCACACACAGCCAGGTGGCTAACGGTGCCTCTGGTACGTGTTCGGACTGTGGTTCAATGAGACATAACCACAAATGGGGCAAAGACAAAGGAGTGGGAAAAGAGCTGGAGACAGAGGGTGTCTGTGAAACAGAGGGTATCTGTATGTATGTTTGTGTGTGTGTGTGTGTATGTGTGTAGAGTCTGGAGAGTTGCTTCATCTTTCCTGACTATTGAATAAAATCGTACAGAAATAAGCTGTGTTTTACTGATACTCAGGGATCCTCAATGACTGGCAATTTTACCTGATCTGATGGACATATTGATAGAATTGTCCTAGTGGATGTCCTCATGAAAAGTCACATCCACAGCAAATTTTGAGTGAAAGACAAGTAGTCTATTTTTCAAATAAGAAAACAATGTGTTTCTATGCATATGTGTAGCATTTATTCCCTTTAGGTGCAATTAGACACCACTGCCACCATGTTATTGTTTACTAGAGATAAAAATGCTGTAGCACATATTGATTCTTCTACTCAAAAGCAATACTAAGGGTGACACAAATGTCTTGAAGAAAAAAATCAGGTGAAACTCCATCAGATGGGAGTGTCAGAGTTCAGCCGTGATTGGTTTTTCATTGTGACTGAGAGCTGTTTATTATCTGAAATACCCAACCTGCCCCAGAGCAGTTTATGTATTAAGGTAACATTGCGGTTAACATGTTACATCTTTGTGTGGTTAAGGTTACTTTAAGCTGGCTAAGCAAGAAATAGCACTATGTGGGACAGACTATTACTGGCCAATGAATGTTTTCGTCTGGTCATTTATACCTGATGGTCAATAATCTAGGTGTCAAAGGAGGACGGATGGGTCCTGAAGCTTTAGTTAGAGAGAAAAGAGAGAGTCACCTATTTTTTTATTTTTTTGTATTGTTATTACATTTTTTTTTCATTTCATTTCCTTCGGAACAGAGGACCTTTCAGTGGAGTGTAGCAAAAAGAGAGTGTTTATCATGAATAAATCAATGTCAATGTGACAGCCAGGCAAACTCCATTTCCTGAGGCTGTGGACACATTACTCAAAGACCCCTGCCATGTCACCCTGACATACACACACACATACACACACACACACACACACACACACACACACACACACACACACGTTCGAACACTGACTTCCATTCCCCTTAGTGGGGCCATTTTATAGTTATAAACACGGTTAGCGAGCTGTCCCAGGACCCAAAGACAATTATGATAGCAACGATTAAGAAAACAATTATTTCAGAGAAGTAATTACGCCCTAATGTTTGAACAAACAGACACAGAGAGGGAGAGAGAGGGAGGGAGAGAGAGAGAGAGAAAGAGAATGAGAGAGGGAGAGAGATAGACCCAGGGCAAAGCAAGATTAGTCTGGTATTCACACTGTGATGGTCATTACATACAAGGGCAACTAGCAAGTGATCAGACTACTGATGCCACACACATACACACATACGCACAAATACACTCTAACGCTTATTTCTGTGCCCCATGAATACATTACTGTCACTGTATAAACTCATACTCACACTGAGAGAAATGCTTCCAAAACACAATGCTTCATCAATATCTTTAATGTTCATTTAGACACTTCTATAGACCAACTGAGGATCATAAAAAAAACTCTAAAAGCAAAGCAAATCCTCAGAGGAAACCTTCAAGGCTCTTCAAACGAAACGCACCTCCTGGATCATCTAAAAAAGTGAGGAAGAATACAACAGTTAATGAATGAACGCGACTAATTCGGACTCGGTGGAGAGGCAAAGGAAATGAATATTGAAATTTCTGTACATTTGGCTTCTGCCCAGGCAAACCCCACGAGCTTCCCCGGGCCCCGAGGCAAATTGAAAAACATAACAAAAATTAATATCATTTGAGAGCGAGCGGAGCAGCGACTTCTTTTAACTGACAAGGACAATTTCCTCGAAGCGCTGCAGTGAGAGATGGCCTCTCGCTAGCACTGAGCAGACTTTTAAATATGAGCTAACATGAAAAAAAGGAGCTTTCACTGTCAATTCAGCACTCACGCAGTGATACGAGCTTGCTACTCTCTCTCTCTCTCTCTCTCTCTCTCTCTCTCTCTCTCTCTCTCTCTCTCTCTCTCTGGATTTGTTTTCTGCCATGTAGGTGAGGAAGTATTTTTGGACTCTTGATGGCAGATTCCTTGCCGAGGTAAAGGCTAAGCTTGTTCCTTTTTGTGACAAAATGTCTCCAAAGCTATTAGCCCATAAAACATGAATTGAGGTTGTCCTCCATCTACGTGAAGCATTGCTTCCGACCATTGCTGAGGCACAAGAATATCATATCTGTGCAACTGATATCTCTGCCCATTCGAAGGCGCATCTCGAAGCCACTGAGATTTGTTGTGTCTAAAGATAGTCAGCGGGATAACGGCTCGGTGCAGCAGGCTGCTTCAAAGGCACGCGCTATCACAAGCTGGCATCATGATGACGATGATGAAGATACCGATCCTAATCCCCATGTAAAAATGCCAAGTACCTCAGGGGACTTCTTAGAGTACTCATTGCATCTCTATACCCCCTCTGCCAACCGCCCCATACTCTCTTTCCTACCCAAAATCTGAAAACAGCCGGTTTAGAATGCACCTTCTACACTTCTCTTCTCAAACATAGATGGAAAAAACTACGCTTGTTCTTGTGTTATCGTCACTAGAATCCTAGCTGGATGTTGTCTGTTTTGATGGGTAATTCATCACTGTAGGTAGATAGCAACATCAGCGTCATGTGTCATAGCGCTTTCCACTGATGTAGGCCGATAAACTAGCCTTGCTTTATTGTTAGCACTGTTAGCATACCACATCACTGTTTCTGCTCTAAAGAAAAGCAGTCGACAACATGCTGTGTTGGTGTAGACTGATAAACAAGCTTCTTACTAAGTTTAGCATTGCTAGCATCACCCCTATAAGAAAATATTCAACACTGTGATTAGATCAAAGATTAGATACTATCATGGCGGCTTCACCACAATAGAAACAAATGAAACCAAACAAAAAGAGTGATAAGATCACTACTATGTCAGAACATTTCAATGGTGATGACTGACAGATTCATGCAGGGGCTACTCTGCCACTATGGAATAATTCCAAGAAAACAAACAAAGAAATGTTAAATGTCAGTGCATTACAACAAAGCACCAACAGACTACATTGATAAACTAGCCTTGCACTAATGTTTGCATGGCTGGCATTGCTCTTTTGCCTACATAGGGAAATGTGGCCAATTTTATGCCAAGATCAGTTCTAAGTCATTAAGATCTACTTATTTTGTGACTACAAGAGAAGAAAAAAGGAAAAAGAGGCAGTGTGCCTCCCATGTTATCACATGTTGTTGCCTTGACTCAGTTGCTCCTTGCTCGAGGGTAAAGGAACATCATACGATTCATTAGCCGGATAAAAATATCCCTGGAGCTGTTCAACAAATAAGACATTCAGTGCTATGCTGAGAACGGAGTGATGACATGGTGGAAAACAAGAGGGAGAGATGGAAAACAGAATTCATGCTTTGGTAAGATTGTGAAAATCAGAGGATGAGAGCTTTAGACAGTTTTGTCTGTATACAAAGTCTGATTTATCCAGTAAAGCCCTCAGCAACAGGCTTCCCACCCCTACCCCTACCCCTACTACAGCTCACACACTCAAGAGCATTAAAGTGGTTCTCAGCCTGGATATTTGGATTTGGAAGGAAAAAGCTTCAAATGGCAAAATTTCCCACTTGTGGGACTAATAAAGGTTTATCTTGTCTTATGCATTACGTTACAATAGTACAATGTTGAGGTTCTTTGAATTTGCCCCACCCATTGAAAGGGTCTTTAGAGATCTTAAGTGGCATTACTCCACTGAACCCGTCTTTTGGCTTCTTTATTTTTTTAGAATGTGGGTTTGTGCTCTTGCTCAGACCAGATGTCTGGATATAGCTGTTTATTCCGAGCTGGTGTTCATATTGCTTGTCTTAATCCAACCATCTAATCCTTCAGCATACCTTTTCTCTCATTCTTCTTCTTACTGGCAGCTGCCTCATGGTCCAATGAGAGCAGCACAAACAGCCTAACAGGCAGGTGCAGCAAGAGGTGCATGGGGCCAGATGGATCAAATAACACACAGTCTCCCTGCTTGAGTAGGCAGGAGAGAAAGAGAGGGCCGGAGAAAGAGGAGGGAAACCGAGGGAGGCAAGGTGTTCCACCTGTTCGCGCACTACAGGTAATCACAATGCAGCTATTATTGCTGCAACATGAGATGGAGCAAAGGGATAAGTGTTTTTTGCGCGCGCGCACACACTCACGCGCAAGATAAAAAGCACATTATAGCAGGGCCAGCTGTTTCATTGTCTAAATTTGATGATCGGATGTCGATTGGTTGATGATACTGATTAGTGCCTATTACCTTCACTAAGGCGATGTGGTAGAGACACATTAAGGAAAAAGAACATTTGTGAAACCTTTGGAATCAAACGTGTCGGCATAGCATTTTACCTTTAAACACTGTTATCTACAGCAAATAATAGACAGTAGTTGGTAGTTGCTGAACTTTTACTTTTGGTCCAAAATGACTTCATAAAAGTGATGGCTGGTGCTGCCTTCATCCATTTATTTGCTGAACCGAACAGAACAGGGATTCTGACCACACAGAGCCAAGCATGCAGTACAGCTTTACTACAGAATAGAACAGAATAGAATAGAAATTACTAGGCATGTCAGTACGCCCCACCACTATTATCCTCGTGTCACTGCTGTGCTGATTATGGTCCACCAACTGAATAATATCTAGTCTGGGGTGGTCCTGTGGTTGTCCCTTTCTGTTGGGCTGAGGGGGATTGACAGGCAATGCAGACACAGATGGGCTACAGTCAGTGATTGTAAACTTATATACTGCATAATAGGTGTTTCTGATTAAAGGGCCAGTAGCTATGTGAAGTTACAAAGTGGGTGTGCCTAACAAATCGCCAACTGTCACTTGGAAAATATATCACTTAGTTACCAAGAAACAGTGTAGCACTGCAAAATCATGCTCTCTTTGTTTCTAGTTCTTGCATCATGGAGATAATGAATTACAAAGACTATACGAGGCTCTGTTACACAAGTTTATCAAACAAATCTCTATTCCTCTATTATCAACAAATGTATTTAAAAAAAAACACATTTTATCTACTTTGTCCAGCATAACAGCACAGCAACCCATTCCTTTCACGGACTGCACACATCTGCACACACATGCCCACGCATCCACACAGAACTGGAGAGCTGAGACTCCTCTGTACCCTCTAGAATTCTGTAATGAGCTGAGAATGTGGCCATATGCTAATACAGCGGCTAACGTGGTTAGGTTAATTTGACCCCGCGTGAGTAGACGGGAAACCAAAGCAGAGAAGCCCTAATTCTAAACGAGTACCTTTAAACCTCATTATGCAGCCCATTCATTGAGCAAACGTGCAATTAGGCGTTATTGTTTATTTAAATGTTGTTTTGTGATCGGTGGGTGTCTGATCGTTGGCCTTTGAGACCCCTTTTTATGTTTGATACAATCAAACAGAGAGGAGAGAGGCTGTATGTCAGTAGCAGAGATGAGATGAGAGGGGGTTTCAATTTTATTCTTTGGGGTCAGAGAAAAAGCAGGTCAAACATAATGAAAACTCAATACACAGTAGCTAATGCAGTTTATGTGCCTGAAGCTCGGGCACCTCCTCTCTCTCTCTCTCTCACACACACACACACATTGTATATGGGACAATTTGAGCTTGTTGCTCCAGCTGCTGCTTCCAGTAACATAAGCAAATACAAACCATCTCATCATCTTATCAGACCCAGTTCACCACATTTTCTAAACAAGCATTCCAGGTGGAGACACCAAATCACTAATCATGTTTACTCAAATTCAAATAAATAGAAATGGGGAGAGGAGCATGAACCCAACACATCTCAGGCTTTTCCTAATATGTGCATGCATGCAGTCGGGGTGCAGCACTGATTTCACTGCAGCGACACATGGGTGAAATTCCGCTGCTCCACATGATTCATACCTTACATTCCTCATGGTGTCTGCTCTGTGTCCATGCACTTAAGGTAGATGGGAATTCGATTATTGCAGTTGTAGCAGGCATATGTTAGGGCCATTTGGAGATTTAAAGGACACTCGTCATGGAAAACACCACTTTTTCAAATTTGTATATAAACATTTACCTTTTGTCCATCTATGCCATATACTGAAATACTGAAAGATGCATTTACAAAAGTCTGCCTACTCAATTCTCAGCAGTTTAGCACCACCCATTCACACTGATACTGTCCCTTTGATGTGCAGTGGGTGTTGGCTGATGAGACTGCTGTTACTGTGCTATGGAAGAAAGACCTGAGTCCTTGTAACACTTTTCTTATTCTTTCTGTCAATATTTTCTGCCCAGAATTTAAATGCATTCACATGATAGACAATGCCAACCTTTTTTCCCCAGTTGGTCCCAAAGACCCTTGCCATCCCTACCTTGTTCTGAACATTTCCCCATCAACAGAATGTCAATCTATTTAATTGTTTCATGCCAGTGGGTAGATAAAAGTGCATCAGATGTAGGTGCTAGGTTGCTATCAATACCTATGGGGTGTATGTGAATAGATGGCAAAACATCCATCATCCATGCATTTAATGGAAACTTTCAGACATTCATATGATAAGAGGTCAAATTTGATATATGTAGCCTTTGGTCAAACAGTAGTACTGTGTCTGATGCTGTGGATGTTTTTTCCCCTCAGTATCTTTGAGCTTGTTCTGAATCATGCATGTAGTCTCCCTCACACCTCACATTTTTCTTTCTGCGCTTGCGGCAGCGAAGACCAGGCTTTGTTTGCTCGCATTCCACGACTAACAGATAAGAGAAGGCACCAGAAACATTAGGGCATGGCATCGCTTCTGACAGAAAAGGCTTACTGGGATATCCGGCATGAGCGGCATGTTTGAGAACCGGTAAAAGGAACAGGAGCGTTCGACTCAAGTAACGAATCAAAAATTGATAGAGTTAAAACTGTAACAGCCATGATCTGAGGGTTAGCAGCAGACGAGCTTCTACCCATGGAAGCAAAGGAGTTCCTTCTGTGGGACTGGCCTTCTGCTCTGGCTCTAAACTGAAGCTTGCTACTGTAATAGCTACAGAGGCAGCGGCGCTCTGGCCTAATAGTATTTGAATAGTCCCGACGCGCTTTGTCCAAACAAACACATCCCCCGGGTATAGGCTGCCTCAACTGGCCGCCACAGCAGGCCACTCCGCCACACTTAGCCAATCAGACACTGTCTGACCTGCGAGCTGCATCCCCCCCTGCTGCACTTCTAATCCCATCTATTATAGCCAAAGCCACAGAATTGGTCTAGGAACAGCAGAAAAAGGGTAACTTGTACCAGCACCGAGAAGCCAAGCGACTGGCTAATGTGTGCTAGCTGCTGAATTTTTCAGTGGCCGGGAAGCTCTCACGTCCCCGGGTCATATTATGGGCTCGGGCAATTAGAAACTCAAACAGCACAGGCCTCACCACTTCTTTTTCTTCCCTCACCATATCCCTGGCCTTTTTTTTTTCTCTTGCACACACGCTTCATTTTCAAAGGGAATTAACAAGCTGAAATTAATTTGAGCTCTGCGACTATCCTTAGAACACCATTCGGAGGAAAGAGACTTGGGGGGGGGGGGGTGTAGTAAGGGAGAAAAAAAAAAACCTTGGCACTACCTCCATGAATAAGTCAGAGACCAGCTGTAT
>JBBPDB010000011.1:9624790-9638010 GCA_037974465.1 Brachypetersius altus
GAGAGAGAGAGAGAGAGGGAGAGAGAGAGAGAGAGAGAGAGAGAGAGGGAGAGAGAGAGAGAGAGAGAGAGAGAGAGGGAGAGAGAGGGAGAAAGAGAGAGGAGGGGGAGTGAAAAAAAAATCCAAGAGAGTTGTTGATGGATGGCAAAACCAGAAAGGATGAGAGCAAGAAGCAGCAAATAGGGATCTGGGCAAGGACAGAGCAGAAATGTGAGAGGAATACCAAGGCGAGTGAAACGGAGACAGGCAGAAAAAGTGGGAAAAAGAGAGCGGAGGCAAGAGCGGAGAAACCGAAGCATACATTTTCAAATACAAAGTAAAAAGAGAGAGAGTGTGCAAAGATCATGCGAGAAAACTCTGAGAAAGAGATTTTACACAGGGAAAAAAATCGGGTTAGAGCGTGCATGAAGGAGAGAGAGAGGGAACCCAGTTAAAAGAGTGAGAGACAAGGAAATATGCCTTTTGCTTACGAGAGGAGTACTTACGGATGCAAGAGCTGCTTCTTACATCATGTCCTTGTTAGAGAACAATCAATAATGTATCAGACTGCCACGGAAAACGCGCAACAGGCCAAGTGTTCTTTTTCCCGTTAAACGTAAAATAAAGGGCCGACTTCATCATGTATTAACCTTGCCTCCTTCCTCTCCGCTCCAAAGGAGAAGGAGAACAATAACTATATGAATTGATTAATTCGCACGCGCGCACGGCTCAGAATATAAATGCCCTGTCAAGCTCGCAGGAGCGAAAAAAGTCTTTTACATTTTAAATGGTGGTGTAAACAAAGGGGAAAGTGAGGGACGAAATGGAGAAGGGGTGAAATTGAAATGGAACGAAGTAGATGAGGTGAAAGAGAGAGAGGGACAGAAAGAGCAAAAGAGAAAGAGAGGGGGAGAGAAAGAGAGAGAAAGAGGGGGGCAAGGATTTCACAGCTAGGTCAGTGAATTGGTCCAGACACACAAGTGCACAGGAATGTTAAATGTGACCTCTCGCCCAGCTGTTCCGAGTCAGCCTGAGGAAGCAATATAAAACACGACACTGCCACTAACGTTCCACCGCTTTCAATCTCGTCCACCTTTTCTCTGCTTTCTATCATCTCTCTTTCAGCCAAACCCGCCCAGCTAAGGAAAGGTAGCTGCGCTTTGAAAGGAAAGGGGTCTCTGGGGCTCAGGGTGCCTTAACCTGGCATTAGCGAGACGCCACACTAGCCACAGGCCCACTGCCGAGCTGGAATAGCTGCAAACCAGAGCCATATGTGATCCCATCCGCTCGACTGACATGCACACGGACAGAGGTCATAGACACCTCGTCTGCACTGTGAACACAGCCTCAAAGGAGCCCCACGCGTCTGGAGCAAGGGTTCAGCACAGCAGGCCCACGGAATATGATATCCCTGACTAAAGTATGCCCTCGCGCAGCTTTCGCTATTACATTTAATAGCACAGTGAGCCAAAGCAGGTCGATATAGAGAAAAAGACAGCTCAGCTAAAAATAAACAGATCCAGCACGAAGCTATTACACTGGGCCCTGGCTACTGGAGTTATTCTAACAGAGGATACAGAGAGAGACTACAGAAATGAGAGGAAAGTCATTAGTGGTGTGGGTTAATGAATTAAAATAGGTTCTTACCTGTTTGTTGTACTTGTTAATAGTTTGGCTGCTGTACTCAGAGCAGTGGTCAGATCCAATGGATATGTTATCTCCGGTGCCCACAAAGGTGTTGGCCGGGGGCAGATCCTGAACGGCCTGGTGCTTTTTACCTGCCGTGGGTGACTGTGGATGAAGCTGGACTGTGGGCAGGGGTGAGCTGGACTTGTAGTGACGGGCAAGATCTGGGCTTCCAGGCCCGCCATTAACAGAGCGGTAGCGGCCCATTCCAGGACTATCAGAGAGTTTCTCATTAACACCATCATAGCGCTGTCCATTGGGCTTTGATGCTTCAACTGTGACAATACTGCTGTATAGCGGCTGTTTGGACTTCTTCTTGTTCTTGTCTTTCTTGGGTTTCTTGCCTTTGTCATGCTGTTGTGGGGTGAAGAAGTCCTCATGGTCCTTCTTACCAGCCTCATAGCCATTCTTGTTCTTGGGCCTGCAGTAGCGGGCCATGACCACAACTAGGATGATGAGGATGACCGTCATGATGCCAGATATCACTCCAATGGCAATGCTTAACCGCTGCTTGCCTAGATCATAGTTGGGGTCTCCAGCTATATCCGCATTAAGTGGCGTTCCAAGGCTCTTGGCAATCTGGGCATCCACAATGGTGGAGTTGGACAGTGTTTCGTTTACATAGACGTGCACTAGTGTGGTGGTGCTCTGGGAGGGAACCCCGCTATCATTAACTTGTATGACCAGGCGGTGAAGGCCAAAATGTTTCTGCTCCAGCTTGCTTACTAAGGAAATAACACCTGTGGCAGGATCAATCTCAAACAGCTTGAATGGGTTGCCCCCTGTTATGCTGTAGCTGAGGTCAGCATTGACACCTGTGTCAGTATCAGTGGCTATGACAGTGCGGACGACGGTTCGAACGTTGCTAGATGGTGGTAACAGAGTGTAGGAGCTGTTGATGGGGAAAGTGACTGTTGGTGGATTATCATTTTCGTCCATCACAAAGAGCGACACGGTTGCTGTGGCCGATCGAGGAGGGTCGCCACCATCCACAGCCTTGACACGGAATGAATAGGTGGTCTTCTGCTCACGGTCAAATGCCACAGTGGAAAAGATGGTCCCTGTGTTGTTCTCAATGGAGAAAATATCCTCCTCCTCCTCAATGTAGAGGCTCATCTCAGCATTCAGCCCCTTGTCGGCATCCATCACTGTCACCATGCCTACAGGGCTGTTAGGCTGCAGATTTTCCTTCACATAGAAAGTAAAAACGTCCTGCATGAACTTTGGCTCGTTGTCATTCTTATCTGCCACCAGAACCACCACTGTGGCTGAACCCTGTAAGACAGGCACGCCTTTGTCTTTTGCGATAACCTTGAACTCGTAGCGCTCTGTTTGTTCCCGGTCCAGTATGGTGTTGACGCGAATGTCACCACTGTCTGGGTCAATGGAGAATATTCCATTCACAGAGGAGTCCAGCGAGTAGGCAATTTCTGCGTTTTTGCCACTGTCTGCATCTAAGGCCACTACAGTTGCCACACGCTCACCTGGGGCATTGTTCTCTGGGAATGAGACCTCCACCGTGCTCTTGGTAAAGATGGGTGGGTTGTCATTCATGTCTCCCACTTTTACAATTAGTGAGTTGTTACTGGACAGACTGGGGCTACCTGAGTCTACAGCCACTATGACAACATTGTACTCCTGTACAGCCTCATAGTCAAGAGGCGCTGATGTATGCAAGAAATATTTCTTTTTGTTCATGTCACCTTCTATTTCGCTTGCGGGCTTCAGCTGGAAAGGAACATCACCGACCACCGTGCATGTCACAATGCCATTGGGTCCCTTGTCCCGGTCAGACACTTGGACCAGTGCGATGGGGGTGTCCACCACCACATCCTCAGCTACATTCGCTACACCATCTCTTAGATATATGCGGCCAATCTTTCTTATGTCGATATTGGGAACATTATCATTTTCGTCCTTGATGTTAATGATCATGGTTGCTTTGTCGGTCTTGGGAGGCTGACCTCGGTCCCTGGCCATGACCGTAAACCTCAGCTGACTTACTTCCTCACGGTCGATCCTGTGCAGCACGCTCAGCCAGCCTGTACTTTCGTCCAGCCGCAGGAGTCGCCGCACGGATTCAGTGGCTGCACCAAAGACATACTCAATCTGTCCGTTGACCCCAACGTCAGCATCCACTGCCTTAAGCTGGAGGATGGGGGCGCCAGGGGAGCTGTTCTCGGGCAAGTCCGCCTCGTACACGCTCTTCTCGAAGCGCGGGCTGTTGTCATTCACGTCAGTGATCATGACCCTCAGAATGGCCTGAGAGGAGCGCGGGGGGTCGCCCCCGTCCCGCACGCGCAGAGTCAGCTCGTAAGAGTCGCGCTGCTCTCGGTCCAGCGCGCCTTTGATGATGAGCTGCGGCTGCTTCTCTCCGTCCGTGGTGTCGGCCACCTGCAGCTCGAACACGCTGCTCCTGCTCTGAGCGTCCTCGAACCTCCTCTTGCCAGCGTGAGCGTCCGCGCTGACCGAGCCCAGCCTCCGCACGGAGCTCTCCGCGCCGTCCTGGATCAGCTCGTACCTCTCGATCCCGTTGCGGCCGAAGTCTCTGTCCGTGGCTGTGGGGAGGAGGTAGAGCGTGCCGATGGGTCGGTTCTCCTCCACGGAAAGCGTGAGTACGGGAGAGGGGAAGGACGGCGTGTTGTCGTTTATGTCCAGGATAATGACTTTGCCCTCGAACAGGTCTACCCAGCTTTGCGCGGGGCCGATCACGGACACCTCGAAGTCTATGAAGCACTCGTTCTCGTCAAAGATCATCTGGCACTGCTGCAGCTTCTCGCGGTCTATCCGGCGCTCGTTGGTGCTCAGGTCCCCCGTAATGTTGTCGATTTTGAAGTAGTCGGAGCCCGACTCAAGTGTGAAAGTCACCTCCCCGGAGCCGGCCACAATGCCCAGGTCTGCGGCCACGTTGCCCACGCGCACGTCCGCGGGACCCTCCTCGGCCAGCCGGTAACGCAGCACCTGCTTGGCCGCCGAGGGCTGAGTCAGCAGCTGCAGCAGCAGCCAGCAGTAACACACACAGTCCACCGCGCCTGCAGTCCTCATCGCTACCGAGCTCCAGTCACTTCAGCACAGAAGAACAAGTAGAGCAACACTGAATTTCCACTCACTTCTGCTGATTTTTGCGTTGTTTTTATATTTTCTCTTCTTTTCCCTCCCTCAGTCTCCTGGTTCCCCTTCACTATCCGGACAGCACCGCGCGTAGCCCTCCTCTCTCCTTACCCCCTCCGCTCTTTTCCCTCTATCTCTCCTTCTCTTTTTCCCCCTCCGAAAATATTTACCTCAGTCCTTTTTTTTTATCTTACCATCTACGTTTCCGAGTCCGTGTCTTCGGTCAGCACATGTGGCTGCTGTCGGTCTGATTTACTTTTTTATTTATAAGAGCAGCACAAAACGGAGAACTTAAGAAAAATAATTATAAAAAATGGAAAAAAGAAAAGCTCGTAGCTCAATCCGTTGTGGGGTGAGAGAAAGTGCTTCTAGAATCCAGTGCTGGTGCTGTGCTTCCGCATGCTGCGTGTTTTTATTCCCTCTCTGCGGGACTCGAGAAGTTCTCCTCGCGCAGCGGCGCGCGGTACTGTCCTGCCGCTCCGCCGAGATTTCTGCAGCCACGAAGGATGACAACACACTCCCTCCCTCTCTCTCTCTCTCTCTCTCTCTCTCTCTCTCTCTCTCTCACGCACACACTCATTCACACACACATGCACACGCAAGCACCAAGGCACGAGCGCGCGCGCACGCCGGTTTATAGTGTTTGCAGTGACATGGAAGTGCGTAATAATGATAAAATAATAATAATAATAATAACCAGTACCGATCGACTGTGAGTCAAAGAAAGAAAAGACAGAAAGAAAGCTGTGAAGGAGGAGGAGGCAGTCCCTCCGTTCGTTCGCCTCGCGCTCCGCCGCCCCGTCCCCCTTCACCCGCAGCTCAGTGCGCGCGTCTGCGGCACTCCGCGAGCGATTCGCAAATGATATTGCAGCCTCCCTCCCTCTCTCTCTCACACACACACTCCCTCTCTTTCCCTCTCTCTCTCTCTCCCTCTCCCCCTCTACCTCTCTCTCTCAATCCCCACCCCCTCATGCACCCCCCTCCTGAACTCGCTGAGCTGTAGTTTTTGATGGGAGAGGTGTGCTGAGAGGAACTGAATGTCGCGTGATCACCGGACAGATGTGTGTGTGTGTGTGTGTGTGTGTGTGAGGGGGGTGAGAGTGTAGGAGCGGAAGCGTGTCGACACTTTGTTTCGTTTTCTCACTTCGTTCTCGCGGTTTTGGGTCGCGCGCCGCAGAATCACCACACCAGAATCACCGAGTCAGCAGAGCCGACACATCCAGTACTGTAACAGAGAGAGGCTCCAGTCAGTGAACTCCCTCTCTCCTTATCTCAATCTCTCTTTTTCCGTCCTCCTTTCTTTGTCATTGCTAATTCTTTATTTCTCTCCCCTTCCCTCGTTCTTTATTCCCCTCTCTCTCTCATGGTGTGACTTGGTTTGCGTTATTTCTCCATTGCGTCGGGACTCCTCGCGCTGACTCCGCGCGCGTGCTAACCAGACCACAAGACCGGACTGAGAGAGAGAGGCTGTATATTTAGTGTAATTCATATTTATTGTTAAGCACCAGTCGAATCGAACAAAACCAGCCTGGGCACCACGGACAGCGCCAGGAGTGTGTGAGAGCGAGAGAGAGAGAGAGAGAGAGAGCGAGAGAGAGAGAGAGAGAGAGAGAGAGAGAGCGAGAGAGAGAGAGAGAGAGAATATGTTTGTGTGTGTGTGTGTGTGTGTGCGTGTGTCCCTTTCACCGCGCAATCCATGTGTGACTGTGGGGTGTGTGTCAGAAAGTCTGATGTGTGTGAGTGTGATGTATGTTTGTCAGAGAGTCTGGTGTGTGTGGCTGTGGTGTGTGTGACAGGGGTGAGTGTGATGTGAGTCTGCTGTGTAAACCTCGAGTGCATGTGTGACTGTTGTGCGTGACTGTGACTGGTGTGTAACAGTGGTGTGTGTGTGAGTCTGCTGTGTGTGTCACTCTGGTGTATGTGACTCTGGTATGTGTTTGTGTGACTCTGGTGTGTGTGTGTGTAATAGTGGTGTATGTAACTGGTTTGTGTGCGAGTCTGTAATGTGTTACTTTGTGACTCTGTGACTCTGGTGTGTGTGGGTGTGTGTGTGTGACTGGTTTGTGTTTGACTCTCGTGTGCTTGTGTGACTGGTGTGTGTAACTTCAGTGTGTGTGTGTGTGTGTGTGTGTGTGACTCTGGGGTGTGTAAGCTGTGTGAGTCAGAGTGGGGATGCTGTGATGTCAGTGCTGATCACGATTTCCACACAGACTGGACTCGGAGTTACATTTAATGGGAGTTAATCATTTCCCCTCCATTCACAGCTCAGTTTAGCTGTTTCTTCAGTGGACCAGTGTGGTCTGTGTGCTCAGCTTTATCTGACAAGACCAATGAGTGTGGGTTTGACTGTTTGTGTGTGTGTGTGTGTGTGTGTGTGTGTGTGTGTATGCGGGGCGGGGCGGGGCAGAGGCAGGCTGTTTCTCATTCGAGTAGTCTCTGACCGAGAGTGTTTTCCTTTTTCTCTTTAAGTCGAGCCCGCTCTGGCCGGTGGGCTGCAGAATCAGCTCTCTGCTCTCCAACTGCCGCTACACAGCGCCCTCTGTCGACCACCAAGGTTTCTCCTCATCTCAGACACTATTAGGCCCCGATATCTTACATATGCAGTTTTCCCCTCGTCTATTTTGTGCACTAAGCCAGTTTTTTGGCTCCCAGAGCTCTGCTCAGGCCATCTTTCAGCTCATGCCACATGTCAAGTATCATTTTAATTCAAGTTCCCTGCTGTCCATCCCAGAAAAAGCACTAATTAGGACTTTAATGACATTTGTAATGAAGTGTTTTCAGAAGCCACTAGAGGGGCTCACCTTTTTTAACGTGGTCGGCAGAAGTGAGAGGTCAAACTTTTTAATAAAGTGACATTTATTTTTAGAGAGCTCTTGTGTGAACATGGATCCCTATTACTGCGGCCTAACGTGTGCACACGGTGTCCAAACGGGCCTCCGTTTAAAGCACAGTGCACTAAAAGCCATTAACTTGTGCTCTATATAAGCATGCAGCATAGGGAAATGAGCAGTGTAGGATTAACAGTGAGGTGAGAGCACTCTGTCTGTCAGTAAATGAAACACTTGACAGCCAGTGGGCTGGTTGGGGGTTCGAATCCAAGGACTGTCGGTGGCACCACTGAGGCAACCTTGACCAAGGTACCATCCCACACACTGCTCCCCTGGTGCCACGTTTTTGGCTCCCCACTGCTTCACTTGGTGAATGGGTTAAATACAGAAAACAATGTTGTGCCTTGCACACTGTGTGCTGTGGTGTGTTCACATATGACAAATGGACACTTTACTTCAAATTATAATTATATTGATTTGCTGTGTTCAGACATGTTTCTCAAAGTTTAGTTTAGAATTTATGTAATAGTTTTGTTCAATATCTGATCCAGTAATTTAAATCTGCATCAGACCTGTACAGATGCACTCAAATGTTACAGTAATGAGAACATTCTTTACTACACCCCCAAGGTTTTCTATGTCTAAAAGGGTCCTTATGATTTCTGGAAAACAAAACTGTATAACTGTAATTTCATTTTCATTGTGTTTGTATTTAAGTACTACTGCTTTTACTTTATGCTACAATTTGGTGAACTGCCAGCATGCAGGCCTGGGTCTACAGTGCACTGCACACTCAGTTTAGCTTATGAAAAACGGACAGCCTATAGAGGTTAGACGAATACTTTAACTAAGTTACACAGTGTGCATGCATTTCAATTTCTCAACGGTTTATGTTATCTTAAGAGATAGCAGAGTTTATTGTGTATGCAAATCCATTCCGCATGTGCACCTGTTATTCGCATTTTCTTTACCCCTTAAGTTGACAGAATATTTTGTTGGTAAAGATATAGCCAGTAAAAGGCCATCTCTATCATGCAGTGGCTTCAATTTTGTTTTTGAAACACTGGTATGTCGATAGTTTTAAAGGTCTTCCTCACTGACATAAGTGCTTGGAGAAGTGTCTAAAAGAGCTGCTCCACACACAGACAACTTCCTAACCGCCAGGGCAGCTGATGGCGTGGTGGTTTGAATCGTAGGACTGAAAGTGACACCACTTAGACATCCTGGAGCAAGGTACCGTCCCCACACACAGCTCCCTGGGCACTGCATCAATGGCTGCCCACTGCTGCACTTGATGAATGGGTTAAATGCAGAGAACTCGAGAAATCTGGGATCAATATCCTTCCTTTTTTCCATTACTAATGGAGGCCTGTGTCTATCACCAGATGAAACTGAGCCTAGCCAAGCTCAACCAAGCATGCTAACCCTAACTTCACCCCACTTCTCCAACCAACTGAGCTGTTCAACTCTGATAGTCACATTACAAACGCTCAATGACCTGGTGATGAAGATTCACTACAAGTGTGCCCGGGAAAATGTCTACGTTGTTAATAAAAGTGGATAAAGCATTGCTTTTGCAGCTCCATGCTTCAAACAGACTTGAATACTTACAGGAAAATGATCAAATAAAAAGTCAAGTCTTATAGTCATGTGTGAACACACCACAGCACTCAGTGTGAAATTCTTCCTCTGCATTTAACCTGTTCACCAAGTGAAGCGGCGGGCAGCCAAGAACACAGCGCCCCGGGAGCAGTGTTTGAGGACGGTACCTTACTCAAAGGTTGGTGGTGCCACTAGCAGCTCTGGGATTCAAACCAATGACCCTCCAATCACAGGGGCAACTCCCTAACCACCAGGCTACCAGCAGCTCCAACAGCAAAAACTAGTAAAACTCAATGCTATTGAGTGTGATGAGACTGCTTTTGAAAGATGGGTTGGTTTATGTTGGTATGGGGCATAAAGTAAGTTGTCTTTTGCCTCTCTGTGTAATGTAGAAATGTGTGCACCCTCAGTGATCTTGCTCACAACTCAGACATGCTAACCTGTCAGATTAACCACTAACATAATTAGAAAGTGATAGTGAAATCAAATCTCTTTTAATTTCCTGTGAATGGGGCCAACTTTGTGAGGGGGCATCACCCCCAATCTCCCCTCCATCCTTCAGGGTCCCTCAGCAGGGGTGAGCAGTAGATTCCCTACACATAGAGTGCAGGATGCAGATTCAAGGAATCTACAGTTGATTAACATCATTACCAACCGCAAGGCAATGCACTCTTCAAGAGACTCGTAGTGACCAATGAGGATACTTCGGGGATGGGGATGCTATTTTCTGTGAAGTAATAAACTGCTCCCTACTGAAGAACGTTTTTAGATCCTATGGTTTGAAATGTCTCTTAAAATATCTGAAAGCCCTGTGTTATATACTTTCAATAAGAAACTATTAGCTTGATCAGGATGCACTTTATGCTTTCTATAAAACTGCAAGTGTGTGAATGCAATGGCGTTAGTTTAGCACATATTACTAGAATCTCACAGGGGTGCTAATGGAAATAAGCATTGTTTTAAAAGTTTTTGATCATGTTTTGATATTTAAGGTAGAAATTATAGGCTGGGTGGTGGCGTAGTCGGTAGGATCCTTGTCATGGGTTCGAATCCTACCTTCCTCATGGGTTCCTGAGGAAGACCCTTGCCCCCTATAGTTATGTAACTGCTAAATGTAGTTTCTACAGCCATGGTTCACCACTGCTAATGTACAGCCTAGTATGCAGGTGACTGGAGTTTTTAACAGCATTCTAATCCTAAAGTTTGATCCAGCGAAAGCAGGAATTCCCAAAGTTTATGTGTGTCACCTTGCCCTCCCAAAAATGTGTTTCACCATGAAGTTTGGCTAGCTAGCTCACAGATGGTAGCCTGGAATATAAGGGCAATTGTCTTCTTATTGTCAAACTTTTGTTGTCTTTGCTTCTTCTTAATCTGTTAACCCTTAGAACTGAGAGTGTATTAGTAAAATCTTATTTCAACAAAACGGTGTAAAGAAATACTATCTTGGCAGCAGCCCTTGGTTCAAATATCCTGTGTTTTTCTGTTTGTTTCTAAGACCTAAAATAAAAGAAAATTGGGCATTTTTGTTCTTTATGGCCATTTGCATCTGATAAAATTTTTAGAATCTCAGTAGCGGTTATTATTATTGCACGTGTGACATAGAAACACCAAAGACAGCTCAGCCTGACATTTGACACCTTGGGCATAAACACAAACCAGGGGAACTTCTATATAAGGAGTTGTTCTGCTGTATGATGACAATTTACTAATTGTTGCTCTGTATTACTGCAAGCCTGGACTCAAAAGGGCAGCACGTTCTCCTCTGGGCTACACTGGATATTGTGGAGTTATATGAAAACTATTACAAGTGAGTTTACAAGTGAGATTAACAGATGCACTTGGATCTTAAAGAAGAAAAATCTATGAGATAAGCCAGCCAATCTAATGGGCAGAATTAAATAGGAAGATAGATTGTTTTCACTGACGGATTGTCTTGGACAATATTGAATCCTGTGAAATAGTAATAACCAATTGAAAGATGTAGACCATTTGCTGCTATACTGGCAGGGTTAAAATCAATGAGAGACGCATGATGAAATCCAGGCTCTTTTGTTTTCCAGTGACAATACTTCTGTCAATAGAAATAGTATCAGAGAGACATATTCTAAACTAAGCTAAAAACAGTCAACAGATTTCATCAATGCAAAACTGTTTTTAAAGTATATGAATTTGAGAACGGGAGCTCAGTAGGAAAGTAGTGGCGAGAACAATGTGACAAGGTGAAATGGGCTCATTTTTGAGCAGAATTCAGGGGGAAGTGTCGCTCTTGCCTTCAGAGTGACTGAGAGAGATGGAGTGAGAGCAAGAGATGGTGAGAAACTGCAATTTCACCAGAATAACTCCACTTCGATGCATTTCATTGTGGGGGTGCCAGGCAAAGGTGTCAAGGCAGCGACGAGGAACACTGCTGTTAATGATAAATGTGGCGGAAGTCGCTCTGAAGTGGGAGCATCCAACGATTCCAAAAGCTTGAGCTATTTTGGAGTGAGGCAATCTGAATCACTTGTTTGGGACTGTGGGTGTCGCAGTCGATCAATTATGTTCCCGCATTGCAGCTTCGCTGCATTCCTATGAGGGCAAGCATCATTTCCATATCTACTCAACATCCTCGTATCATCCAGCCTCCATAGTGATCAGACCATCTCTAGGTTGGTCGGGGGTGTTTAAGTTTTAAATGTGTGACACACATCTGAGTGGGTGTCGCTACCACAAGGCGACGCAAAAGAAGAAAGGTGTTTTGTAGGAGCACTTTCTTTAAATGCTAATGAAGATTTGTATTGCCTAACACTATGTCTATGATATTACTAATGATAGTATTATAGCACTGCCTAAAGAATTGCATGGAACACAGTTTGGGTGTCACTTCCACAAGGCAAGGCAAGTTGTGTTTGAAAGGTGTTTTATAGATGTTTGCAGGTTTTAGTTTTTAAAATATTGTCTTCTCTTCTCTTCTCTTCTCTTCTTCTCTTCTCTTCTCTTCTCTTCTCTCTCCTTTCCTTCCCTTCCTTCCTCTCCTCTCCTCTTCTCATCTCTCTTTGCTTCTGTTCTCTCTTTTCTTCTCCTCTCCTCTCTTCAACTTCTCCTCTTTTCCCTTCCCTTGTCTCCTCTTCTCTCCTCTTTCCCCTCCTCCTCTCTTCCCATCCCTTTTCTTCATTTTCTCTCCTCTCCTCGTCTCCTCTCCTCTTCTCTTTTCCCCTTCTCCTATATTCCCTTCCCTTCCCTTCTCTCCTCTCCTCTTCTCTTCTCTCCTCTAATCTTCTCCCCTCTCCTTTCCCCTTCTCCTCTCTTCTCTTTTCCTCTCTCCTTTCCTCTCCTCTTGCCTTCTCTCTTTTCCTCTCCTGTTGTCTTCTCTTCTCTGCTCTCCTCTTGTCTTCTGTCCTGTCCAGCAGGTCTCCATTATCCTAGGACTGTGTGATACACCAAAAGTGGTGGGACAAAATTGGTTGGTGCATATAAAAAAATCGGACAAAAAATTGTTGATTCACGATGTCAAACTGTGTCCGTATGTTCTCATCCTGTGCTATATCTCAGACAGGGATTAAGTTTAGCCCGGAACTACACAACATTCTGAATGGAGTTCCAGTTGCCCTCTCACTGAACACACAGTCAAGCAAGCTTTACTTTGTTCTCTTAGTAACATAGAAAAAGAATGCACATTCTTTAAATGTGTATGATGTGTATTGACAGACATTGTATTTATTAAATTGATATTAATACAACACACTCTGCTCATTCAGCATTTTTAGAAAAAGCATTGCTAAAAGCATTTTTTTTGTTTTCAAATGTGATACATATTTCCATATCATATCATTGTTATGATATAATTTCCAAAACTACAAAGGGGGGTAGGGCTTTTTCATATTTAGCTCCCAAACTGTGGAATAGCCTTCCAGCTCAGACACAGTTTCCCAGTTTAAAAGTAGACTCAAGACACATTTCTTTAATCTGGCATTCAACTAACTCCTCCCATAACCTTATAGTCCAGTACTAGCACACTGTATTCTGAACGGCTGC
>JBBPDB010000011.1:9646889-9657639 GCA_037974465.1 Brachypetersius altus
GGAGTTCTGGAGTCCTGCCAGTGATTTCCAAGTTAGCTCTCGGTCCCAGGGGATCAGCCCCTGCCACCGTGACAATCAGTCTCCCTCTAAGAGCTGAGCTGGCACACACTGACTGCTGTGACTTCCTCCAGCTACACATGGGTACTTACATATACATACATAAACATGTATAGCACCTTGTATGCCTGGAAAGCATTTATTGATTGGGCAGGTCTTTGAAAGGTTGTCCTTTCGCTTGACTTGTGAGGAATCTCCTAAGAGTAGGCGTAATCAATAGAACAAGTCTACAGCAAAGTGTCACAAGCAAGAGTTTGGTTGAAAATGCTGGACTGTGAGCGATGCCCCGTTTCGTAAAAGCGTTATCAGCCTGACTGCAGTTGGTTGCGGTTGGTGTGATGATTATAACCTGCCTACATGAGTAAGAGGAGAGGCTGATTGCAATCAACAGGACAAGGGCAATTCAGCCACGAGAGTAGTCGTGTGACTTCAATGTTAATATTCTTGTGACCAATCAGATTTCTGGATTTCCTCAGGGCTGAGGGTATTGAGTTTGGCTTGCCAATCCTTCGTGCCGGTCGAAAACACAGCAGTTTGTGATGTTGCACTACCAAGCTATCACTTTCTGATTTGACGATTCGGAGATTGCAATAATACAAGACTGATCACAGCAAGGCATGAAATAGTGTTTCATCTGTTATTGTGGTTCCTCTGAGTGTTGGCCCTGTGGTGGTGCTTCCCATGCACCGGTAGAATCTAATGTCTCGTATGACTTGGGGAGTCTCACTTATTTAAAATGGATCTGATTACATTCAGGTAAAAATGGAGACAAAAAGCAATCTGTTGTTCATTCGTTAACCAGATCACCAGTCCATCACAGGGCAGACGCATAGACCAGTTAACCATATGTACAGGTCTTTGTACTGAGAAGCCTTTACAGATGTGGAAACTGGATGCAGTTGTCCTAAAAACTGGAAGAAATTGTCATGAATGATGTAACTATTTTTTAAGTGATAAATTGTGGAAATAATTACAATAGTTTTTCATTATGTAAATAAAAATGGCAACAACTGTACATTGAGGTAGCATGGTGGAGGCATGTTTGAATAATTTTTGACAGAATTTTGAATAATTGAACAGAATTGAAATGGGATGTAGTTGTCATGAATGATGTAACCAATTAAAAAATTAATTATGAATTATAGAAATAGTTATTTTATGATTATGTAAATAAAATATTACAACAGAGACACATTGGTGCAGCACCAAGCCTCCAACATTGTGTAGTTGTTGCAATATTGTATGTGTAATAAGTAATTAGTTACTTATTTATAACAAATTACACAATTGTTACATAATCTATGATGATTACAACCACTTTTCATTCTGGATTGACATGTTTTGTCAACATTAGGGGTGGGCGATATGGCCATGATTTTTTTTGTGCAGTTTTTTTGTACAGTGTACAGTTACAGTTACAGTTTTTGTACAGTTAAATCACAATTTAGATTTTATGATGGTATTTATACAGCCAAGCTATTTTCCTAACAGCATTTAGGCCAAATAACATTTCTGATTTTAATCAGTTTGTGCAATTTAAAATGAAGATAACACTGCATATATTGTTTTTTACTTTTATGCTGTGTGTAAAAACTAGACTGGTGTGTTGCTTATCAAATTTTATTTGTTCAAAGAAAACATTTTGAACATTTAGAACTCACAAAAATTACTCAAAAATTAAACATATTGTATTTTAATGTTACAAGATCACAATAATCTTCAAATTTCAAACAAATTAAAATGAATAAAATAAAATACACTTAACACCTAGAATGGCTGACAGCGTCAATTGATGTGATTTAATCAGGCTCAGAATCCGTATTGCGTCTATTGGCCTATTGGAGCAGCAACCACGCTCTGGTAGAGCCATATGTGTTACGGTCTGGCCAGCGGCCGTAGTTATGCCGCTGCTTTTTGGTTTGGTTCTTTTTCTGTTTACTTGTCTGGGCTTTTATTTTGAAAGGTTTTCCTTTGTTGTGTGTCACGTGGGTTTTGTTTGCATGTGTTTTGGTTCTGCGCCTGATTATGGGTTGTATTTAGTTCTGCTCATGGTGTTAGACACCATGAGCCCATCGCCTGATGTAGAGGCATTATCGAGTGTTCTGTTTTCATGTTCCTGGTGGCCCTCGTGCCTTTTGTTTTCTGTGTGCACCAAATAAAGCTCCACAAAGATGGATTGCTGTCTGCCTGCGCTTTCCTGCAGCCTAACAGGTGAATCCGAGCGCTGGTCCTACGGCCAGCCTCGTGACAAAGGCTTCTTTTATTGTTGAATATGCTGTTTGTTTTTTTGTTCCCATGCGAATGCACAAGCTCATTCAGAATACAATTTGAATTGGTACAAACTAATTACTGAGTTGTTTAACTAGAGTAATGATTAAACATGACTGATGCTTTCTTTACATCCCTATTCATGTGTTTTCTTATTTTAAATGGTGGTTTCTGACACACTTACAAAAGAACAATTACGTTCTGTACAAAGAAATGAGAAACTGAGAAGCCAAATGATTAAGATGAAAGTAGATTAAAGCAAGTTTGTAATCAGGCTTAAAGGTCTGATTACAAATAAAGTGTACTCCACAGAATCTATCTGTAAGATGTATGTAAAAATGTCATAGTTGATGAAAAATTATGATGAAAAATGATTATTTTTAGTCAAATCAAATGGCATTGAAAGATTTAAAGCTCTTAAATGAACCAGCCTCTCGAGAGCTGTGGGACATGAATGATAGGTGGTATGAGATGATGCTCTGTGGCAAGCTGTGATCAACTTATCATCAACTCGTCACCCTTTTAATCAAAAGGAAAACTGCTCCATTCTTTCATCCTTCCGTCGGGTTATTTTCAACACATTTCCCCAAAAGCACTGTAAGGACGATTCATGTTTCATAATTGGTTATCTTGACATTTTGGGAGCGGACACCTCATTTGTTTCCTTACCGCTGTGAGCCGGCCAGTAATGAAGTTTGTTCTGCTCTGAATTTGCCACTGTCTGCCAAGGAACCATGGGACATTTGCACTAACTTACATGGGTGGCATTATTTTCTGCTACTCATTAAAAATCAGGCTTCCTCCAGCACTCTGAAATGGGCCTTTATGTGTCAGTGGAAAACTGGCTTTAAGACCATCTGTTAGGGTGTATAGGGAGGGAAAGGTCTTTAGCACTGAACTAAAAGCAGCCTCCCCAACTTAATCACGATGGGAGACCCTGCAAAGCTGTCTTTAGGAGGATAATAACATGGTCAGTACCAAAGAAGACAGATGGATCCGAGGGTACAGTAACACCTGATACTCTTTATATCTTCTTTCGCAAAATCCCCAGACCTGCGAGGACACAAAACTGGTTAAGGGATTTGCACTGACACATTTGCTTTAACAGTTCATTAGACTCATTATGTAGAAAAAGAGGCACCACAACAGTGCACTGGCTGTTATTTCCTTAGATCAAAGAGCTAGTTCTCCAATTACTCTGTTATCTATCATGCACAGTGCTAAACAGTAAACAACGAAATGGACAGTAAGATGAGGCTTAGAATTTGTTCTCCAATCAGGTATACTATTAAAAAAACAAATGCTCCTAAATAGTTTTGGGCTTCAGTTTAGTGCATCTTGATCTGTTTTTTTTTTACTTCTGAAAAGCTCCTCAATTCCATATAATAACTATCTAAAACTATTCCAGCAAGAGTTAATATATCTCTCTCCATGTCAAAACCCAAATATACTTTTCGTGGGAGGTTACGTTCCAAGAGCACCAGCATATAGTGAAAAAACGTGTTGTTGTGTCGTGGTAAAAAACACGCCTAAAATGCCTATTTTATAGTGTAAACCATAAATATGCCCCAAAATGCATAAAGATGAACCTGCATCCGTACCATACAGTTTACACTGAACTCCTGCAGTGCTAGAATGTAAATATGGATATTACCCTTGTAAGCACTGTAATTCATGCACTGGCGTTTTCTTTGGTATGCGCTGTCATTTTCTTTGGTATTAGCAGGGTAAATACAGTAATAATTTAATGTTTTTTTGTAATTATAATACAATAAAATGTACGAGTAATCACCAATCGTTTTTACAGTTCAATAATTTACTGTTCGTGCCACGGCACGTCTTATTCAGGCACTTCAGGAGGAGTTATATTGTAGTGACTCGCCTGTTAAAGCAGACACTGGACAGCAAGTGAACTCAACAGCCGGTTTTAATTTAATTTACTGTAATAAAAATACAGCGCTTTAAGGAGGACAAAAGGAAAAACAAGAGAAAAAAACAAGTAGTTAACCATCCCAAGACAGCTTTCTTTGTGTTCTCTGGACAGTACGAAAACATTTATACAGTTATATTTTATATGGAACAGTGGCTGAATTTACATTAATATTTATGTTACAAAATTAGCAAATTATATTTTTCTTAATAATTTAGCAATAAAATACATGAAGAATTGTCATGAAATAAACAAAAAAATGTGGAGTTTCCACGAAATTGCTAGGTTTTTTTCGCCAACAATTAAACATGACTAAATCCGAAACACTTCAATTTAATTTTAAATTCAGCTTAATACATTACCCTTAACGAAAATGTAAAGGTAAACCCGTATACAAGGGCAGACTGGCAATCTGTGCATTCTGGAAAAGACCAAAATGGCCGTCCGGTGCGCGGCCATCCTGAGATGCAGCCGAGATGCGCGGCAGTCTGGCCGCGACTCCTGTTCCGCGTAAAACCAGGGGGTTACTGTATATTTTACTAGAGATAAGTCGTTTATTTTACTGGAGATAAGTCACACTTTGAAGCTGAAGACACAAGTTTAAAGCTGAAGTCTGGAATCAACAGGCTTGTCGTTTACATTCTGACTTCCTGAGGACATGTTGCCCGTGTGATGACCCTGAATCCCATGATGCAATACTTTTGAGTGTTCTCTTGCTGTTCGGACAAGGTGTCAAACTGTTGAGAACTGAGTGGACTGAGTTCCACCAGATGGTTTATTAAACTTTAAGCAACTGTAGATAAAACTGAGAGCTAATCAAATGAAGTCAAACTAGAACTAAAATAGGTCCTTCTACAGCATTGGCCCAAAGACATTTTTTGGCATCTACACTTTGAAGCATGTACTGTTTTTAGTGAATAATTCGGAAACACGTGCCACAGCAAAGCTTCAGATATGGTAATCAATATTTTCAGTAAATCCATTGAATATTGTACAGTAAAAAGTGACTCAAATAAAAATAGTACCACTCTCTAACCAGTGCATTTTTTTTGCTTATTATGCATTCATTTTTTATTTTAAAACATGCATATTTGACAATTTCCCATTGTGGCTATTGTTATCAGTGTTAATTACAAGACTTGCGATCTTCAACAAGGCAACATGGAATTATGGGAAGATAATGATATGTCTGACATGCTGTAGTACTCATATTCGGAGTCATTACCATTTGTAAAGACGCACATTTCATAAATAGAAAGGGCCCATCTGAATCATGTGCTGAAGGTTTCCAGGGAGGCAGTCTGAGTCTGCATTATTAATGCTGGGCTCAGATAACTACACTTTTAAAGTGCAAGCTGCAGCCGGAAAACTTTTCATGCTTCAACCACAACATGTCAAAACTTTCAGGCAGGTAGAGGGGCCTGCAGTCGGAGAGGGTAGAGCGAACCGCGCATCCGTCCTGTTTGTACTATCTTAGTCTTAATAATCGCAGCTGCACCCTCGAGAGCCGGTCACATCAATTTCTATGTGGACTGAGACACAAGATAGAACATTTGATGATCTGCTTATTCTCTCCGCATACATTTAACAGAAGGTTTACACAATAACATTTTCCATCAATTAATTCCGGGGATTATTTCATTTCGGCGGAATGCGACATTTCACATTCGGCACTGTGTGCTCCTGAACGCTTAAATGTTTGGAGAAGTCGCAGTGATAATGATTTCCATCATTCTGCTGTGAGTCTTGTTCTATTTCCATTAATGAGTATGATCCCTAATATTCGTTAATATTTGACACGGCACGGGGATAATTATACTGTCATTCTTGACACTGGTCCGCCGAAATTGGAAGCGCTTTCATCAGTGGGGTTTGGAATTCAGCGCAAACACGGCGCGCAGGCTCAGAAGCCAAGTTGCTTGACTAATATCACAGACACATGAAAAGATTTGCGGCAGAATAGATTTTCCGGAGTTACACGCCTTACGGGCAAAATCCTTTGTATGGCAGTGCTGTCGCAGCCGATTCGTCTGGATTAAGGCAATCGTGGGGATCGATCTCGGGATTAGGTTTTTGAGGAACGCCATGGAGGAAGGGCTGCCGCCTCAATAAGGGATTTTCACACTGCAGCCCATTGGGATGATTAGTAGTTATTCATCTTTTGTCTCTGTCTGCCTGCCTGCCTTTCGCTCTGTCTCACTAACTCTCTGCAGCCCTGTTTGCTCGGAGAATCCCTCTGCGTTTCAGACTTGAACTCTTTTCATTTTAAGAGCAAGGATTTGTACATGCTACATGCTTTTTCTATAGGCTCTTAAATGCTGCTTCCCATGTCCATTTCTCACTCTAATATCTTCGTAGATTACATATTAGGTACAGTAGTAATAAATTATCGATAACAGCCACTAGACACTAAATGTTAACAGAACTTCACAATGGGTCTGAACCTATTTTTGGTTTGCTGCATCTGCATATTCGGTCACTTAGCACGGACAATTTAAGGAAGCCCACTTACTCTAAACATACTTATTAAAGAAAGCAATGGGCTTGCACATCTGCTTCAGCACTTGTCCCTTGCCTTCTATTGGTGTGATCAATACAATTTCTGTCCTTTAACTAAGGAAACTTTTGCTCATGGAAATCAATAGTATCTTGGAGATGCAGCACATACACATTAGTGTTGAAAAACACTGGCATATTCTTTTAACCCCTTATATGGCTGACAGGGCAATGCTGTTATTTATCCCTCATATAAGACTATCTCTGATGTTTTTGTTTTCCATCTAATTACTGAATAACGAGCCTTACTGTGTAATACGACTGGGATCTGGAGGAGATAAGACTAATAACTGGATAAGAAGGCTATGGGTGAAAGGGGTTTGGACTGCACTGTGAATTAATATGTAAAAAATTAATTCTGTATGTTTACGGTTATGCGTGAAATCACAGAGAGCCCTGGCTTCAGCTCGAACTATAATGTGCATCTCTCATTAAATGAGATTGCTTCCTAATTACAAGAAACAGAGGGAACACAAGGCCAATTGCGCCGCAGGAGAACATTAACAATAACCGCATATATCAGGCAACCTGGAAGCAGGATGAGTCAGTCCCTGTACGTATGTGTGTGCAGATGTGTGTGTGTGTGAGAGAGAGAGAGAGAGAGAAAGAGGGAGGTGTATGAAGGATGTGAAGTGTGTGTGCTTCTCTGCGGTGTCTCTGTATGCTGTCCCTCTCCTCCCTGCACTGCTTGTCCTTAGTGTCTGCCAGTGGATCTGAACAAATCACTCAGCTCCTCGCAAGCAGCGTGGCCTGCTGCTTTCTCCTCTTTAGCCCAGCGCTTGCTCTCTCTCGCTCTCTCTCTCCTTCCCTCCATCCCTCTCTCTTTTTCCTCCCCAACCAATCCCCCTCCCTTCAGCACCACTCTTACCCTGGGGTGTGATCTGTTGTCCACCCTATTTCCCACTGACATTATCGACCTGCCCAGCCCGGGCCTAATTATCAGACCCACATCTGCAAAGCATGCTGGGAAGACATGCAGCGGTTAACTTGCAGAAGCAGTCGATACGCTACTAAGTGACAAACTGATTAAAATGATTCAGACCCAGGCTGCTCCTAGGGATGGAGATTAGGATTGTTTGCAAGTAATTGGAGTCCAAAAACTGCTTTTTTAAAGGGCCGAGTCCGAGATACTTTTATTTATTTTCGGAGTTCATGACACTATTTTGCTGTGACTGCTACTTTTATTAGACATTAAAGTTATCTTCAACTGAACTGAGGTAAATACAAAGCACACAGTGGAGAGAGAGAAAGAGAAAGAGAGAGAGACACAGAGAAAAAGAACTAGATGATGGAGCGAGAAAGAGAGACAAAAAGAGAAAAATGCAAGCCGGAAATTATTTCGCAAGCGTGGGAAAAAGGAACGTCAAAGTGAGAGAAATATCGCAAATGGAAGGTGCAGTAAACGAGCTTACCTCCATTCCTGGTAGCCCTCTCTGCCTCCCCTGGTGTATAATACAGTTAAAAAATGAGCCGAGGTCTATGTCGCTCCTGCTAAACAAAAGGATAATCTCAAAGTAGAGATGAGGGACCTGATACGGAAACTCGCCTCCCTACATTTAGATGTTTTTTTTCTGTTTCTCCAAGAACAGAGGAGAAAGGAAAGGGCCGTCAGTAGGAGATGGCCACCCTGAGGCCCGGCGTACTTGTGGCCTGTTCAGGCAGGCAGCCAATTAGAGTCCAATAACCTTAAATATATACTGTAAGGAGCTGCCATTGTGCTTGTGCTAACGCTATTTCGGCCATGCCACTCACTTTCCAGCTTTCATTAAAACCCTCCAGACTACAAAAAAAAAAAAACTATTCATCTAGACCTCTGGTTTAAAACTTGGTATTCACCCCCCTCTTTTACCTGCCGAGGCACATTTCACAGGACAAGCTCTATTGGACGGGTAAGAAGCTTTTTTGGCCAATAAAGGGGAATAATGAAATGTGGAAGCAGAGGCGATGTGAAAGACAGCTTGATTTTGTCAGGGTCAGAGTGCCTTTGGAAGGCAAAATGTGGATATATCTGTAAAGTACCCATTTGCAAACAGTGAGGAAGTTACCCTTTAAAGCTAGACTCTCATTTCTAGCTAATAAAGTGACGGTTCTCACATTTGCTGTAAAAGAGCATGTTTAAATTCATGGACATAGTTGTAGCTGTAGAGAAGTTACATTATCATTGCTAACAGCCAAAACAGACAGTTTGAGAATATAAAGCACCTTGTGCTCCAGCTCAGCCGACACTGATGATTCAGTGCAGGCACTTGTATTACAATATTTAGAAGAAGGACAACAAAACTATGGAAGAGAACATGCTATAGTAGTGAATGAAGGAGAACATTTCACAGCAGCATGGATGCTAGAGAGCATTCTGTTATAGTGTGATTGTAGAAGAACACTCTAGAGCAGTTTGAGTTGAAGAGAAAATTTTACAGCAGTTTGAATCGAGGAGAACATTCTACAGCAGTGTGAACGGAGAACATTCTAGAACAATGTGAGTGGAGGAGACCTTCTACAGCAGCATGAATGCAAGAGAATGTTCTACATCAATGTGAATAGAGAATTTTCTAGAATGATGTGATTGAAGAGGAACGTTCTACAGCAGTGTGAATAGAGATAAACATTCTAAAATAGTTGGAATTAAGGAGAACTTTCAACAACAATGAAAATGGAAGAGGACATTTTGGAACCGAGTGAATGCCAGAGAAACATCATTGGGTTGACAGAGAAGAAGTTTCCAAAGCATGGTGAATGGAGGAGAACATTCTAGAACACTGTGGATAATGGAGAACATTCTAAAATAGCAGGGAGGGATGAAGGCGAACATTCTACGACAGTGTAAATGGAGGAGAATATTACAGAACAGTGTGAGGAGGGGTGAATGTTTTTCTCACCTCAAATGCTTTGGCTTAGAGCTGCATTTCTTCCTCTGAGACCACGCTCTGACTCTCCCACTGCTGCGGTCCCAGCAAACAGACGGCAACCTGGAGCAATTTGACAGAACTGGCAAAAAGAATAAATTAGACATTAGCTTCCTCTTGGCATTAAATATCAACACAGAGGGGGAATTAAGCAAAACTGCTATATATTCTACAATGGAGTTGTAGAAGTTCCACACTAAATGCAGGACAGCTTAATACTGACAATACTGGGAGCAGACACACAGATACTTAAACACTGTTGCTGCAAAACCCTTTTTCTCCTAAATGTTTCTCCAACTATTTATGTATTTAAAAAACATCCATAGCTTTAGTATATGGAGAGTTACTATAGTTGACCATTTTGGACAATGTCTACTCTTTTGCCATACAACACCGCTGTTGGAGCAAAAACGTTTTGGAAGAAGAAAAAAAGACATTGTTAGCTTACAGCAGAAGTCAAACCTAAACAAAGCGCAGGCTATTAACAAAAAAGTGAGACCAGGATCAAGTCCAATAGAGAGACAACGAGAGTGACATCATTGTCAACTATATGAGAGTTAAGGTAACAGGTTGGGCAGGTAAGAGCGTTAGAGTCTAGCAGGAGTTATGAAAATGACTCACTATGAAGAGCACCCACTAATGCCTCCTTCTCATCTGAGTCTCCTGAGGAGGGTGAGTGCGTGATCATGCAGGTGAGGTTTTCTGTTTTCAGCCCCAGCAGGAGGGTTGATGTCACATGTGGTGACTCTGTGTTGATAGAACTTGTCCAGAGGGCAAACAGTAGGAACACCTGGTCAAGGATGAACATCACACTGGACAACAGGGACAGAAACAGGCCTGAAAATGAAGAGAAAACATAAGAGTGGGGGAAAACCACTGGCAGTGTGCATCAGCAGATTAATACAATTATGTACATCCTTTAATTGTCATGGGAACACATGTAAATAGGTAAATCATGATAGTATAATAAAACGGTTCATGTGAGTGCATTATATATATATATATATATATATATATATATATATATATATATTGA
>JBBPDB010000011.1:9665362-9684914 GCA_037974465.1 Brachypetersius altus
GAGAGAGAGGGAGAGAGAGAGAGGGAGAGAGAGGGAGAGGGAGAGAGAGAGAGAGGGAGGGAGAGAGGAGGAATTAGTCAGCTTAAAGGGCATTATGTCAGTATACAGAGGATTTGGCGTTTAAGGCAGGATTACAGACCCTTTGCTTTGATGGAAAGAAGACTCCAGGAATCATGGTGGCCATTGTGTTGCTTTTGGATGCAAGTTCAGAAAAGGCTAGACCTCCACTTGCTTGTTATTTCCTCAGAAAAATAAAAAAATAAAAAATAAAAAACCTAGAACAAGGTCAAAAACAGCCATGTGCAATAGTTATCATAGCCAAGATCATATTAGGCAGTAGTTTTGTAGGAGTAGTAGGAGCTCTGTTTTACACTGTATTTACATTCATTTCATCATTTTTTCAAAATGATGTAAAACAGAAATGATGACAACAGGAGTTATAAACAAAATCTAAAGTTTGAAACACCAGAAAGAAGGGTTTACAGTGTCAGTGATGATAGTACAGAGTACCCAGAGTACTCCTGACCCTATGAGTGAGCCGTGCACAGTGATATACCAGTGCTGGTACAATATCTGGTTTTATTATGCTTTATTTAGTTTTAGTATTCCTAGTATTAGTATTTTTGGTGTCTTGTACACTAGATGTTAATTTCTTTCCCAACATTTTAGCAAATAAGTCAAAAAACTCCAATAATAATAATGTGACTGAAACCTCAGAGCATTTCCTGTCTTCACACTGTCCTGAAACTTGAGTGTTTCCTCAAACGGTAAGCAGATTTGAATAAAAGCATGAATGTAATTTAGTGACTGTGTTCAAATCATTCCATACTTCTGTGTGACCTAAGCATCTTTAATATGTTTTGTAAAATATTTAATGTTATTATTATTAGTTTATATAAAACTCCTTTTAAATGGAGTAGGTAAAATCGATTATTGACTAAATGGGCCCTTTAATAAGTGGGTAATAAATTAAAAGTCTGCAAAAACTCATTTGAAATGACAGGTGCCTTTATTTGCCAGGATGCATGCAATGTTAGCAATGTTTGTGAATGCGCGCACACACACACACACACACACACACACACACACACACACAGAAAGTGTCTTGTCTGCTGGGGGAGTGAGCTGAATGTATCAGCTCAGTGATTTCTGTTACACAATGCTGCATCTTGAAGCATGACACCGGGCTGTCAATAAATACCTCAACTCAAGCCCATAAAGCCCCTGCAGTGGATAACATTAACCTGACCAGCACGCTCCAAGTGGGCGGCAGGACAGGTGTCGGTGCACATCAGTTCACATCACACACACACACACACACACACGCACGCACGCACGCACGCACGCACGCACGCACGCGCACACACACACACACACACACACAAAACAGCATTCATACACTGACACGGCAAGACGTAGGAGGCAAGACAGGTGTCAGAGTGCATCAGGTCACAACACTCACACAGACACACAAAACACACGTACACAACTGTCTCTCTCTCTCCCTCACACCGGTGCTGGTCTTAGGCCTTCAGATCCGTGACTGTACCGGCTCCTCTTATTGACCAGTGCATCAGCTCAGAGAGTGCACCGGTAAAGAAGTGAGGGGTTCAGAGAAAGCAGCCGTGCATTGATCCGCTAGATGGAGGAACCTTCACCTCTTTCAGCTTTTCCCCGCACTCGCTGCATCCACATCATGCTGTCAGGAGCATTTATTTCAGACACTTAGGTACTCATGTTTGGGAAGAGAGGCGAAGCAAAGGAAACTGTTCGGCAAATCAATGAAATGCGCTAACACTCTAGCAAGGCTTTACTGCGGGAGAAACTGCAGTACACTCGAAAAAGAAACAGCTCCAGGCACAGGCATCTCGAGGTTCTTGCCTGCAGGGGAGGATGCGCTGATTTTAATGAAGCGGTTCTATGTGGCACTAAAAACAAGGTTCTCCTCATATTACCTCGAGATTAAAGACTGCCATCGCGACTAGTGCTGGAGCCTCAGGGTGTCTGTACACTAAACAACGCAGAGAGCGTTAAACACATATGCCAACAGACCTTCTGCTCCTAGCAGGTGTGTTCATGGCTGGATAATGGCAGAGTTTATACGGTTTAAAATCAAGGCAAATCAGACAGTTTCAGTGAGAGACAAGTTACTGGTGGCATTTCACACTGCTCACACTGTTTGCTGTGGTTTGGTTTGGTGTGGTGTGTTTGTGCATAACTATATATCTGCATGATTTATTTTTCAATTCTTTGTTCTCCTGACAGTATGTCTTAGACATGTCCTCTTTCTTCAGGTGACCTGTCCAGAACTGAGCTTGGATATATTTAATCTGTATAATCAAACAAAATGTGTTTTCCCATAACTCTGTTGCAACATTGAATATGACTAAATCTGATATTAAAGTCACTGTTGTCCATATGAGTGAGACTATGGCCATGTCCACACGTTTCTGAAATTCTGAGATTTTCTGTTTTTGTTGGTTTGTTTTTTTTAAATCATGTCCACACAAGTACTTTTTAAAAAATATGCATGCACATTGCAAAAATCGCTGACAAACGCATGTCAGGGTAGCAGGTGATGATGTAACCTTAAGCCGTATTGCATTGGTGACCAATCAGAAGGCTTGGATGGGGCGCGTCATTACAAGAGGCAGCGTTCAATATAAAAGCATCTGATACAGACTCCGATGTCTATGTCCTTCATACTGGATGTACAGTAACTCCCAAAACTTCTAATGAGGTTGAGAGCATTAGAGATTCAAATCTAATGTGACATCATATAAGTGGCTGGGGTTTTCAAAAACCTCCGTTTTCACTGAACTAAAATGCTGTTTACATATAAACAAAAGGCCAAAACACACAGTGGTGAGAAATGAGAGGTTAAAATCTCCCCACAAAGACGGTTGTGAGGAGATAAAATGGACAGCACAATTGCAGGGAAAAAAAACAAAACAGACTGTAGTCTCTGATTGTGCACAGTTTATCATCCCCTTTCTATCCTATTCAGTAGTTCAATATTATTATTATTATTATTATTATTATTATTATTATTATTATTATTATTATTATTATTATTATATGTGGTGGTGGTGTTATTATTATTGTTGTTGTTGTTTCACTTTCATCATTGTCATTTCTACATTGAGTCTAGTCCATTTGCCTGCCAAAATATCCAGCCATGAGTAGATCTTTGGTCAAAATGGTGCATGCCAACAAATAATCTCCAATATTTTTACAGTTTATATAAGAGGTTTTCCCAACAAATCCGTGTTTTTCATTAAACTACATGTAAGCACACAAAAGCTTTGTGACTTGTTTATTTTATGTTACTTATTTATTTTGATTCCAGACTAACACAGCCAAATGAGAAGCCTAATATATTTCCATAATAAGAGCATAATGATGTACAAATGGATCAAAGCTAATGATCATAACAATGCTCATTAACATGTTCTTTATGTTCTCATCTCGTTCTCTCTCCCTTCCTCACTCTGAGAAAAGCATTTAATAAAGGGGCAAATTTAGTAGGCAAAAGAAACAATCAACCCAAGGGTGTTTCCGCCATGATTTATACACCTATTATCTCCGCAACCCACAGTGTTGAACACAGTCCACCGTGCATACACAATCCACCATACATGCTATCTACTCTTGTAAATGAGTGTGAAGTGGATGAAAAAACAGCAGAGTCATCAACAACGACAATAAAAAGAAGTTACTGGTCTGGTTCCACTGTGAGAACCCTTGCACTGAGTGCCAAGTTTGGCATCCTGGTAGTGGAAATGGCCTGCTATTTGCTTCTTGTCAGTGAAGAGACAGGTAGCAGTGTACAGTGTGAGTGCCAGAAGTCCATTTCTCTTGTTTTGTCTCTCTGCTCCAGAGACATGTTGCCCTTTCTGCAGATATTTGGGAAAATGTGCTGTTCGTTGATGGTGTGGTAATTTGCAAACAATCATTTGAACCAGATTACCAAGTATATTTTATTGTTATTAAAATGTATTAATTAATTGGGTCATCTCTCATCACCTATTATTATTATTACTACAATTACTACTGTAAATTCACCAAAAAAACATAAAAGCACTGGAGAGTTAAAAAAAAAGCACATGAGTAGCTCATGCAGTGACCACAAAATAAGTGAGATTTATCCTGTATGGAAATTAAGAGGGAAGATTTTTTTAGTTTAGTCAGAATTTTGGCAATTTTGGCAAACCTATAACAAAGTTAGCATACTTTAAAAATATTTTAAAGTATGCTTTATATAAATATATAATATTATATAAATAATTTTATAATATTATTTTTGTCTAAACAAGACTTATAAAAACTTATAAAAAATCCACACCTGTATTTCCTGCAGTGTCGACTACTGCAACACTCTCTTTAATGGAATTCACTCAGATTCTCAGGTCCTTACACTGACTCGCAGTTCAGTACATTGAGCATTACTCACCATGTACAAATCATTTAGGGCCATGAGCTCTAAATACACCTCTAGTATGTTTGAAGTCTATATTCCTGGTTGGTGTCTTAGATCTGCAGGAGCTGCTCAGCAAGTGGTGATCTGGAAACTAAACATGCTGTTTTAGCCACTATGCTGCTCACTGCTGGAACAAACTGCTCATCGGTATCACATCTACACCAACTGTAGATTTAAATAGCTGCCTTCTTTTAAATATTTGCATTTCCTTTGCACTTTTAATCTCCCTTTATTTATTTTCTATTCAGTCTTTTGTTTCTTTTTATTGTTTACTTTTTACTTTCAACTATGTTTATATCGCCTGACTCCTGTATTCATATTCGGATCCTGTAAAGCACACTGATTGACCTTTGTGTATAATAATGGACTTTATAAATAAACTTGACTCCTGATCTCAAGTTGATGCTTGCTACTGGGCATGTTGACCTGCTCCAGACCACTCCATTATATTGGCAGTACTGCTCTATAAACATTATACAAGCTGTAAGAGAATGTTTGTTATAAAACAGGTACATCTTAAAGTGGCTAAACTTGTTAAATAGAAATGTAATAGGTTGTATTTGAAGAAAACATAGTGCCGACAAGCCTTTCCATGATTTTTCTACTTCTTGCTTTATTTCGGCAGTTTCTTATTTTGGAGGAACCATTTCAAACCTCATCTTGGGACTGTGTGCTAAAGTCACTGAGCCTCATAGCCAGTCTGAAACATTGCTAAGCTGCCATCTACAGCGATGCCACTTAAATTTGAGCGTGCAATTGGTCACACCACTGGGGACCAGAAAGCGTACTTTCTCCATTCTTGTTGGCACGGTGTAACGCTAGCTGAGGGAAGATATCTGTTAGGTCATGTAGAAGTGAGCAGTTAGCACAGTTAGCACTCTCTATGGAGCAGATCTTCTACAGAACCATCATCTTGCATCAGCCATCATGCTTCCAGGTTAAGTGTGCAGTTTCAGGATGCAACAGAGACTGACTAGTATAAACTATTGCAGCACAGAAATAAAGATTTCTAAGTGGTTCTTGGGTTGGACTTGGTACAAGCCTACATGGTACAAAACACATTATGTGGAGGTTCTTTAAAACCTCTAGGGAATCTAAAAGGATTCTCCTTTGGCATAGCTCTAAAGCTTTTTGGCATCTTAATTTTTAAGACTACAAAATAAGGATTTATAAATGCAGACAACAGCCGCAGTTGCAAGCAATTTACTGTGATTTTGTTTCAGTGCGTGTTACTCGCTTCGCACAGCTAAAAGATTCAATTATATTACAGTTTAATTGAATTTGGACTGCTGGTGGCTAACTGGCAGTGCTAATATTTTTGGGATGGCTCCTTGCAGTAAGTAAGTGAAGTAGGGCATGTAGAACTGTGTGCTCCAGGGTCCAGAAAAGTAGCAGATGAATGAGCTATGGGTGTCTCACCATGTCCCATCGTTCTATATTGGTGAGACACCGGCGGTACCATCCTAAATAAACATCTGCTGTACAGACTGTACAGAACCGCCACAGGGAAGCATGGAGAAAATGACAAATAGCAACGCACTGAGAGACATATAAACAACATCCAGTCTTCACATAGTGCCCAGACTGCCCAAGGAACACTGAGTCATTATTTTTGTACACACAGTACAATAATTAGTGTGTTCTGGAAAAAAAACGCTGGAAGCACTTTACTAGAGCTTCTTTAATATTTCTCACCGTTTTAACAGCAAATGTTTATAAAAGTCAGAAGAGAACAAAAAATTGTCACCAGCCCTCCGACATAAATACTGTTTAATAAAATGTGGAAAAAAACCTTGAACTGACTTTCTTAACATGCCATGAAAAAAGTGTGAATGATGGTGTCACCATCGCAGCTCCACTGTGAACCTGTTAAACACAAAGTTTTTTTAATTCTGTTCATTTTCCTGTTTTGAATAATTAAAGTGATTTTTGCCCTTCTAATGAATAACAGCTTATCTGGTTCTGGCTTGTTGCAAACAGTGTCACTATCAGGCAGCAACTGTTAATACAACATGACACAGTCCATAGTGTCTGCAGCCAGGAGACACACAAACACACACACACAGACACAGACACACACAGACACACACACATACACACAGACACACACACACACACACACACACACACACACACAAAACTGGTGTGTCTGCAGAACGCAACAAAGAACATTCCAGTATGCCAATATGACTTAGTATCACAGTGTTTATGTTTGGTGAGTGAATTTTTTCAGGCCCTGTGTTAAGAAGAATCATTTCTGATAATGACCTTTGATATTTTGCAAAATACATCAACCATACAACTAAAATGTGTAAAAAAATAAACTACTGCCACAAAAAAAAAAACAAAACAGAAAATATTTGCAGTTTCAGCGTACAACTATCCATTAGGTTCTCAGAAAAAATCCATGTGAGACTCATTCTGCGACTCCTGATTGGAGTAAAACTGTTACTGTCTATATATCATCCTAGATGATACTTTCCATGGCTGGGAGTTCTAGTGGCCATAATTGGCCTCACTCTCCCTCTGTGGATAAGGTGGCCCTCCCTTTTCCCCATAACGAGGCAACACAGGTGTCTGTCAGTTGATGGAAAAGAACTGGCAGCAAGCGCCCAAGCATGTTGAGCACCCCAGTGATATGGCATTAGCAGTAGCTGGAAAAGACCAGATTCTGTGGGCTTTATAATAATATGTTGTGGGCGCCAATACAAGCATGCAAATAACAGATGATCACTACTAGAAGTTTACTCCCAGTCAAATCACATGTTTTGTTGCTTTTGTGGAATGATAATAAGTAAGAATATCCTCTATAGAGAATGAACTTCGATGTGAAATTTTCTGCAAATTGACATTTATTTGCTGAGGTTAACATATTGGGGGAACAATAATATAAAACATGCCATAACTTTACACAGGCCACCTTTTCTGTCCTTTTTCTACAAATCAGTATAAACTGAGTATTAAAATATGCATAAATATTCTCTATGCATTGACTATGGCAGTTATACTGTTGTATATAGGGTGAGCCCTATAGAATATTCCATTTCATACCTCTGTGATGACTGTGTAATACCTAAATATTAACTTTGACTGTTAAATTTGAGCAGTGTTATTGTGCATTGGTTAAACTGATTAATTGTATCTGGCGTGTTATTTTTAAATGCAGTTAAAAATGATATTTTTAAAACATAAAAACACATATCTGAAGCTTAATGGGGAAAATAGAAATATCATAGCCTGTTGTCATTCTTTGGTTTTGAATAGATTTACAGAGTCAGATCTCTTCATAGTCCCTTTGCTGAACAGTGGCTAAAGAGATTAAACCATTTTAACCCCTCTTGAGGGTCAAGTCGACGCTGCCATCCAAGAATGCACTTGGACCCTTTCACACAAAACCATTTCCCGCTGGATTCTCCATGGCGACGACAGGCTGCCTCTGGTGATAGCGTGTGAGTCTCTGGAGTATGACCCTGGTAAGGGATAATAGACCATTTGGATGGTGAAGCTTGCACACACAAACAGGTCATGGTCTTGCTCTGTCTTAGCCCCAGAGTGTCCACGGACACTGAGATGCCTTCAGTGTCTATAATCTTTATAGTACACTGCTGCTTTCTTTCACTCTAGAGTAACTGTTTTTTCCCTGTCCACACAAAGGCTGTACATGATACCAGAAGAAATATGACAAAAGAGACCACAGGGGCACTCTCAGTCCCTTATTTGCTGATACAGAAGGTCTAATGATTTGAAATGACAAAAACATGCTTGATAAAGTTAAAATCTTGAAAAAAAAAAATCTACTAAAGATTTGTTTCTATTCATAGGTACGTACAGCTAGTCTACCTCTTACACTGGTTAAATCTTCAGAAGCTGGACTGAGAGAATAACACGTCAAATGAACCACCAGAAACATTGGGGGTGAGGAATCCACCAGTGATTTCCAGCAGGTGGAACTAATCTTGTGAGAAAAAAAATCACTCTAGGTCTTTTAAAAGTCATAGACATAACTGACAGTTAATACACAGTACTACATAGTAGTCTAACCAGATTTTAGACCATTTTAAAAAATGGAAAACAGTAGGTAAATAGATATATTAATCTCACAGCACTTTCAAATACTGAAATAATTGAGGTTAATGTTAAAAAGAGCTGACCACAAGAGAAAAAACAATATTTTCTACTCTTTATCATTTAGAAATCTACATCAAACTACAACAGCCAGAAGGCTGGAAACTTGGGGGGATGAACATAAAACGGTTACATAAAACATGATAGACGGCAACAAGCAAAAGGCTTTAAGATATTTGAAACAAATAATAAAGTGGATATGAAAATACTCTTAGAAGCCATTAAAGCTGGAGATTTGGGGGCATTAGAGTAAGATTAGAGTCGGCATCAGGCTCGCATGAGCTTTTGGCCAATCTTAGCTCAGAACTTGCCAGCACTCAGATCTACTCCACCAGATGGTCCATATCTTCCATAACATGAGTAGACTCACTTTAATATCCTCTTATTGAATGCCAGTATCATTCATTCCCCTCATTAAGACAGGAGGAGGTGTTGTTTGTGAATCCGTTCGGCCGTATAGGCACATATAGAGGTGCTTTATTGGAGGACAAAAAAGAAAAATTGCCTTTACAATGTGTCATTTGCTTCACACTCTGTTTGTTGTGATAGCATCTCTCAGGAACTTGTCAACACAGCAAGGGAAGCATCTCAGGGAAGCTTAGCGACTGAAAAAGAAAAGGGGTGGGGAGGGGGGTAATGGCACAACAAGGCCATCAGCCCCTGGCTGCTTGCTTATCTGTTTGAAGGCCCCTGACTTGTTTGGCCCTTTCGCGTCTCTACCCTTTTAAACATGTTTATAATTGCTTTTCAGTCGGCAGGCAAACGGAGACAGCGATGTCTGAATCGCCTGCTTCTCTCACCAGGACAATCGAACAAGTCTGACACTCCGGAAACTAGACTGCTCCCAATGACTTGCCTCATCTCCACCCCCACCCTCCCCCAAACGCTCCCCTAAAGATTGCTTATCGAGCAGCTGCTGTAATGGGAATGAAGGGTATTCAAGTTTAGGGCGCTGCGCTGCGTCCTCTCGCCCTCCCTTTCCATCATTTAAAGGCTCTGATAATTCATCAGCCATTGCCTTTAATTAAAAAGAAAAGTCAGGGAGGTAATTGAAAGTAATGTGTTTCTTATAAGCAAGTGTTCCTAAGGAGGAAAAAAAAGATGCACGCTGTAATGTTGCCTGACAGTGATGATACATCAGCGCCTTTTAATCCATGCTTGACCTCAGTCGTTGGGAAAAAAAGAGTGAAGGGGAGCATTAGGCAGACTTTTTTCCCTCATTCCTTTCTGGCCACAGGCAACAGCAGGTAAGGACAGAAGCAGTAGCCATGAGTCGTACAGTAGTCTTCCTGTCTGCTAAATGAGATGTTTCTGTTCCTGTGTGTCTGTATGGCCTGAACTCTGCATCGACAGACAAGTCTGCCGTGTTCTAGCCCGACACAGCCTCTGCGGATCCCAGCAACCAATGACTCTGTCTGCCATTTAGAATCAGAATGAGCAAATGATTTTCACTACAGCAAGAGCAATGAGTCACTCGCTAAAAGTGGTCAATGCTGCCTCTGTTTGCTGGCCAACAATGATGTGAGCTGCCAGCCTGATTTGACGTTTAAACCTGATTTGGAAAAAGAATTTGGAGGAATTATATCAAGCCAGGGCCTATTGTTGACTTCCATACAAATGCAGCTGTGAGAAAAATACAATCACGGTTACAGTTCAATGGGCCTGGGCTATTTCTGTTAACTAAAGTTGGAATTCTTACAGCCTCTATCCCACCGAAGGGTGGAAAATATTTGAGTGATCATACTTTATCACTGTCTTTCACTATTATTTTTTTTCACTGTCCATTCTTTTCACTAGTTTAAAGTGACCATTCTGTCATACGTGAACCAGAGGGGATGGGGACTTGAGTTGGAGACTCGGCCTCGAGTCGCACTTAAGTCACACAAACAAAGACTTGTGACTTGACTTTAGACTTGCCCTCAACGACTAGAGACTTCACTCAGACTTGTGTTGTGACTTGTGAGTAATAACTCAAACATGTTCATTTCATGGAATTATTAATTTTTATCTCACACTCTTTCCAACAACCAGAAAAGATGTCCCCAAGCCCTATCTAACTCTGAAGTTTCACATTTAGAGTGCAAAATATATTTTTGATGTGTAACCTTTAGATATAAGATCATTTAAGGCAAATCCTCCATGTTGGTGAGGGCATATCACAGCATGCAGTCCAGCCCCCTGCTAAGTAACAGCCAATTGTAATCGTGGGGCTTGGCCAATTAGCATATCTTCTAAACATTTAGAGCTCAAAATTTACAGCTCAAAAATCCCACATTTAGAGTCGCCGTTTGGAAACATCACCACTCAAAGACTTAAGACTTAAGACTTGGACTCGAGCACAAAGACTTGAGACTTGACTTGAACTGGGTAAAAATTACTTGTGAACATCTCTGATGAACACACCACAACACACAGTGTGAACATTTATTCATTTGTAAGACAGCGCCCAGGGTGCAGAGTGTGGGGACGGTACCTCAGAGGTGCCACTAGCAGTCTTGGTATTAGAACTCACAACTTTCTGATCACAGGGCGAACGCCCTAAAGGCCCAGACTACCAGAAATTATACAGTCGAGATTCCCACATTTGGGGAATTTGCAGGAGTCAGCACTCTGCGCTGGCACCACTGAGGTACCCTTGAGCAAGCTACTGTCCACGGGCACTGTGTTCCTGGCTGCCTGCTGCTTTACTCGGGTGAATGGGTTAAATACAGAGAAAGAATTTCACAATTTCAAAGAAGTTACCACTGTGTGCTGTGGTGTGATCACGTACAACAGAATGGTCATTTTACACATATTTTAAATGTTGTGTGCTTTACCTGAGGATTATTGAAACAGAATGCTTACTCAAATGCATTCATTTAGACCAGAGATGGCCAACTCTTGTCCTGGAGGCCTGATGTCCAGCACAGGTTTCTTCACTCAAACACACCTGCTTCAACTTACCTGCTTGGTCTGTTTTAGTGAGTGTGTTCAAAGAAAGGAACAACCAGAGAGTGGTGCTCCTAATCAGACCTTCCACAGCAGTTGTTTCTCTACCCAGTAATCAAGTCTCCCATGCATTTGAATGTATTGTTTTTATTAAAACATCCAGAGTTGTTTTCAGTGTTAAATTAAACTGCCCACAACAATGCTAATTCATCATTAATACTGATGATTAGTCACTGCATCACACACCTCTGCATCACACACCAGCAAACACAGAAAACTTTTAATTTTTTGTTTTTTTAAGTATTTGAAACACTAATCTATATTCTTATGTACTTCAGGAAGGTTTGGACCCACGTTTTCATTCAAGTACTGTTTTTTTTGGGGGTTTTTTTTTGGGGGGTGGGGGTTTGCATTTATTTGTACTTTATTTCTTATATCTTTTTTTCTTAATCTGGCACACAAGAGGTATTCATGCACGAGTAAAAGTAAGGAGCTTACTTTAATATACTTGAAAGATAAAAAGTACCTACTGTCACATGCACCAGTCACGTGAAGCGCACAGGGCAAGGGAAGTGATGCGCGTCACAGGGTATATAAACAGGAAGCTGGTAGCGTTTGGTGCTCAGTCATTGAGTCCCTACTTTATTATCGCCTGGTCATCTCTGGTAACTGTGAGTACTCTGGTCTGTTTAATACCTGTTGTGTGTGTGTGAACCCAGATTCGGGTGGGAATCTTTAACTCTTGTGTGGAATGTTCACAGAGCAAAGTGCGTGATCTACCACAAAGGCTCACCTGGTATTAGTGAGGCATGAGGTAATTAGATGTCAAGTGGTGGGAGTGGCATCTGCTCTCCCTGAACTTTAAGAGGACCAACAGACCTGTCTATATCAGACCATTCTGTCTGTAGTGGTTTGCACCTTCAAGAAGGACTCCTCTTTTAGCAAACTATGCTTGACACTTCTTCTGATATCCTGCAGACCTACCACGTCTCCGCTCGACCCTCTCCCACTGAGCACTCTTCAGATGATATCATCAGATCTCACGCCGCACATCGCCTACATAATCAACGGCCCCCTGATGACTGGCCACGTTCCATCTGTTGTGGTCACACCGATTCTGAAGAAACCATTGGGGGATGCTTCAGATAAAAACTGCAGACCAGTATCCCTTTTCTCCTTCCTTTCTAAAGTTCTGGAACGTGCAGTGTATAATCAAATCAAATCATTTCTCTCCCTAAACGGGCTCCTGGACCCCCAACAGTCCGGGTTTAAGATGACTCACTCAACTGAAACTGCTCTACTTGCCATCTCAGAAGAATGTCATGCGGCTAGATCAGCTAACCTGTCTTTCACACTGATCCTCCTTGACCCCTCTTCTGCATTTAACACTGTAAACCACCAGATCCCCATCACCACTCTCTCCAACCTTGGCATCTCGGACACAGCCTGGCACTGGTTTGCATCCTATCTCAATGACCAAAGGTACCAGGTAGTATGGCAAGGCACCCAGTCTGCTCCACATCAACTATCCACTGGTGTCCTACAGGACTCGGTCCTAGGACCACATCTTTTTTCTCTTCATACGGGTTCTCTTGGGGATGTAATAGCCTCACGTGGTTTTTCCTACCACTTCTACGCCAATGATACACAACTTATTCTTTCTTTCACTTCCAATGATAACCAGACCTCAACCCGCATCTCAGACTGTCTGGCCAATATTTCCTCTTTGATGGTGGCCCACCACCTCAAGCTGAAAGTGCAAGTGACCATTTGTCATACGTGAACACACCACAGCACACAGTGTGAACAGCACGAAATTCATCCTCTACATTTAACCCATTCACCAAGTGAAGCAGGGGGCAGCTACGAACACAGCGCCCGGGGAGCAGTGTGGAACGAACTCCCTTTTCCAATCAGATCTGCGGAGTCCCTTGCTGTCTTCAAGCGTTGCCTGAAGACCCACTTCTTCAAGGAGCACCTTGGTGACTAAATATGTCTCTCATCTGCATGCTTACTTCGAAAAAAAAAGAAAAAAAACCTTACTCTTGTCTTAACTCTTGACTTTTCTATGACTTGTCTTGTTCAGATGTTGTTTGGCAGGTGCTGGGTAGGTATTACTTGACAGATATTGTTCAGTTGCACCTGAAGTGCAGTATTTCGGTTAAATAGTTGATGTGGATTTAAGCTGCTTTACAGGTTTAAGAAACAGTTGTGGACTACTTGAGCACTGATGTACGTTGCTTTTTATAAGAGTGTCGACTAAATGCCGTAAATGTAAATGTAAATGTATCTGTCCCGGGATTGGCTTCATTCCTCGCGCTACAAGGGGCAAACTGCTAGCAAAGTACGCTCTCGTTTCACTCACCCTTGAAACATTTACATAGTTATTTGCTGTATGGTTTAATTCAAAAACAATGAATTCAAACACACAAAACTTAACTGAATGTCAAAATAAATAAGGAAATCATCTAGTCCAAAGTTTTAAATGGAAATGTAAGGAGTAAAAGTATGTGTTGACTTCCATTTCAACAATACCTATATACATGAATTATCTATAATTACACAATTATTTTACATCACTGGGGGTGCAGAAAGGCGCATTGAGGCCCACAAGGCCAGCATGAGAACAACACACTGTTTAATTTGAAGACTAAAACATTTTGCCATATTGTTTTAAGGCATTCATTGATGCGACTAAATGAATGAAGTGGTCAGTGGCTGCTGTGATCCGTTTGGGCTTGGACAGTATTCTGTTAAATCACAGTTGGTTATGAGTCAAATAAAGAAAAAAAAATATCTTTGTTCCAATTTAAGGTTTGATGTAAGCTTCAGCCACTGCATCCAAAACCTAAATTGCACAGAAAATACATCCAGCCCACATGGGAACTGCATGCACACTGATTTAATTGAGCATACTTGCTAGTATTATATACAGCACGCAAGTAAAGGTGCTTTAATAACTTGCAGTTTTCATGACCACATCATTTTTAGACTGAATATCTGCCTTCGCTACTGTGTTCTGGTGGTCTGTTTTCTCACAGCTATATTTCATCACTTACTTGCCATATATCCCCCAATGCTGTTAGTGGCATACTGCTTTAAAAATAAAACAAATTTAAAGTCAAAGTCATTCATTTTCATCCGAAGTCAAACTCTTAAGTTCTAGCCACATCCTCACTTCAAACAGCCTTATGGTTATAGTCGTTTCTGAGCTTCTTGTCTGGATTGGTAGAGTTCCAAAAAGCACAATGTGTTCTGGCCTTTAATCTCAAAAGCATTATCCTGTTCATTCAGCACAACAGAAAAAGAAAGAAATGCGTAGAGTCAGGAATTATGAACAATAGGTAATCGCCTCGTGTTTTTGTTACATAGGCATATCCATGTCAGGGTCTGGCTCTAACTGGCTCCCCTGGCTCCCCCTGCCATATGGAGGGGCACAGTCAGAATCGCAGAGCAAAAGACAGCAGCCTATGGCCATGCCAGCCGAAGCCAGCAGTGCCAGGGTCTTTGCAGTTTACACACACTCATTACACCGCTCTCATGGAGGGCATTATGGCCATTAGGAACTACCACAGAGTGGAGTCTGCACAACACCTAGCCTGAATGTTTGAATAAAATCAAAACAAACCATTTTCAATCAAACAAGATAAAAGCAGCAACACCAGAGCCTAAACTAAATATCAATATGTATGCTGTATGATGTGTGAAGTAACGAGCCTTTGAATAAATGGGGGTGAACCATTGCTGGGATATCAAATCCTCCTTCCATCCCTCGGCCTCTATCATTATATATTTATATATTTGTAAAAGATCTGAAGATCTGAAATACGTTTTTTTGGCTTTATGTTTGTTTTTTGAATCAACAAAAGTGGGACCCATTTAATGCTATATATAACCAATTTTACAGAACCATTTACAGCAGGGTTTCCATTATAGAGATTTATGCAAAAGAACAATATATGCCTTCAGATGTTTTTTTGTTTTTGTTTTGAGTGTATCTATTTCAATAATGAACAATTGTCTCCACTAAAGAACCCTTAAAACATTTTGAAGATATACCTTCAACCATGTTTTTAATTGTATGAGAATGGTAGGAAATATACCAAAAATAAATCTCATTGCATTAATGTGTTTTTTTATTGTTTTCTTGTCTTATAAAGTTTGTATTTTTGGTTTTCTCTCAACAATAACAATAAAAGTGAGGTACAACATTTAATTCTCCTTGAACATAGAAGGTATAAGATATGCCCCACATTAATGAAGAAAAAATGGTGGATAGGATTTGTGTGTCACAAATCCTATCCACCAGCCTAATGCATCAATTGTAGTCAGGTACATGTCATTACCACAACCACTCCATGCAGTTATTTACTTGCATGGATCGATGTATTTCATTCATGGAAAAAGATAACAGGGGAAAAAAATCCCCAAACAAATCAAACGAGTTGATTTGTTAAAACAGCACAATGTTTAGGGAATAAGATGAACAATTATTTCCTGTTTTTTGTTGTCACACCCCAGTGATTCAGCTAGGACAAGTGTATTGAGTAGGCATACCCAGAGGGAAGCTGAGAGCTAATTGCTAAACTAATGATTTTGGGTACGGTTTGTCAACCCCCTCCCCAAAAAACATCTCAATCTGTATTTTGTTTGTTTCTTAACATTTAGAAACAGAGGGATGGAGAGAAGAAAATACATCATTTTGACTAGTTCAGGGCACAATATGACCTCAGTTACACCTGATATTTAAAAAGCTCACATCAAGGAAAATTGAATTTTCTCATTACCAAAAATGCAGTGGTTAGTACTTCCCAAAAGTTTAAAGTGCATCACAGCATACTGCATACATCATGGTCATAGACCCATTCACAGCTTGCTGCAATTGGGGCTGTACAGTCACAGACAGCAGAAGTTACAATGGATGAAGGCGGTCTGATGAATCTCATTTACTTCTACAACATATAGTATGTGTATTTGCATTTCTCGCAGCTAAGATGTACTGTGTGGACAGAATTGACAGTGTGATGCTCTGGGCCATGATCTTCTGGGTAAACTAGGGTTCTGACATTCATGTGAAAGGCACTTTGACATGTACCATCTACCTAAACATTGTTGAATGACAAGATGACAATGAGTTCAAGGTGTTGACCTGGTCACCAAATTTCTAAACATGCATCTGTGAGATTGCTAGACTTGTATGATCCATGGAGGCCCAGGCATCATGCCTAAAAAAATATCTTGGTGCCAGATACCAAAGCACACCTTCTGAGGTCTTGTGGAGCCCATGCCTTGGTGGATCTGAGATGTTTTAATGGTAGGAGTGGAGCCTACACAGGATTAGGTAGGTGGTTTTAATTTTATGCTGATTGTGTATAAGTGTGTGATGATATATACAAGCATTGCCAAATAAATAACCAGCAAACTGATCTGAACAATTTTTGAAGTAAGCATTTACATTGCATTCACTCTACAGCAGTTCATCCCACCCCTTTTACCTTGTTACTGCGTTTCACCCTAGACTGCTTTTTGACACAGGCACAATTAAGACCTGTACGAGAACACTGGTATTGCTGCAGGGCTAAGAATAGACCACCTACCAAAAATATCTAGCCTACCTGTGTCCTGTGGCCAGAAACTGACCATGATGGAGTAGAGAAAAACAATCAGCATCTGCTGAACTATCATGAATATTTGCATATTTTAAGGTGCTTTAACAGGTTAAATGTGTAATAAAATGAACTCTGATTAGACACAGGGTTAGAAAACTCCAACACATCCACTGTGTGTGTGACACAACCTGAGTAGAACATACAGCTGGCAGCTGGTAGTCTAGTGGTTAGGGCATTCGCCCTGCGATCGGAAAGTCCAGGTTCGATTCCCAAGACCACTAGGTACCGCTGAGGTACCCTGAGCGAGGTACCATCACCACACACTGCTCCCCGGGCGCTGTGATCCTGGCACCCCCCTGCTTCACTTGGTGAATGGGTTAAATGCAGAGGTTGAATTTTGTGCTGTTCACACTGTGTGCTGTGGTGTGTTCACGTATGACCGAATGATCACTTCACTACAAATAACAGATCACTACAGTGTCTGTGCTGAGAACGACTACTCATATATATATATGATCACCTGTGGTCCAGTATGTAATCATAAAACTACCAAGTACACCCATGATAAAATGGCCAGTGAGTGAAGATACAATGCATTTCTACCTCTTTCTCTTTCTCTCTGTCACACACCAACATACACACACACACACACACACCCCTTACTACCCTGAGTGAAAGATCATTAGCTTATTTACTGTTATGTAATTAATGGCATTGCAGGGTCGGGCATAATTAACCTCACTCTCTCTCCGGTAATGTTAATGCCAAACGTCAGGCATCAGGCAGAGAAAGGGTGGCCTTCACTTGCTGAGGTACGGTTTAGTCCTAGCATAGTGCCTAATAGGCCACAGTAGAGTATATAAAATACTGCTTGTAACCATATTTCCTGTGCTTGATTAGCAGGCCTCAATAAACATGCCGCTGTAGACACAGACCGACAGACAGACCGACAGATTCTGTAGTATAGAATATTTATTTTCTGTTACAGAGCTCAGTTGTAGATGCCCAGTTTCTAACACTGAGTGGTTTGTTTATAAATCCCCCATTATAGAAAAAAGCTAGTGTTGTTTATCTGATTTAATGTGCTGGCAATATTTTTCTCATGAACTCCAAAGTGCATTTTGGCCCCCCTCTGCTTACTTGCCTCCAAATGTGTGAGTTAGAAGACAAGTGCAAGAAAAAGAGTAATAAACACAGAAGAGTGGAATGATTAAGCACGACCCCACTTGCTTTCTTTTCGAGCCACTCTGGACAGCACACCACTGGCTCTAATTTGTTTGTCTCATGTGGTGACTTTAATAACATTTCCGCCCCGCAAATCCACTCAGATGGCGGGTATTATGAAGCCGAGAGTCTGATTATAATGCTACCTTATGGAAAATGTTGAAACGCCTCTGCCTTAATCCCTACTGATGAGAGATTTTCCTCTTTAACTCGCACAGTTTGCTACTAAGACCCTGATTCTAGAGAGCTGAGCAGGAGGCTGAGTGCAGTTATGTGGCCACAGTTGACCCAGGGATCATCGCACACGCATCCTACTGGCCTATATGATGACAATATGGTCCGATCTAGCAGGTCTTCCAGGGGTTAACTAGGGCTTATGACCTGCCGCACTCAATCAAAACAGTTTAGATCCTGGTGGATCTAATCAGATAAAGTGTGCAAACAGAAGGACACATACAAAGCTTTCACACAGCTGTATCCATTGCTGCACAGGGCCAACAAAAACCAAAGAAGATTTTATGCGACTTACTGTTGTCAGGGAAAATGAGTGCAGCTCTGTTGCAAATGATCCTCGTTCGGCTGTACCTTGACTTTTCTTGACAATAGTGAACTCAGCAGGGCAAAAATGCCTTATAAGATATCCATCACCCACTCTTCCTCTCTCTCTTTCTCTCTCTCACTTACTCTTATAGACACTTTATTTACCCTCAACATCAACACAGTCATTCAGAGGGAGCAGAGATAGATAAATTGATATGACGGACGTGAATAAATCACAACCGTTCAATATTCATACCAGAAGGGGGGGGGGGGGGGTGGGTGATAAAAAAATAACACGAATAAATGATTTTGACATTGTATGTACATCAATAACATTGATATCAGTTTTAGTCACACAAATGTTTTGACTAAGTATGGTGTGTATGTCAGCCATATGTACCATGTCTGTCTGTGTGGTTTACATGTAGACATTAAATTGCAAAAACAGCCTTTTTTGAATTCATAGCTTACAGATATACACTTATTCAACCAATAGCAGATTAGCCTCATCCAATCACATTATGATTTCAAATAGGTGTAGTTCACATCTGACTGCATTTTGCCTTTTGAACATCTCTCGCTCTCTCTCTCTCTCTCTCTCTCTCTCTCTCTCTCTCTCTCTCTCTCTCTCTCTCTCTCCCTCTCT